>OX638105.1:15384675-15708115 GCA_951804965.1 Horisme vitalbata | reverse complement strand
GGGCCACTCACTACTGCTGACAGAAACTGTAGGACCTTTTTGGGTGTGAATTCTCGTAGCTCGTCAGGGCTAAAAGAGAATTTGCCCAGAATAGTGCTACGTTTGTGCTTAAGTGGTCCACACACACTCCTAGCAGATTAAGGGGCGATTCATCCGCCTCTTTGCAGAAACTACAGGTTTTAGAGTCTTTAAGCCTTTTAAGTTAAGGCTTAAAGTGCTTGTTAAGGCGACAATGTCCAGTCAAGGGCCTGACCATAATGCGTAGGTTGTTTCTGCTTAGCGCTAAGACTTGGTTTGTGTACCGTTTGTCAAAGGCTTTGATTAACAGCTTGGAATGGTTCATGTTCGGAGAGTTATCCCACTAAGTATCTGGTTGACTCTTCGAAGCATGAATCTGTTAGGGTTCTTTTGGCCACCCCTATATGGAATCCTTAAAAGTTTTGCGTACAATATTTGAAGATATCCATAATGGGCAAAAATCGTAATATAAAAAAAATGCTGGACACTTTCATATCAATATGTAGCACTAACTTAAGCACGGCTTTTATTATTTGACCACAAGACTGATATACTACTTCTATGATTTATTTTTAGGGTTCCGTACCCAAAGGGTAAAAACGAGACCATATTACTAAAACTCCACTGTCCGTCTGTCTGTCTATCTGTCACCAGGCTGTATCTCACGAACCGCTGAACAGTTGAAATTTTCACAGATCATGTAGTTCTGTTACCGCTACAACAACATATAAGACTAAAAACAATAGAATAAACATTTATATATAGGCTCCCATACAACGAACGCGATTTTATGCCGTTTTTTACTCTATGAATAACGGCAACAGGTAGACGCTTGAAATATTCAAAGAATATGTAGTTGTATATGCACTTCAAAAATAAATAATTAAAATAAAGTAAGGGGGCTCCGATACATGTTAAGATAATGGTACGGAAACCTTCGCGCGTGAGTCCCACTCGCACTTGACCGGTTTTGTAAATACATACATATTATACTTAAACAGAAAACACCTGAGACAAATTATGGTATATTTGTCTCGCGGTGGGAATCCGACCCACAACCTTCTCGACTTAAACGGGCCGTCGCCTACTGCGACGCAGAGGTCGTCAAAACAAGTAAAGTGGAAACCGGAAGCCGTTATCATCACGTCCATTCGTCCACACTTCCACGTCATGATGTACGTAATGAGAAAACTTTTGGGTGTGATGTTTTCGGACATAATGTTCAATTAGATGAAAAATTCAGTCCTGTTGACTTGAGAAGGGTTTTGTCGACGGCAGAATATAGAGAAATTAAATAGGTATAAAAAAAAAATGTTTTGACAATTCATCGTCATCTTCACCATCAGCATATAGCAGTCCACTGTTGGACATAGGCCTACCCTAATGAGCGCCATTGCGCCCTGTCCTGAGCTCGACGCATTCAGCTTTTACCAGCAGCTGACAGCAGATCATAATGAATGAAGGAAATCCAAATAGGTCAAAGTTTCTCCTTCACGCCATACTGCCCCGTCTCAAAAATCCATCCTTTATATATAAATTTCCAAAAAGTCTCGAAAAAACTTAAAAATTTTTCGACTAGTTTCATTTTTTGTGGTTATGTTTGTATCAATATTGCGGTGATTTCATCATCATCATCATCCACAGCCTGACTTCATCCACTGCTGGATATAGGCCTCCCGGAGTTTGTGCCATCCACCACGGTCTTGTGCTAGTCGTATCCACGCTCGCCCGGCGACGCGTACTATGTCGTCGACCCATGTCGCTACTGGTCTTCCGACGCTTCTTTTGCCTACCCTCGGCCACCATTCGGTCAATGTCTTGCAGTGATTTAGGAAAAGATAAAATTTGAAAAACTCAATGAAACATCGTGAAATGAAAAATCTAATTTTGTATGGGAATTGCCACGTCTTATTACAAATCAATTTGAGTCAGACCGACGTCGAAGCGATCATGAAGTGGCACCACCGAAATAATTGGTGTCCTTCGCAGATCACTTTGGTTAAGCATCACTCTACCCGGTCACTGCTTGGATGGGTGACCGTTTAGTAGCATTTAGATTTGAGCGCTTCCGTGCACGTTCAGGCACGTTGCAGATGTTGGTCCAGGCTTAAAAAACAGCTTGCCAATGGCAATGCATACACATAATTATAATACCAGAAACAAGGAAAAATTACACAAACCAAGAACAAGACTTGTTAAGACTTATAAACAAGGTTTCTGTATAAAACTCGATATGTACAATAAATTACCATTAAAAATTACACAGCTTTCTCAAAACCAATTTAAGCAAATATTAAAAAAAAATTTGAATCCCATCCATTTTACCATATCAACGAGTTCTTGAGTTGCTCATTTTTTAATTTACAAATGTAGAAATAATTAGATTATCGTAAGAATTTATATTGTAAAAATTGACTTGCCAATGTTATGTAATATAACGAAATGGTTAAATAAATAAATTACAAATCACAAAAATTATTCAGTCGTTAAGCCATGTCGGAGGCCTATATGGGCGCCCTACAAACTCCGACACCAGAGTTGGCCACTAGCTTAAACGAAGAAGGAAGGAAGGAAATACGATGTTATCCACATAGTATATACATCTAGTACCTATAACAATAACAATCTCTTATCCCTAAGTATCACCTAAAGTGGGAACATTAAGAGCAAAGTGTCAAACAGATCCAGATACTTTCGCCTTTCGATAATTTTCGCCTGCTTTAGCTTAGGTCATACCTAAATCTTGGTGAAATTAAGCGCTTCTCGCCGATAGCAAAGTTAAAACCGAATGCTACGGCAATTTAGGCCTTAGCCATAAATAATTAAGTTCGTATCTTGCTTGCTAGATATTGTTATCATTGCGTAAACAGTTTATCAACTGCGTAAACAATTTGTTTTCGCTTTAGGCCCGTGGTTATAACCAGAACAACAGCCTCCTGGTGAGGGCCCTCTTGAGTCGGCGGAAAATTTAAAATTAATTTTAAATTACAAATTAAAATTTAAAATTAAGTTTAAATTACATATCATTTTTTTTTTCAAACAAGCGAAGCGAATGTAGAGTTCCGTGGCGACTAAGGCGATTAGATTTTGTATTATTTGTATGTTTGTGAGAGCATAACTTTCAAACCGCTTATTCAATCTGCATGAAATTTAGTAGGCCAATAGGTTTTGCCATGAAGATTTACTGCATATCAGCTTAATCGATCAAGAGGTTGTAAAGATATTGGGTTTCAAAGGGATTAAAGAAAAAAAATTAAAATGTGAAGAGTGGGATGTCGTATGAAAAGGCTTTATGGCTTGTGTATTACAAAATGGTTTTTAATTTTATGCGTGAATGTATGTATAGTTTTTTATATAACATTTTATTTTTATTTTATATTTTTATAGATATTGTTGCGATTTGAAGTAGCTAAGCTTGCTACGTGTTTTAATAAGAAGTTAGAGTCGACATGAAGTCTTTATTTATTTTATTTGGTTAAAGCAACCAACAGCTTTACTTATAAAACAAGATTACTTAATTAATGTAAAGTTAACAGCCAGTTACAGGTGTCTCTTGATAGATCAATTCAATAATCCTACAAGTTAAGGCGACTATAAGGGTCAAACCTCCCGCTCGCTCGCACTATTCTACATTTTTGAAGATATAAAATCACTGAATGTAGTTATACAAAATAGCAAACCTTCACGGCCTAGAAAATAACAATACAAAGGTTCAGCAAGAATATAATGTTGAACCCAACTAATTTTCCTACCAAAAAATTTGCACCAAAATTGATCACATTGGTGAAAGTTTTTTGGTAAAACGGTAAAACGTGATAGAATCAAAATGATATTGTTACTGAACCTTTGTATTGTTATTTTCTAGGCCCTGAGGGTTTGCTATTTTGCATAACTACATTCAGTGATTTTATATCTTGAATAGTGCGAGCGAGAGGGAGGTTTGACCCTTACAGTCGCCTTAAATCAAATCAAATCAAATCAAATATATTTATTGCCAAAAAGGGTTAAAATTTTTGCAGCGCAATAGAAAACATAGCATGATTACATTGAAGTATCGAAGTACCATTGAACCCCAAACTAAGCTGAGAGCTTGTGTCTTGGGTTTCAGAGGGCTTACCACGGGTTTTGATAGTTTTCGAAAACTTTTTAGGTTTTGGTATCTTTCCATACATTTTCGTACAGCGCCTCTAGGGAAACGTGCATGAACTACGAAAATTCTAAAGATCAGTGTTGCCGTTTTCTATTTGGAGAAAATGCTAAAACATGTTGCAAAAAATGCTAAATAACTTTTAAAATGCTAAATAAAATGCTAAAATCTATATTTTTCTTTTGAATTCCTTAGGAATTTTGAATTTTTAGGTAACGTACAAAAAAATGTTAATCATAAAAATATGCTAAATGCGAATTTTTCAAGCTAACAGACCCGAAAATATGCTAAATTTAGCATTAAAAATGCTAAAACAGCAACACTGGGAAAGATACCGAAACTTATAAAGTTTTCGAAAACTATCAAAACTCGTGGTAAGCCCTCAGAGTGCAGTTAACAATAGAAAGGTTAACAAAGGGGCGCGAGTGTTATTTTGACAAATACTGTGCAATGTTAATGAAAGGAAGAACAAAATGACATTATTATGACAATTACTTACATAAATTTGTACTGTACATACATTTCGTACTGTAATCAATGCATTATATCTACCTACTCTTAACTTTTTTTTTAAATAGACCAGCACAAAACTTGAGGATCGTGAAGATCACGCGATCTCAGTTGGGACCGGCTCCTTCATGCTAAAACTGCTGAACGGATAGTTCTACACCAGAAATAACTTATAAGAGTAGATTACTTCGAAGCTATTGGCGGAAACTAGTGATAAAAGTCGAGGATTAATTAAATAATTATTGGTTCAGTCGAATCGAGCATGCCTGCCTTAATGCCTGATCCGCACAAAGCAACACAACTTCAAAGGTCGCCCGACCGAAGCTAAATTATCTTATTCGAAGTTCAGCCGGCCAGTTCAACTTCGCTTAACCAACAACTGGGTGTATCTACAACGTACCTACTTCATTATCTACCAACTTAACGTAGTATCAACGTATCTACTTAGTTATTCAAGAAATTGAAAGATAGGAAATTCGAAAACTTATAGTTTTGAGACCCATCCACCATTGTAGAGAAACATTTGTAAAAATTAAGTTGATATGAAATAGCTTTCGCCCGCTGCTTCGCTCGGTTGGTACCCGGTTAAAAGGTATGTGTTATTGCCTATTTTTTTTTCTGGATAGGAACAAGGGCGTCGCCAAGGGGGGGTAGGGAGGGACAGCTGCTAGAGATTATAAAAAAGTCCTAAGTCTTTGACTTGACTTGCTTGATCGATCATTCCCGTACGTCGAAACTCGAATTAATTCAACTTTTCCATTACTAATACTCCGTACGCTCAACTATGCTCTGCGCCTCAATCGGCCTCAATGGCCATGATGTGTGTGCACAGAAAACTAATTCATGGAAACTTACAAGATTTTCTTATTAAAGTGGTCGAAAAGTTTTCAAAAAACCCCTGAAGATTATGTTTTAATTTACCTAATCAAAAAAATAATCTTATTACAAAAAAAAACTCCCAAATTATTTTTATTATATTTTTCTAATAAATGTAATATATTATTTATAAGTTTATTTTTTAAACAGTCAAGAACTCGTGAAACTTTACACGTTGTACCGCTATTTTTACAATCGCTGTAGATGTAAGGCTTGTACCTACTACAAGTGAAAAGCTTCATGTACTCTCTACACTACATACTTACCTACAATTCATACTTTTCTCGTTCTCTCATTCCCTTGGAAAGGGCACCCCACACTTAGCGGTATGAAATATACTTTACCACCTATTCTCATACACATACAAATTAAATACAACATCACTATAATCGAGCAGTCTCATCAGAATGTCGAGCAGTTTCGGAGGAGTGCGACCCCAAACACCGTGACACGATATTTTTATACATATATATGTATATAAGTATGTATCTATATTTCGTAACGCTGAACAACAAAATAACATAACAATGTTATTTTATGTAATATTAAATGGTCTACATGTAGCATCTACATGTGCATTCAGGTAATTCTGTTTTTTGGTTAATTCGGGTACTTGTACCTCCGAACTTTCAAATGACAGGTATTATAGGTCGCGTCATGAACGCTGGCGGTATGCTGGGCAACAGGCAATTTATCGGTATTTACCCGGCGCAGTGCCCCCTCCACTGCTTCCAGCGTTCTTTTTACATGACTCGTACTGTACATATGAGACAAGTACCCAAAAAATATTATCCATACGGAACTTAAACTCGCATCCTGCCTAAACACACTAAGCTACAGTTACGAGCTTAGAATCCCTTTTATATCTTTAGAACAAATGTCAAGGTTGGAAATCTTGGCTAGCCTATAGTCTAATCCCCAAGACTAAGCAAGGACGTCTGGGGTTAGTTTAAGACTATAACAAGATGCCCACAATCCCACAGGACACTAAAGTTTGATGTGTTCCTATTGAGGCTGGTCGACACACTTAACTAACAATTAACCTAAGCTTATCCACTTTTGAAGGATTTCAAACTGTTTTAACCTTAAATTGCTAAGGTGGAAAAATCTTTATAGTAGGTACTAATCGTACTTGCTGCTTCTTCTTTATCTTCTGTCTTTTAGGTAAAGTTGAAAGTTTTCAGAGGACGTCACTATGAAAAATTTCTCTTGGTAGTGGTCAGTTCTGGTTTCTGCCGGTTTCATACATTCTCTGCGATATCTATAATATAATACAAACGTGACATATATTTTTGTAATAAATTTTGGAAAAAAGACAAACCCCTTTCTTTTTTTTATTCGCGGGCGCCATTTTTAATATTGATATAGCCTATGTCACTACCACAATTCTGATGAATTCTACGACACCTCATATATAAAAATCCGTCCAGCGGTTTGGGCTGTAGGGCGTGCCAAAGAAATGGACATACATACATACATACATACATACTCTCGATAAACATTACCCTCTTTCTGGCGCAGTCGGGTAAAAACATGTTTGTTTGAATTTGGAAAAATAGCTTAACGCTCGTGTAAGATAAATGGCCTGCATAAGATAAATGGCACTCTAAATGCAAAAAAATAAAGCTTAAATACCCCAAATTGCTTTTTCAGACGTGGAATATAACAGATACGAATGTTTTTAAGATTGTCTATTTATTTTACAGTAGCCATTTTAAATATTAATAAGTTAGTTTATAGTTGCGTGAAAATAATTGCATTAGATGTAAACAGTTTATCTAATTGTTATCTATTTTTTACCGTTGCGCTTAAAACATGAAGAACTGAAATGAAAGACAGATACTCCGGGCGATTTTGACTGAAAAATAGTCAAAATCGCTCGTAGAATCCATTAGTTCACAATCGGGATCAAGTTTGCCGTCAGGATTGAGTGGCAAGGACTTAAGGTCGTATTTAACACAAAATATTTACAAATAACAACACAAGTAGGACTTTTTAAAAAAACCGACTTCAAATAAATCACTTCTTACTTTTTGCCCTAAAGAATTTTGAAAATCGGTTCACAATTGACGGAGATATTGGTGATCATAGGGCGAAAATTACAAGTGAGGATGAGGTTTTTTCAGTTTTTCGGGAAAAGTAACAACCCTTAAGAATAAAATTTATATGGGACCACCTGTGAAGTATATTAAACAAAAAAAGAATTTGAAAATCGGTCCACAATTGACGGAGTTATCGGTGAACATACATAAAAAAAAGTTTAAAAAAAAGGTTCCGACGAATTGAGAACCTCTCCTCCTTTTTGAAGTCTGTTAAAAATACCTAACAGAAGTCTACCTTGATAGTACATAAATATCTGCATGCTGAGAAGTTTTTGCGCTAGTAGATTCTCAACCATGACATTGTCGTATGGTAAGTTAAACAGCTCCCATTTCAGAAAAATGCTGCCTCATACCAGTGGGACTCAGCGCTGATTTTCAATTAGGATCACCAATGTACAATGTGTAAAAAATATAAACGAGTTGAGTACAGCGAGCTATGGGACGAGCTATGCTCGGAGTTTGAGTCTGAAAGATAGATTCCGCAACGAGACTATCCGACATAGAACTAAAGTAGTCGACATAGCTCAGAGAATTAGCAAGCTGTGGCAGTGGGCTGGCCATATCTGCCAAAGAACCGATAACCGTAAACGAGTTCTTGAGTGGAGACCGCGTCTCGGCAAACGTAGTGTAGGACGCCCTCCGGCTAGGTGGAGTGATGATCTGCGAAAGGCTGCTGGTAGAAGCTGGATGCGTCTAGCTCAGGACAGGGTGCAATGGCACACATCAGGAGAGGCCTATGTCCAGCAGTGGACTGCTGTAGGTTGATGATGAAAATGAGTACGGGAAACTTTTCAAAAATAAGATGGAATTTAATTATGGTAGATAGAGTACCCTCATGCCGAGAAAACCTATACTAATAAGAACCCAAGTAATCGTTTTGTTTATGATCTTTTCAGATGTAGCTTGTACATTGCAGTTACAATTTCTATTTCTTAAACTCCCCGCGGGAAGTAAAGATGTAATTGACTTCTCTATTACTGTATTCTTGTTGAAACAAAAATAGATGTTTTGATTAAGGGATGTTTTTATCATATACAGTAGCCTATTCAGTCTACTGCTGGAATTAGGACTCCCCTATTAGAAGGGGGATATGGCCATAATCCCCACGCTGGGCATGCGAGTTGGGGATCGCATGACACAGCTTCTCGCACCGCCGATGCTGCTGCCTATTGGTGGCCAAGAATTTAGCTGTACCTGTGTTAGGCTGCGCTATGCCGCAAACAGCCGACGGCCAGAGCCCCGTTTGGGGTGCAGTACGTGCAAACACCTGTTTGACTATTTTTATTTTTATTTACATTAATTTATTGTTTTTTAATAAAATTGTTTTTTGACCTACCTATATTGAAATTTCATATTCGATACTTGCTGATATTTTAATTTAATGTCAACTCATTGGGTACCTACTGCCCGTTTTAATAAAAGTAAATATATAAATAAATTGAAAACTTTGCCTTATTCTATCTTTTATTCTCTTTTACCTTCATATTATTTATATGCTCTCACAATCAGCCCGAAAGAAACATTTATAAAGAAAATAAATGATGTCTAAACAAAACGATTGCTTCAGAATGGATCTAGAAACCTAGACACTCAAGTTGCGCAAAAATAAAATATCTCAGAGAGTGAAAATATTGCCTTATAAAAATTTAAATGGCAACATTTATCTAGGGCCTAGCTCGCTCGTTTGTCTAAATTAGGATTTATGTTCAAAGATCGCCCGTGTTATTTATAAACCAAGTTAAGACACCTTTACTATTTATATGTATGCTAACTAAATAGTTTCCGCCTGCGTGGTATCGGGATGAAAATTATGTGTTCAATCCAGGTCATGAGCTATTGTCTATGTCAAGTTTCATCGAAGTCTGGGTGCCTAGTGCGAGTTTTTTTACCAGCTCGATCGTGTTTGCGTTTACGCTTTGTATGGAAAGGAGTCAGTACCACACGTTTCTCACTAGATGGCGCTACTTCGATTCCATATAAATGTTCACCCGCTACGGAGTTGAGTAGGGACAAACAAAAGATAAAATCCAAACTCTTTGTGACAAACATACTCACAAATCATATATCATTTGCTAGAAAAGGATGCATACTTTTATCTCAATGCGATTTCTGCGACTTCGTACCATGGCATTTGTATGAACCTGCATAGAATTTTGTTCGCATTGATATATGTATGCGTCCCTTTCTAACTAATGATATTGGACATAAGAAAGTAGAAATCAGTTGTAGGAGCTATCATGTTATTGCGATAACGCAATAATGCATTGCATTATGATCGCTGATAATAACGCAGCTGTGTGGGGAAGACTTCAGTAACTATAGACTGAAGCCTTCCCCACACAGCTGCGTGACTTGAAATTTGGAGGTATGTTCCTTGCACAGTAGGGAGTTGAACTAAGAAAATTCCTGGAATTCCAGCTCCTGATTCAGCTTTTAGTCATTGCAAACAAAATGTGAAACAAGGCAGGTATGTATGATCATGTTGAGTGGAGACAGCGGCTCGGTAAATGTAGTGTAGGACGCTTTCTGACCAAGTGAAGAGTCGATCTGCGAAAGGCTGCTGGTAGAAGCTAGATGCGTCTAGCTGGACAGGGCGCAATGGCGCTCATTGTGGCCTATGTCCAGTGGACTGCTATATATTGATGATAATGGAACAGAGTAATTCTTTTAACGATTTCGAACACTAGACATTAGAAGTGATTCTGAAACATTTCACTAAACTTCTCGTTATATTTAAAAGAACTGTCCCTTTTTTAATGATGGAGAGAGAAAGAGACGAAATTACTTTTAGCGATAAAGAACTCAGAATTCACCACATTAGCAAATTGACTGCGGGCCTCACATAAAACGCCACGCGCCATGCACGAAGTGGGTGCGAGTAAACCTGGTTTATAAATAGCATGGTCTGGGTTTTAGGACATTCCATAGCATTTTACGGACTTACTCCAAGGATTAATATATCTTCAGCAAGATACTTAATTAGGTAGGACAGGTTTATAGATACCTACTGAATTTATTTGTGTTGAACTAGTTTCTGTACCAACGGTAAATCACAGTTTTTAGGTAGCCTAGGTTTTCATGCGTATGTTTTCTTTATTACCCAGTAATAGAAGAATTATGAAAAGGGCTCGTCCGGGGAAGAATTACCACCGTGTCTATAGGCCGTGAAGCAGAATTGCTGTATATAGAAGCGTATTTGTGATTACAAGCACATGAAGCCTCCATTAGGTTGAATCGAGGTAAAAAAATATATTAAATCAACAGCCCAGGTTAGCCTCATGGAATTACTATTAGTACTTACATAATAAGCGTCCTTGGTAAATCTTGTGCGGGCGAAGAGATTAACACTGGCAGTCTCCAAGACACAGAACACTATTACTCCACAGGGGAGAAGAATATCGACACAGTACAAAAAAAAGGGACTGCTTTATTCTAGCTTTGACTTGAATTGGGGCCAGATGATAGATGGCGCTAATGTCAAAGGCGGGAATATTCAAACTATAGTAGTATCGTTCACTTAGCTTTTTATTTGGACCTAGAAAACTATAGCAGTATCGTTAACTTAGCTTTTTATTTGGACCTAGATAATTTAAGTGAAATAATCCTAATTCAATAGGCCCTAATAAAAATAAAAGTATTTTTGCAAGGTAGTCTAATTGCTATGAATAAAAGGAAAGGTTGAAAGTAAAATGACAGCATTCATGTGAATATTTTGCTTTTATTAAATAAAAACATGACCACCATCACCTCAATTAAACGTATCGTTACAATAGTAAATATAGATAGTGAATATGTGACCATATACATACTTATAAATGAATGAATTATCAAATTGTAACCAAAATGTAAATGGGACCACTACTGGGTGAAGTGGTCTTGACAATTGCAAAGGAATAAATAGTTTTAAGTAGTTGAATAAACCTCGTAAAGAGAGTTTGAAAACAACTTTAACGTTAATTGATCGATAATAATATGATAACTAACATAATAACTACTGTTGATTTGGTTTTTGTTGGTTTATTTTGAGTATAATATAAAAATATTATATCTTAGTATTGAGTTAAATTTCTTTTAGAATTGATACAAATTTTTATTAGGTACTTTTTTAGTAGTCATAACACTTTGACTGCAGAAAACACAGCGTGACTTGGTATGGACCCACGCACCATGTAAGAGTCAAAGATAAACTTTTCTAAAAGTACCTACTACGTAGTTAAGTTAGGTAGATAAGGATACCTACAAGCTCTCACACTAAGTTGCGAGTCACCTAGCTAACTTACTAACTTTCAGGTCAATTTGGATCATAATAAAATAGTCAATTATTTATTGAAAGCTATGCGTATTTATGGATCGTTCAATAAAGTCATCGATTAAACATTCTAATTGAATCAAGATCAGCAAAAATGCAATGATTTATGTAGAATCAACAGAAAACGTGTATTAAATTATAACCTTTAAAGTAATGAGTCCACTTGAATAAGTCTACAATTTAATTTAAAGCAAATTTAATAATAAGTTTACAATTTAATTGTAGACTCTCTCGTAGCTCGTGAGGCTCGTGGCATGTTTTCGGTGTCTTTAGGGAGAGGTAGTACTCTGTTTACTAGTTAAGCCGTGTATCACGCTATGACAAGTCAATGAAAAATAAATGAGAATGCAAGTAAAAAACAATAAACTACTTACAAAATCTCGATTATTATCAGTCAAAGTTTTACTCGCTACTCAGACATAAACGCTGAGTCCTGGACTTGGCATGTTGACTGCGGGTATTGTGCATGATGCTATGCGCCATGTTCGTGGCAAAGCAGCTGCATATCATACTCGCATACATACATTACGAGGGGTGATCCAAAAATAATGATAATCAGGTATTTCTAGACCGTATTAAAATAAAAAAAAATTAAAAAAATAAAATTAAAAAAAATCTCGAGAAGTTCCAAGCCGATAAAGAAATTTTTTGTCACGTTACGTAACCATGGACGAGACTTGGGTCCACCATTTTGTGAAACGGAAACTAAAAAGCAGTCGATGTCTTGGAAACGAGCCTCCTGACCGACGCCGAAAAAATTCAATGTCTAAAATTCGGCGGCAAAGGTTATGGCGTCCGTTTTTTTGGACGCTGAAGGAATTATTATGGTCGAATACTTGGAAAAGGGAGCTACTATTACGGGCTCTTACTACGCAGACCATATAAGAAGATTACGGTAGGCCATTAAAGAAAAAAGGCGCGGCAAACTGCGAGCTGGGGTGCTGTTTCACCAAGACAACGCACCGGCTCACAAAGCCGCAGTTGCGATGGCTGCCATTCAAGAAACAGGGTTCGAACTGCTCGAACACCCACTCTATTCGCCAGATCTAGCCCCCAGTGACTTCTACCTCTTTCCCCGGCTCAAAGAACATCTCCGAGGCCAGAAATTTGAAGATGTCAGCGAAGTGATGGCAGCCGTCGAGGCATTTTGGGAGTCAAGATCTTTTTTTTTTTCTAAGGGAATCCTAGGTTTAGAAAAACATTTTATACTACACCTGCTCGGAAAGTACCTTGATACTTTATCAAATTTACGGTAGAAAGTACGTCATTGCATATCGAACAAATATGCGGGGAGAAAACGCATCTGAGCGGGAGAGAAAAGTGTATGAAAATCCATTTCTTACATGGTTTTTCTTTTTTAATTTTGGGTAAGACTATGCGCTGGTAACCTAAATATCAAAAGCCAAAAAGTTTTTACAGTGAGTTTTTATCTCCAAGTTCGCAAAATGACACTGGCCACTAGCTAAAAAAAAGCACTGGCTAGTCAAAGTCAAAGTCAAAGTCAAAGTCAAAGTCAAAGTCAAAGTCAAAGTCAAAGTCAAAGTCAAAGTCAAAGTCAAAGTCAAAGTCAAAGTCAAAGTCAAAGTCAAGTTAGTTTTTTATTTTCCTCGTAGGTGTTATATAAAGCACTATGTATCACTCGAGAGAAAGTGCGATTCCCGATCTCGGGTGTTTTAAACACCCTCGACGGTAATCGGTCACTTTCTCCTCTCGGTGAACAATGTACTATAACTAAATGTTTTGACATGAGACTATGTAGAAAAAAAAATTGTAACTTTAACCACCACGTATTATTTTGATTATCATTACTTTTGGAGCACCCCTATTAACAGACTCAAATATATCTAAGCATTTAAAATTGTATAACTATTTAGAGATACAACAATGACTTCAAAAGGGTTATATTTAAATCTAACCTCTTTTATGTTATGTTTAGTATTATTTTAGGTATTTAAGTTAGGTTAGTTTAAACAAAAATAGTGGAAACTATAATTAGATGCAAAAACATAGCTACTGTGCCAAAGCATTTGTAAGTAGCTGAAGCCAAAATCCCTCGCGTTTAAATACAAGTGAAACTTAAAGTGAGGAGTCAAAGTTTTGACTCCACAAGGTTTATAAGGTTGCAAGTTGATTATTAAGATTTTTTCTTTAAAAGTATTAGTAGTACTACCTACTACTAAAATATTTATTTGTAGGAAAGAAAAAAATCTTAATAATCAACTTGCACCTTGCTTATAAACCTTGTGGAGTCAAAACTTTGACTCCTCACTCTAAGTTTTCACTTGTATTTAGACGCTTAAACGCGAAGGATCTAGAGGCTCTTAGGCTCGTGGCAATTTAATTTTAATAATATAAATAATAATAATAAAAGTATTTACTTTAAAAAAAACAGGTTTACATGGTGGACTACTACTATGTAGTCTACCTTGTTATCGTTTTTTTTTTAAATAACTACTACTATTTATAGATTAATTCGATAAAACCTTTCGAACCTTATGCTCGTACATATTAACAGACAATAGTCGATTCTTTGTCATAATTTCCTGAGATAATATATTTATTCTGCCTAATTCTGTATTCATTGATGTAGCTGGATCACCTTGTATGGTATTTAGCGTTTTGAATGGTTTATTACTGATAATCTCCAATGTTTAACAGGCATCTAAAAGAAAAAAAATGATGTTATAACACTATATAATGATAATATTTGTTGGATTAAAATAAAATAAATAAATAAATGATTAATGCGGGACTAATCACACTGCATCATGTAGCCTCAAACTAAGCAAAGCTTGTATTATGGGAACCACATGATTGATATATTACATTTTTAAGCTATTGCATAGCTTCTATCGAGGGCCTTGAGCGTGGGGACCGAATCCAGAAATTCCGTAACGAAAAAAATCCTCACGCTCCCCACTCCGACGGGCACGGAGGTGTGGCTTGAAGGCCGTGCATTGTCTAACGTCGTTTCTTTTCGGCAGTCTTCGACACGGTGTTTGTGTGCGTGCAACTAGACGTATTTTTGTTTAATAAAAGAAAAAAAATTGTTTTCTTATCGGTCACCACGCTCAAAAAGTGTAACTTGAATTAATATCAAAGAAAAAGAAATACTGCATAAATAAAATAAATAAATAATTATAATTGCATAAGTTGATACAAATTCTATGCAATAGCTTTACCGCGGCAGTCCCCGAGTGTTTTTTTTTTAATTGATACATATCATACATAGAAAACACCCAGACCCGAGAGTCCGAGACAAATATCTACAGAACATGCAAACAATTGTCCCGCAGCGGACAAATTAGTCTTATTAAAAACTAGGATTCCTTTGCTCGCCTGGTGCCTGGATAAGAAGTAGCCCACTATGAATATTTATTTTATAGGTTACATAATACAAGATGCAGTGTGATTACGTCCCGCATTATTATTATTATTATTATATTATTTGAAATTCTAAAAATCACTATGCATTATATTAGTTATAGTTTCATCTGAATCCATTCAGCCCTTATGGAATTTAGTAAGTGTTCACATTGAACCAAAATTTTCAATTAATTATTTAATATTTGGTTTTGCTTTTCCATTTTTGTATAAAAATTGGTATACTTATATTCTTTAATACTTTATTCATCATCATCAACCTATAGCTGTCCACTGCTGGACATATACCTTCTACACTTTATTGTATGCGCTAAAATAAATATAATTTAGGTTTATAAAGGTAACAACATAACCTTGAACTGATGGCCATATTTTATCCGTTATGCGTTTTCTGGAATTAACAAAATCTTGACATTTGAAGTAGAGGTAAACTATTTTATTTATGTCCTTCTAACATGACTTCTTCAAGCTAAGCAATCAATACGTCTTCTTGCGTCGGAAAACTAAAACAAACAAAATAATATTATTAATTGTAAATTATTAAATAAAGATTTCTTTATAAAAATTGCCTAACCATAAAATTAATACAAACCTGAATTAAAACCATTTACTTTATTTTCTGTCAATTAGGTGGTATTTATGTCCGATGTTTATAATATATATAGCTAATTTATTTATTATCCTTAGACTTTGGTAGTTTTGGTCACCCTACAATATTTACAACAATTATTTTGCTTTGTTTGTAAAATATGAAAATATGTATCAGAGAATGCCGGCAGAAACATAAAATGTAAATATAATCAAAACAGAGGGGCAGAGGTTGTAATAACGGCATTTAGACTTGAATAATATACAAAAATAACAAAAATATGAAAAAGTGATGAAATGATGAAATTATCTGAAATTTGGCTTACCTATGGACAGAAACACCACTTCCAGGGTAATTTTTACGTCTGCTATCTTGTTCACCATACAATATCACCATTTTTACAAGAAATATCCAAAATTTGTGCAATAATAAATATTTCAAAACCTATTTTGACATTTTGTCAAAAGTCAAGTTAAAAAAAAAGGTTTCATACGAATTATAAAATGCACTCCAGATTCATAGGGACTCCTCCCTATTCATAGGTAGAAATATTGGTGTTTTCCTTTTAAGTAGGTACATAGTAGTACCTGCCTCCACCTACACATGGAGATGACACACATATAATACACATATGATACACATTGGTCTTATAGACACTAAGTAGCGTGTCTCTCGCTCGGGAGCTAAGGGAGTGCTCGCTTTTAACAAAAAAAGGCACACTTTTTTGCTAAAAGCGAGCACTCCCGTAAAAAGTGTGCCTTTTTTTGTTAAAAGCAAGCACTCCCGTATTAAGCCTCCTTGATCTATGTTCAATCAGTCCAAAAATCAAAGGAAACATGATAAGAAGAAGAAACACTCCTCTTATCTCGTTCTGTTGTTGTAACCCCCAGTAGGTATTCCCCGCGCTCCGACCAATGTTGGCCAGGCCTGCTCCAAGAAGGCTAGTTCGAATTTCGAATCAGTAAATTATTTTTGGTATGGTCTCAAAATGATACCGAGGTCGAGGGGACTAAGGAGTTTTTATTAATTAAGGGAGTGCGCGTTTTTAACTAAAATGTGTGCGTAATGGATTGTCTCAAACGGGGGTTACGTCTCGGTTATGAAGCGAGACAAAACCTCCTTTTGGGCATTTTGGTTGAGAAAAATCAGGCACAGGTTTTGGTTCAAAGCGCACTCGCCCTGATAAAAACTCCTTTGATAAGACTTATATCAAACCTTCATAGAAATATTGAGGCTCCAAATTTGACTTACTTTCCGTGAAGGTTGCATGACGTTTTCAAGTAAAAAACTTTTACGCGGGGTGCTCGCTCACTAGGCACCTACTTAGCACTCCCTGCTTGGTTATTTAATGTAGAGTTAATATTTTTCTTTACTACTTGGAACTATTACAATTTGTAGGTAGGTACTTACTTCACACGATTGGTTTTCTACTTTCTTCACATTTAAAATGTGTAAACTCGCTTTGCTTCCAGAAAAAGGCATATTACGTGGACCCCGCGCGACTGGATCAATAAAAGCGAAATGTCGACTCTATTCTTCAAATCTCATCGTGGAAACGCTACTTTTTGGTACAAATGAATTCCTTTCTGTTCGGCGCGTGATCCGCATGAGTGTTGAAGGCTATTGTGGACCCTGCAACCTTCCTAGGGGTGTAGAGGAATGAAGATTGTGCT
The DNA here is from genome assembly GCA_951804965.1 of Horisme vitalbata. NCBI lineage: Eukaryota > Metazoa > Arthropoda > Insecta > Lepidoptera > Geometridae > Horisme > Horisme vitalbata. The sequence continues at coordinate 15,690,507 of OX638105.1, read as the reverse complement.
TTGAAATTTATCTATTGAATTTAACCTACTTGTTGTAAATTCGGCGCCATCTAGCATCGAAATACTTATTTATAATACCTACCTATAATAATATAATAATAAAAAGCCTTTATTCACTGACCAAAATACAGTACACTACACACATGTTTTTAGAATCTTAATTGATAAAAATAAAAATATGTTTTGAATAAATAAACATCTTCAGCAACCAGTTTGTTGGTCAAGTGAGCATACTTAACTTCTACTAAATCCTTGGTCCCTCGCTTTGAACAAAAATCTGCGTCTTAGAGACTTTAACACCAACGACACCAAAGAGGTGTTTTGTCTCTATACCTTTTCAGTGTAACACTGAAGAGAAAACTAGACAGTCTATGGTCCGTTTTTTTTGGGATAGTTTACTTGAACGTTACGTTATAGTAGGTAGAAAAACCGAAGATCATTTGAATGACAAGATCATGCGCCCAAGTTTATCGAAGACCAATTTTATATTTAGACCCCTTAAAGAAGGGGATTCCACTGGAACTCTCCATCAGATAACCCGTCTGTTCGTCTGTCAGCTTTGACAAAAAAAAACCCACCCTTTAATTTAAAACTTCTAAGCTTACAAAAATCATCATCATCATCATCATCAGCCTATAGCAATGCAATGCTGGACTTGGCCTCCCCAGATCAGCGCCACCGCGCGCCTTGTCCTTAGCTTGACCCATCCAGCTTATACCAGCTAATAATAACGCTTTGAGTGTTGAATAACACACTGCGCTGTACTGCTGTAGGACGTGCTCGCGTCATGTCCGAAGCCAGCAGTCAACGTGTTAAGGCCACGATACATGTTAAACCTCCCTCTCGCTCGCACTATTCAACATTTTTGAAGATATAAAATCAATGAATGTAGTTATGCAAAATAGCAACTATTCACGGCCTAGAAAATAACAATACAAAGGTTCAGCAGTAATATCATGTTGAACCTAACACGTTTTCCTACCAAAAAATTTGCACCAAAATTGATCACATTGGTGCAAGTTTTTTGGTAAGAAAACGTGATAAAATATAAGCTTAAATACTTCCTGTAAAAGTATATTTTTAAATACTTTCAGTAGAACGAAATAGCTGTTATTATCCCAAAACGTAACACAAGTCTTATTGGTGTTCAAAATCTGGAACTTACGCACGTCCCTACGCCCTTCAATTCAGTGCATTGTGTTTTCGTGTACGCGATTATAGCCCTTCACGACTTGGAATAATGATTAGCTTTAACATCGAAGGTCGATGAATAGAAAATCGAAAATCGTGTGAAACGATTGCCCATTAACTTTTATTTGATAGGTTCATTCAAAGAGGTTGGATTTTTTTTCTTTTTCGATTGATGTGACGTTTGAGTTTACGGACCAATATCAATTTACGAACACGTGTTATAGTGTCTAGACACTCTATAACCGAAATTACGCGACGTAAGTTCGGCATGATTACGCCTGCAATGCTATTTGAATGACAGATGACACATTATGCTGAAATTACGTTGCGATAAGGCATACAGCCGAACTTGTCAAAATCAGTTGTGGAACTTACGTCGCGTAATTTTCGACATATTGTGTTTAGACGCTAGGGTTGAGAAAATCTAGATTCAGGTAACAATGTTTTATTCATGTTCGACTTTACTCGCTACCTACTAATATTATAAAGGCGAATGTGCGTATAAAAGATGTGAAATGTTTTCCTTCTTCACAGTTAAAGTACCCACTGAACGAATTGAGATGATATTTTGCACCTAAATATCTTAGACTGGAATGAGATATATCTCATCTATAAGCTTTATAAAGCTACTATTTATTCGAGTACCACGCAAGCGAAACTCGACAGAAACTAATACTATTGCGTTAGCGTTCGTAAGCGGTATTAATACATTTTAAACAATTGAAATAGCATGCGTAGAGTTGGAGCGTTTCATTGTTATAAGTGCGTACAGCCCACCATCCGCCTCATATGATATTTTTGAAAAGGTCATGGATGAAATATTGTTCAAAATATCTAAAACAAACAAAAATATTATAACATGCGGAGACTTCAATATAAATTTTCTAGAAGTTTATTCATTAAGTACTAAAATTACTAGTTTATTCAAATCATATAATCTAAGACCTCTCTTTATGGAGCCAACTAGAATTACTGACACTTCAGCCAAATGCATAGACAATATTTTTACAAATTCAAATGTTAATATACTAAGTAAAAATGTAATTAGTAACATAAAATCAGACCACCTTGGTCAGTTAATCAAAATAGAAAATCAAATAAAGAAAAATGTAAAACGGCAAATAACTTTTGTACCAGTGACTGTGCATCGATTAGAAAAATTTAAATCTAATTTGTTAAATAGATCACCCTTTTCATATCAAAATAATAATCCAAATTATTTATATAATTCTTTTTTTAATAATTTTATCAAAGAATTTAGCTCAATATTTAAACCTAAATCGATCATGGTCTCTGACAGTCCTACATTCTGTGAGTGGGCCACAGTAGGAATTCACAAAAGCAAACAAAGAATGTATGAGCTTTACAGTGAAAAACAGTATAATTTTAGTGAAGAGTTTAAAGATAAAGTTAAAAATTACTCAAAAATTTTTAAAAATGTATGTCGCGCGGCTAAGTCTAATTATATTAGTTCAAAAATTAGAAGCAGTAGTAATAAAATTAAAACCACTTGGAAAATAATAAACAGTGAGACTGGAAAAGTCAAACATGACATTAAGGAGTATAAATTAAATATTGGTAATACCATCATCAAACAAGATGGTGATGTTGCCAAAGCATTCGAATCCTTTTTTACAGACATTCCAGTTTCTACCACAAGATCCATAAACTCTTCTCCTATAATTGCGGATTCATTACTAAATAAAAATGTACCAAAATGTAAAATACCGTTCTATTTTAAATATGTAAACAGTAATGATATTATTAAAACATTCAAACTGATAAATGTCAAAAAAACTACGGATCTCTGGGGCATTTCTGTTAGCGTTGTAACATCGTTGATTGACATTGTCGCACCAGAACTAGCGTTTATATTTAACGAATGTATTGACTGTGGTGAGTTTCCTGATTTAATGAAACATAGTAAAATAACACCTTTATTTAAATCCGGTAGTAGTTCTGACCCTACTAACTTTAGACCGATATCAGTACTGCCAAAATTTAGTAAAATTTTTGAAAAGCTTATTCTTAGTCAACTGCAAAGCCATTTTAACTTTAACAACTTACTAGATGTCAAACAATTCGGATTTACGCGGGGCAGATCGACAACTGATGCCGGTGTTGAGTTGGTATCGCATATCTACGATGCCTGGGAGGACTCACATGATGCTTTAGGCATCTTTTGTGATTTGTCTAAGGTATTTGACTGCGTACACCATGAAACATTAATCAGGAAACTAGATCACTATGGCGTCAGGGGTATGGCTTTAGCCCTTCTCACTTCTTACCTATCTGACAGAATACAGAAAGTAGACGTAAATGGAAAATGTTCTCCGGGATCTGTAGTAAAGATGGGTGTTCCGCAAGGGTCAATACTTGGACCATTTTTATTTTTAATTTACATCAAAGACCTACCTCAACTTGTGAGAGACAACCACGGAATTGTATTGTTTGCGGATGACACGTCACTTTTATTTAAATTAAAGCGACGGCAGACCAATTTTGACGACGTGAACAATGCAATAGCGAAAGTTGTTAACTGGTTCGATGTAAATAATTTATTACTGAACGAGACTAAAACAAAATGTATGAGATTTATATTACCAAATGTTAAACAAGTTAAACCTAACGTTAAAATAAAAGATGAAGATCTAAATCTTGTGGACAGTACTGTATTTTTAGGCATAACTTTAGATAATAAGCTTCAATGGGGCGCTCACATAGATGGGTTGTCGAACAGACTCAGTTCTGCAGCATACGCAGTCAAAAGAATCCGTCAACTTACTGACGTAGAAACGGCTAGACTAGTTTATTTCAGCTACTTCCATAGCATTATGTCGTACGGCATTTTGTTGTGGGGGAATGCTGCAGATATCATCACGATATTTGTGTTGCAGAAGAGGGCTATTCGTGCAATTTATAATATGGGCCCCAGAGAATCACTTAGAACTAAGTTTAAAGAAATAAATGTTATGACAGTGCCGTGCCAATATATATATGAAAACTTAATGTATGTCCGAAAACATATTAACATGTTCAAGAAAAATAGCGACTATCATAATGTTAACACTAGAAATAAAGATAAACTAGCTGTTCCCACTGTAAGGCTCCATAAAGTTAGTCAATCTTTTAAAGGGATGTCTGTACGATTTTTTAACAAAATCCCAAATGATGTGATTAATCTATCTGTAAATAAATTCAAAAATGTTGTTAAACGTAATCTATGTAATAAAGCTTATTATAAAATATCTGATTATTTAGATGACAAAAAAGCTTGGGTTGAAACTGCCTCCAACTCCATCAAAAACAATGTAATAGATATTAAGTACAATGACGTTAAAAAAATATAAGCCAAGCAGAGTTTCTTGCCAATTCTTCTCTGTTTGGTCACGTTACGAATTGGTGGTAAATTTAAAAAAAATGACGTTTCAAAGTGTTCTATACAGTTCCTACTGAATAAATGAATTTTGAATTTTGAATTTTTTTTTAATTTTAAAAAGTTTTTATCTTTGAAGATGAAACAATCAAAGCCTTATTTTCAGCACCTAACTAGTCATCATCCATCTTCGGGACCCAAGCCTTACCGGCACGTGCTGCATCTTGCTAAGTAACGAATGGGGCTCTGGCCTGACTGACTGCGGCATAACGCAGCCTGCGCTGCACAATACCCTGGCTACCGACGGCAGCGTCGGTGGCGGTGCCAGAAGCTGTGCCCTGCGATCCCTAGCGTGGGGATTATGGGCATATCTCTCTTCATTTTAAAGGCCTATATCCAACAGTGAACTAGATACAGGCTGCTGGTGTTGTTCTTGTTTTTTTGTCAACTAATGGCACAAGTTGAGGGAGGCCTATACCCAGCAGTGGGTGAAATCGGGCTGTGGATGATTATGATGATGATGATGATGATGATGATTATAAATAATAACTATCACACCACTACAAGAACCACATTACTGATATACTAATAATACATATTTTTGAAATACATAGGTACATATATTTTTTTAAGAAAATAATAAAGAAAACACTCAGACCCAAGACAAATATCTGCAGGACATGCAAACATCTGTCTCGTTTCGGGAATCGAACCCGTAACCTTCTGCGTCTGAGGCGGGCCTGCGCCACAAAGATCGTTATTTTAGATCATCAAGCTAAATTGCATGACTCATTATCAGGATAAACCCCGCTTACCAAATGCAACGTCTTAATTCTCAAGATATATTACAGTAATTTAAAGCAAAAAATAACCCAGAGTCGATGAAGAGAAAAAAGTAAAAAAGGCTCCATCATTTTTATCGTCATAATCAGTGAGAAAGATCTTTTACTCAGGTTATAAAATATTCAAGTTTCTGACAATGAAATTTGCAATAATTCAAGTAAGCTACCTGATTTTCTTCCGAAATCGTATTTTCTATATAGACTTCGCTGGCCTTGCTTCGCGCCGGGTTCGATTCCCTGAATAAATATTAGCTAACATACGACCAATGACAAACGGTGACGAAAACCAATTTGGTTGTCAAACCAATGAAAAGCCATTTTGGTTTTCTTTATCTTTCATCATTGGTCAACGTCATCACTATAGTATGTCAATGTCAATGTCGCACGTATCAACCTCAATTTTAACAAACTGTAGGTATAGTACAGACTTTCGCACGCGTCTCCACTCGAGTTACGCTGATAAAAATTAAGTATAGCCTAGACTAGAACGTTACATTTGCAACTCGTTTTTAGCTCATTTAGTTCTTCCCATTTTCACAAAAAACAGCCTATTCAGTCTACTTCTGGAAATAGGCCTTTCCTATAAGTAGGATATGCCCATAATCCCCACGTTGGGCATGGTAGGGCACAGCATCTTGCACCTCCGACGCTACTGCCCATCGGTGGCCAGGGGACTTAGCTATGCCACTGTTAGGCAGCAATGAAGTAGTATAGCATCATAAATTCAGCATAAACTATAAGTTACATACTATACTATAAGCTGTGCATCAAGTTTCATTGTGCGATCCCTACCTTTTGATTTAATTAGAAAAGTATTGTATGGCCGAAATTGACAAACTGTTGTGGCTTCAAACTTACCTACTCGTAAGACCTATTTTTTAAACACTTCTTACAATAACTATTCTTATTCTATCTCGCAATCAGCCGGCAGCCAGGGCTTGTCAGTTATTTAGCACGGCCAGGTGAGATTGGCTTGAGTTCCGAAGATGGAGATAGGAACCCTTTCCCACAAACTTACGCCTTCATAATAGAAGAAAGTATTGGTCAAATAATTCCCTTATGGTATTGGCCAAATAGTTCCATCAGATAATCTTATCTGCGGGTTTCCTCAGCCAATAAACCAATTACGGTCGTCTATAAAAAGATGTGTGTCATCAATAAACGCTGCTGTATCAAGAAGAAACAATTATATAAACAAGGACAAGGCTAGGTAATAAACACAAATTGATTGGTGGAGGTGTTTTTCATTGCCGACAGTTTTGATTTGGGTACTTCTACGGTTAATCTTTTTGTTCTAGACCGGCAAATATATAATATACTATATCATATGAAACCAAATGAACGTCAACCCTAGCCAAGGCCCTAACCAAAAAGCAATCGCATCGATAACCACGATACAGATAGTTTTTTTAGTGTGGGAACCTATCATAGGGTAATATCATCTTGTTTTCTATCAGCAAATTAATTAATCAAACTAAATGTCTATTGCCCCCTCATTTGTTTATTTATGTAAATTATTTATTTATTTATACCTTTTTACTTTCTTTAATAATTACCTGTTAAGATTTAAGATTAAGTTTGTTTGCTGTCAATAAAGTTTTTTTATCATACAATATTTTACAATCCCTTCTTCTTTTTCGAATGAAATGAACGCTACTACAAACGAAATAAGGTTACTACAAACGAAACGAACGCTACTACAAACGAAATAAAGTTACTACAAACGAAATGAACGCTACTACAAACAAAATGAAGTTACTACAAACAAAATAAAGTTACTACAAACGAAATGAACGCTTCTACAAACGAAATAAAGTTACTACAAACGAAATGAACGCTACTACAAACAAAATGAAGTTACTACAAACAAAATGAACACTACTACAAACAAAATGAAGTTACTACAAACGAAATAAAGTTACTACAAACGAAATGAACGCTACTACAAACGAAATAAAATTACTACAAACGAAATGAACGCTACTACAAACAAAATGAAGTTACAACAAACAAAATAAAGTTACTACAAACGAAATTAACGCTTCTACAAACGAAATAAAGTTACTACAAACGAAATGAACGCTACTACAAACAAAATGAAGTTACTACAAACAAAATGAACACTACTACAAACAAAATGAAGTTACTACAAACGAAATAAAGTTACTACAAACGAAATGAACGCTACTACAAACGAAATAAAGTTACTACAAACGAAATGAACGCTACTACAAACAAAATAAAGTTACTACAAACGAAATGAACACTACTGCAAACGAAATAAGGTTACTACAAACGAAATGAACGCTACTACAAACGAAATAAAGTTACTACAAACAAAATGAACACTACTACAAACGAAATATAGTTACTACAAACGAAATGAACGCTACTACAAACGAAATAAAGTTACTACAAACGAAATGAACGCTACTACAAACAAAATGAAGTTACTACAAACAAAATGAACACTACTACAAACAAAATGAAGTTACTACAAACGAAATAAAGTTACTACAAACGAAATGAACGCTACTACAAACGAAATAAAGTTACTACAAACGAAATGAACGCTACTACAAACAAAATAAAGTTACTACAAACGAAATGAACACTACTGCAAACGAAATAAGGTTACTACAAACGAAATGAACGCTACTACAAACGAAATAAAGTTACTACAAACAAAATGAACACTACTACAAACGAAATATAGTTACTACAAACAAAATGAACGCTACTACAAACGAAATAAAGTTACTACAAACAAAATGGACGCTACTACAAACGAAATAAAGTTACTACAAACGAAATGAACGCTACTACAAACGAAATAAAGTTGCTACAAACGAAATGAACGCTTCTACAAACGAAATAAAGTTACTACAAACGAAATGAAGTTACTAACTCTGGTTTCGGAGTTTTTAGGCCGCCCAAAGGCCTCCGATAAGCAGCCGGTACCACCATCTTAACGTGCCTTCTGAAGCACAGAAGCATTCAGATCTAAATGCCACCAAACAGCCACTCATCCAAGTAGTGACCGGGCAGAGTGTTGCTTAAAAATATGATCTGCTAAGAATACCGGTCTAAGTACATTTTGCAATGAGGTTACATATATGCGGGTAACACACGAACGAAACCGCAGGTAGAAGCTAGTATCAAATAGAATGATAGAAAATCTACCTATCTCTGCATAAGTGGTAGAGGAGTAGGACTGATTGAGTCACCGTCGATGAGGCGTGGGTTTGATTCCTGCTTTGTTTTTCTGATGTTTTAGGGCGTAACGTAACGTAAGTCATTTTTTTCGACAAAACATTTTAAATTTAAAAATAAAATAAAAACCAAGGAGATAATGATGTTAATAAAACAAAATGGTGATTTTATTTATTGTTTAATTATTATCTACCTACTATTAACAAATATTTAATTATCTCTAAATACATTAAATTTAGTTGTACCTTTAAAACCTAAATCTAGTGCAAAAGTATTTCAATAATACTAATTTTAATACACAAAATCACAGTTCTGTACGGTGGTTTATTTTTAGCGTGAATTGCTTACAATGCTGTCTATCATTAGGTTATCTTACATACTATTTTTATATGCTTTGATCTATTTTTATAAGCATCAAAATGCCTGCTAAATCAATAATTCACAAAGGCCCATGCTCCGACAAACTAACCAGTGATTAAACAGCTGTTAAGCTTTCATGAATGACAGCAGACGCGTCGCCGCGACACTGCCGATTTCTATTAAATAAATTCAATATCGACACGTTATTTTTATAGAAATACTTAGAAACCAAGACACGTCTCATCGCCTGCTGCTGTTGTCTGCGGTCGGCTACAGAAGGGTACCTAACGGTTGACAGCTAATAGTCACTTTACTTCACTTCTTTATTAAATGGCTTCTGGGATAGTTTTCCACAATTTTGCCAGTATCAAGTATAATTGATTTTTTGTATTTTTTTAAGTGTTAACCCACACTTCAAAGAAAATCAAAGATTTTTATAGATGCCAATAATTTCGACTCAGGTGGGATTTGAGCCCGCGATCTTCCCGGTTTATAAGTCCAATCTTACCATGGAAACCTTTAATATACCTACCGTAGCCGATGACGTTTCGTTTTCCCTTGACAAACTGTAAAAAATTAACGAGGCGTCCCATTTTCTTCATCTTGAGCGACGAATGTGTCATTTTTTTATATTTTATTTTCCAGTGTTTTTCTGATATATGTCGTTTATTATTATTGGTATCTTAACCGTTAGACGTCAGTGATAAGACACAAGTATTAGTGAAATGGATTAAAAAGAAGATTTGAACGGGGATTCTCTGATGAAGAAAATTGTGCGTCGATCGTTTTTGTTACAGTCGCCATTGCTATAGCAGAAAACAGGACCTGACCGAAGACTGGAAGACGACTTATAAACCGTACTACGTTGCCTCATATTATTATGAACAATTATACTTGATACTGGCGAAATTGTGGAAAACTATCCCAGAAGCCATTCATTAAAGAAGTGAAGTAAAGTGAAAATTTGTCAGTTTCTCAAAGGGAAAACGAAGCGACATCATATATATTAAAACAACCGGCGGTTATGCGTTAGTTAGCATTAACCAACTGATTTATGCCGGCGTATTTGGGCTTAAAAAGGCTTTTACACGAGTGTTTTTCTCTCCAAAAGATTTATGATAAATAATATACAATACAAAATACAAAGCTGAACTGATAAATTTTTAAAGGTAAATAGGGCATATAGACGTGGGTTTTACATTGAAAGGTTTCTTTGTTCGCAAATTTGAATAAGATTAATTTCAGATATATTCAATTTATTCGGCTAGTACTTTATGAAGGGTTTTAATTTACATTAATTTTTAAACTGCAAAATTTACTTAGTTATTATAATTAAGTAGCCAAAATAACAGGCTAAAAACCTCAGAATTGAAAACAAATCTCAAATGTTATATCAAAATTAAGTCGGGATGATACCACAACCACTTTCCGACGGCGTCATTCTATACAAACCCTTCTCAACAGTGAATAAGATATTATTATCATTATCGAAAGTCATGGCACCAATTGAATCTAAACTAGCATGCTTTACCAGTTTCGAATAATGCAAGATTTTATCAATAACCACTTTGTAGATACCATCAATCCACCAAGCATAAATATTACCATCCAAATCCATAGTAATCCCTCTAAAGTACGGGTTTCTTGACAGTCGGTATACCAACTCACCCTTGCCGACATGAAGCCCATACCTATTCAAGAACACAATAACATCGTACTTATTAACAACAAAGATCTTAACCGGTAGGTACTCCAATAGGGTCCTGAAATCATCTCCTTTCTTCACAATTATACCTAGATCATTGTATTTCGTAAAATACACGTTATTCTTATAAAACAGACTCTGGATCTCATCACCGCGGCTGCTGAAAGGAGACAGCTTATTCCCTTTCGTATCCAACACATACACTCCATCACTACCCCCAAGATAAACCAGCTCGTTGTCCTGGTCGAAATCAAAAGTACCGAAGTTAATGACCAGATTTTGTGAGGAGATCACACCAGTAACATTCTGTTCGTCCAAATTCACGAAGCCAACTTTGAAGTATTCTACATCTTCGATGGCTGGTTCGAAAGAGTAATACAGACGGTTCACTGATCTCTGGATCCCCAGTTTATGTATGACCACCGTGTTCCTGAATGGAGCGTCAAGATCCAGGATGTGGGAGACGTTGTAGCACGTTGAGTTGGCTAGGAAGCAGGTGGAGCATTCTGTGGATACTTCCACTTCTAGTGATGATGCTGTACTGATGGTCAGGAGAAGTAGGAGGAACATGGTGGTGTCTGGAATAGAAGGGAAAATTAAGAAGAATAACTATGGTTTCTATGATTATAACAGCTCAAATATTTTTTTGTTTATAGACTTTCCACACCCACCACCACAGTCCACTGCTGGACCTAGGTCTCCCCTAATAAAGGGGGATATGCCCATAATCCCCACGCTGGGCATGCGGGTTGGGGATCACAGGGCACAGCTTCTCGCATCACCGATGCTGCTGCCCGTCGGTAGCCAATGGATTTAGCTGTACTGATGCAGGCTGTGCTATGCCGCAATCAGCCGGCCGACAGAGCCCCGTTCGTTGTTTAGCAGGGTGCACCACGTGCAGGTGAGGTTGACTTGGGTTCCGAAAATAGCCCCGTACATAGAGTTCATATTATAGGATTTAGTTTTAATCATAAATAATAATAATAAATGTATATTACAGACCATGGACCATGTTCTGATACAAAAGCCAATTACAGGCGGGCACAGCATTAGAGTTACGTTCATCATCATCATCAGTCTATAGCAGTTCACTGCTAGACATAGGCCTCCCCTAATGAGCGCCATTGCGCCCTGTCCTCAGCTTGACGCATCCATCTAGAGTTAAGTTATTTAGGCCCAACTTTTCAATGAGTCACCTCTATATGTTAGAAGTTAGGTAATTTGATAATAGAACGCTTAATTTCATGCATTTTTAGAACATTCAATGAAGAACTGTCGGCGACCCAGTAAATAAATAAGCTATGTATTTACAAGAATTATCTGACTATTATAATAATTCAATGAGTACCTTTATTTGGGCCGAATAGTCTCTTTCCAGTGCAGACAAGAACAAGAAATTTCCAGACGTACTGAAATTGCCTGGAAAAGCTATTGGACCATGAAAGACTACATGGAAGGTACTCTTCTTATATCACTCAAACGGAAACTGATGGACATGTGTATTCTCCCCATACTAACATATGGCGCCCAGACTTGGTCCCTTACTAACGCCCAAAGATCCTTGAGGTCTGTCAGAAAGCAATGGAGCGGAGTATACTGGGTGTGAAGCACACAGACCGTATACGTAACACAATTCTGCTCTCCAGAACCCAAATTGCTGATGTAGCTTTAAAGGTTGAGAAACTTAAATGGAGCTGGGCTGGTCATGTCTGTTGCATGCGCGATGACTCATGGGCTAAGATAACAAAGCAGACGAGCCCTGATAACGCAAGACGGCGCCGCGGCAGACCGAGAAATCGATAGAGGGATGAGCTAGATACCTTCGATAGAGCGTGGGTACAAATAGCTCAGGACCGAGATGACTGGAGAGATCGTGGGGAGGCCTTTGCCCAGCAGTGGGACATAACAGGCTCATCATAATCGTAATCGTAATCTGACTATTAAAAATTTTCCCTTAATATTTTTCACTGACTTACCATAGGAGAAAAATATTTTCCTCGGCTTTAAGGTTTTTGTATTCACCTCATGGAACTTGACACTCTCTAGTCCTTATTTTAATCCATTTACTTAGTTTGACCAAAAACACTACTTGAATTGGTGATGATCTTAATGCCACTTAGCGATCACCTAGTGATACTAATTTTAGTATTTACTGTATACCCTACATCTTAGGGTATAGTTTAGAAGGAATTAAGAATGTAAGTAAGTAGGCCCGCACAAGTTCTAAATTCTATTATAACGATACAAAAAAATGCTAATGAGAAAATGTAAAATATTTTAATGAACTACCTACATATTTGAGCTTTGAACACGATGGAATTTTACAAAAAACATTTTTGGATGAAATATTTTGAAATATTTTTAGTAATTGCGTCAAAGGTTTTTCTTGTCTACTTTGATCGTAGCTTTTATCTTCGTATAGTGACCAACTCTGGTTTCAGAGTTTTTAGGCTGCCTGAAGGTCTCCGGACGTGGAAAAACGACTCAATAAGTCGGGCGAACATCTTAAATGTCTTCCAAAGCACGGAAAGCGCTCAGATCTAAATGCCACTAAACGATCACCCATCCAAGTAGTGACCTGACGGAGTGTTTCTTAACTCAGATGATCTGCTAAAACACAAAATAAAGATAGGTACAGAAGACAATGTACATACAAAGCGCGCTCGAGCAACGCACACAGACACCGCTCACGGACACGATATCTCGGAACAGTTCGGACCAGAATTGCCCGCCCGCACACGGCCGATTTTTCCACCGTTTTTTTGTAGGACAGATAGGTACACAAAATACATTTGTTTTGTGGCTAAAATCACCGCAGTTAGTCAGTCCTTGAGTGCTTCTAAAATGTTTCTATATGGTGCTAGCACACCGTGTTATGGCGTACGATGTGACTAAATAAGTAACTGGGGCACAAAGGGATCGATAACGCATCATCACTGAATATTTTATGAGCACACATGATTATGTGCAGTCTTCCTTCTTCCACTTAGCTATAAAATAATCCATTCAACCTTATTCTACAATTTTGTCTAACACCTAAAACGTAAAGACGTAAAAAAAAATTGGCGAACTCTGACCTTGAATAAAAAAAATTTGAAAGTGTGGGATCGATGGGGACTTTTTACATTTCATTTATAATGGTTTTCCGTTCAAAATCAAAAATTTGTACCAATTTTCAGCTCTATACGAATTTATGTCAACCTACCCCTATTTTTTGGGCTAACTTCTCTATTACCTAAAATCTCGTGTCACAATTTTTGTGGTTGCACTCCTCCGAAACGGCTCAACAGATTTATATGAAATGTATTATTTATATTTGGTAGGTACAAGGATAGGTCTTAAAGTATATTTCTAACCGAAGGTGATTAGGGTGTCCCTATCCAGAACATTTTATTCGCAAACGAAATTGCTGTCACCTAGTTCTTTATAATACTTGAAAACGTAACTACACACTAGTCTACCTCATGTTATCTGGTCATTACCTATAATTAAGTATTGCATCGTAGGTCACGCATATAAATGCTAAGCCCTGCATCCTTCAAAGTGAAGCATGAAGGTGATAAGCCTCATGTGCCTGTACCGTAAATATACAAGGTGTAATATTTATATCGGTCAGTAAGGGAAAGTCTGAAACAATAAGTCATTCGAAGATCTGTTCTTATGAACTATGTCACCGATTTTAGTAACTAGGAAAAGTAGGAAATTAAAAAGGTTTTTGTATTCACCTCATGGAACTTGACACTCTCTAGTCCTTATTTTAAATCCATTTACTTAGTTTGACCAAAAACACTACTTGAATTGGTGATGATCTTAATGCCACTTAGCGATCACCTAGTGATACTAATTTAGTATTTACTGTATACCCTACGTCTTACGGTATAGTTTAGAAGGAATTTTGAATGTAAGTAGGCCCGCACTAGTTCTAAATTCTATTATAACGATACAAAAAAATGCTAATGAGAAAATGTAAAATATTTTAATGAACTACCTACATATTTAAGCTTTGAACACGATGGAATTTTACAAAAAACCTTTTTGGATTGGATCTCTTGAAATATTTTTAGTAATTGCGTCAAAGGTTTTTCTTGTCTACTTTTATCTTCGTATGAGCTAGTGACCAACTCTGGTGTCGGAGGTTTTTAGGCTGCCTGAAGGTCTCCGACATGGAAAAACTACTGAAAAGGCTGGGCCAACATCATAAAATGTCTCCCAAAGCACGGAAAGCGCTCAGTGGCGTGAGTGCGAAGAAGATACCTAACGTCAAAATTCGCGGTACCTTTATTTATATGAAAATGGAGCAGCGCCCCTAGCGGGATGTTTGTAAAACCTTGACATCTGCATACAAAAATATAGTTAATGCAAACTTTGACGTTAGGTATATTCTTCGCACCCAAGCCACTGATCTAAATGCCACTCGGCCGGTTTTTATATTATACCGTTACCGATTACGCCTCGTTTTCCCTTGAAAAACTGTCAAAAATTAAGAACGAGGCGTCGAAAATTTGACAGTTTTTCAGGGGAAAACGAGGCGTAATCGGTAACGGTATAATATAGGAACCGGCCTTAAACGGTCACCCATCCAAGTAGTGACCTGACGGAGTGTTTCTTAACTCAGATGATCTGCTAAAATCGCCGCAGTTAGCCAGTCCTTGGGTGCTTCTAAAATGTTTCTATAAGGGGCTAGCACACCGTGTTATGCCGTACGATGTGACTAAATAAGTAACTGGGGCACAAAGGGATCGATAACGCATCATCACTGAATATTTTATGAGCACACATTATTATGTGCAGACTTTCTTCTTCCACTTAGCTATAAAATAATCCTTTAAACCTTATTCTACAATTTTGTCTAACACCTATTTTATCATAAAAGCCGGTAAAGACGTAAAAAAAAATTGGCGAACTTTGACCTTGAATAAAAAAATTTTGAAAGTGTGGGATCGATGGGGACTTTTTACATTTCATTCATAATGGTTTTTCGTTCAAAATCAAAAATTTGTACCAATTTTCAGCTCTATACGAATTTATGTCAACCTACCCCTATTTTTTGGGCTAACGTCTCCATTACCTAAGATCTCGTGTCACGATTTTTGTGGTTGCACTCCTCCGAAACGGCTCAACTGATTTATATGAAATGTATTATTTATATTTTGTAGGTACAAGGATAGGTCTTAAAGTATATTTCTTACCGAAGGTGATTAGGGTGTCCCTATCCAGAACATTTTATTCGCAAAAGAAATTGCAGTCAGCTAGTTTTTTATAATATATACTTAAAAACGTAACTACATACTGGTCTACCTCATGTTATCTGGTCATTACCTATAACAAAGTATTGCATGGTAGGTCACGCATAGAAATGCTAAGCCCTGTATCCTTCAAAGTGAAGCATGAAGGTGATAAGCCATGTGCCTGTACCTGTGTAAGGTGTAATGTTTATATCGGTCAGTAAGGGAAAGTCTGAAACTATAAGTCATTCGAAGATCTTTTCTTAGGAACCATGTCATAGATTTTAGTAACTAGGAAAACTGCATATATACTTTAAAAAACTTGTACTCAGCTTGGAACATGGTTCCAAAGAACAGATTTTCATATGTCTTCTAATTTCAGACTTTCTCATACTGACCGATATAAATGTTACACCTTGTATAAAACTGAAGAATCTGACTGACTCACTGACTGGCAGCCAACGCACGGCCTATTTTCTACTGACATTAGAGGAACATAAGTATCAACACATAGTGTAGAGGTACAATAAGAAAGAATTGATTGAAAATCTTGAAATCCAGCCCCTGAAAAAGTGCAGACGGGGGAAAACCAGAGAAAAACATCGCCCCCTTGTAATAATGTGATATTTGATACAGTATGATAATAAAATAGATAACGCCGTAGTCTACAAAAACCGGCCAAGAGCAAGTTGGACTTGCGTACGAAGGGTTCCGTACCGTTGTATGGGAACCCTACTTAAATATTTATTTTATTCTGTTTTAGTAAGTATTTATTATTCTAGCGGCAACAGAAATACATCATCTGTGAAAATTTCAACTGTCTAGCTATCACTGTTCATTAGATAGGTTCTCCCTACTCCCGTATCAGCCTTACAAGTCACCTTCGTAAGTGCCGAATCTTATAGGCTGCTTAAATAATCTTTTATAGATGCTAAATGCCTATGAGATACTGCCTGGTGACACAGACAGACGGACAGTGGAGTTTTAGTTTTTACGTTTTTCCCCTTTGGGTATGGAACCCTAAAAATGATCTTGTATATTCTCGTGAAGGTTTATATACAAGTTTTATAATCTCTTTTTCATGCGCTTTCAGTCTCTTTCTCTCACGTCTTGCATCATAGATTTTCGGAAGGCCAAAATTTCTGAATCCTTTCTCGTATTACTGGTTTTTTTATGGTTATTTTAACACCATCGTCGAGATCGGGGTGCAATGGCGCTCATGGGGGGAGGCCTATGTCCATTAGTGGACCGCTGTAGGCTGATGATGATGATGATTTTAACAACGATATTAACAATGATTCACTGTATGGATACTGTACCGACTGACTCAACACTATATCTAATGAAATCTTCAAAATAAAAGTTCACCTCACCTTAGAATTCACCGATATCCAAAATTCCAAATTCCACATTCAAAACCACAGCTTCCTATTTCCTCGGTTCACTGGTAAAATGCAATACATTTCACTACGTACGTCTACTGTGACGAAAAATATACTCGTAGACTTTTCTATCTATGGTTTCCACGTAAAGAAGCGCGCGGAAAATGTTTTTTGCACAAAAGCTCACGTTAAACCTTTCTGCTCCAAACGAGTGTGTAAAACCTTTTTTCTTTATTTAAAAACGAGTGCGTAAAATACTTTTTATTTTTAAATTGTGAACAAAGGCGCGCGAATGGGATGGTATCGGCCCACTGAATGTATAGCACCCACTGGCTATTAACCGTTAAATACTGAATTACCACATTATTGTCGATGGCGAACCGAGGATTTTACGAAATGGAACATATTTTAATAGGGAAATTGAGCGCAGTGCTTAAATAGCCAACATTTTCACAGTAAACATTTTCGTTTACGTATTTGCGTTATAAAAATCTAAATAAGTGCCACGTGTAGCGATCTCTCACGCTTTCGAATTTTAAATTCGTTTCGATTTTTGAATTGGTTGTTGCCGGAAGTAACTCTATAATGAATGCCTCTATGGTGCGCTATTCAATGTGACTGAAATTATCTCAGAATAGGAAATTATAAAGGTCGTTGTTCAGCATTACATTGTTATTTAGATGCATACCTATTGTAGTAAAAAACAGTAGGTGCTTAATTGGCTCTCAACAATGATTACCTATACCTAGTTGGTACCTAACCTATTTAGTTGCAGCCTTCTAATTTTTTCTTCCAGTTTTTCGCCCCAGATATAATCCAAAATGAGCTAGTCAAAGTCAAACGTGATATTGTTGAAATAGTGGAAATATTATCCCAGATGCTAAAGGATAAAAAAATGAATGAATTAAACCCATGGTATTAAAGTATTTCGGTAGTAAACCTCCTTGATTAAACCTATCAAAAAATATATATTTAAGACTCAATAAACGAATAGCCGGCTGAGACGGTAGTGGTGCGGGTTTTAAAAAGCCAAAACAAAATAAGCCGTTTTCGAGAGACACAAGCAAGACAATTGAAAATGAATCATCATCATTATTATATAGATAAGTAGGTACAAGAATGAAGTGATCGTGGCGTGGCTTACTTCGAACAGCCCTGTCACCAAATAGGCTTTTAGTCACCGTTTAGTCGCCATTTAGATCTGAGCGCTTCCATGCTTCGGAAAGATATTAGCCTCTGCTTTTACAGTTGTTAAGCCATATCGGAGGCCTTCGAGCGGCCTAAAAAACTCTGACACCAGATTGGCCATTAGCTCATACGAAAAAGACCAAATAGGAATTTATACAATACAATACATGTATTGTTTTCACATGGTGTATTAAATTGTATGGTACAGGTTCACATGAACCCTATATAAGGCGGCGTCCTAATTGGGAATGATCGTACGATGACGCGATGCGTTTTGGTCGTGCGATGAAAATTTTGGCCGGTGCTCGCGCGATGACTTCCAAGCTTCAATTACGACTAAAGAAATGTGTGTGTTTAATCCCGTCGTGCGACGAAAACGCATCGCGCCATCGTACGATCGCCGCCAATTAGGACGCCGCCTAAGGGTATAGCAATATGGCAGGCAGACCGAGGCTTTATATATATGTACTTAGATAATGAATTGAATCAGGCGTGACTTTGCGGAAATCTATTACAAGATATTTAAAAGATAAAATATTTAGTACGAATTCCGCCAACTCTCTGAGTTTCATAAAAACTCAACAGAAATTCGACAATGTTTCGCCTTCCCCTGATGATGTCGAATTTCTGTTGAGTTTTTATGAAACTCGTCAGAGAGAGTTGGCGGAATTTGTACTAAATATTTTATCTTTTAAATATCATGTATGTACTAATGGCCGATTCCTATATTATACCGTTACCGTTACCGTCAAAAATTAACAACGAGGCGTCGATAATTTGACAGTTTTTCAGGAGAAAACGAGGCGTAAACGGTAACGGTATAATATAGAAACCGGCCGTTAGTTAACTAGGCGTATCTAGGCAACATTATATTGTCATTGCGTTGAATAATATTTTTTTAAGGTAGGTAATATGAGAATGTTGTCAATGATTGAATTCATTATACGGGTATACTCCTACTCGTATAATGATTTTCATTAGGAGCATACATATATATACATATATTTCATTATAGACATACGAGTAGGCTTGTAACTAAACCTACTCGTATAATGATTTTCAATCATCATTTACAGCATTCTCATATTACCTACCTTAAAAAAAACATTATCAACGCATTATAATATATTGGGTCAGGCGGGGTATTTATGAGACATTCCATATTTCGGGTAAAAAATAAGACAATGAATTGAATCAGTCGTGACTTTGCGGAAATCCATTACAAGATATTTGAAAGATAAAATCTTTAGTACAAATTCAGCCAGCTCTCTCTGACGAGTTTCATAAAAACTCAACAGAAATTCGGCAATGTTTCGAATTATGAATCTTCCCTTCGCGTGAGCTAGTTGCCAACTTTGGTGTTGAGTTATAAAACCGCCTGAAGACCCCGACATGGCTTAGTAAAACGATGAAAATTCATTTTTTTGTGTTTCAAAACAAATTACAATGACCTACCTTGACTCCTTTGATTCCTGGCATAACATCTGGAGGGATTCCTTTATCAAGAACTTTCTTGTGAATTTTTTACTGGCTCCTTGTCTTTTCAGATTCCAATATCTCCTGAAAACACATTTTTTTTGTAGCAATGGCTGAGGACAGTGTGCAATGGTGCTCATTAGGGGAGGCCTATGTCCAGCAGTGAACTGCTATAGGCTGATGATGATGAAGCAATGTTTCAATGTCGAATTTCTGTTGAGTTTTTATGAAACTCGTCAGAGAGAGTTGGCGGAATTTATACTAAATATTTTATCTTTTAAATATCTTAAAAATACCTCAATTAAACATCTTTTATTAATCATAATTCAGTTTAAAATCCTAAACCCTAGAAGGTTGATTTTAAACTGAATTATGATTAATAAATTTCTTTTGAGATATTTTGTTAATGTCTTATTTTTACCCTAAATATTGGATGTCTCATAAATACCCCGCCTGACCCTACCTATGTATTATTAAATAAAATAAAAGTTTATTTCAGACTTTAAAAGACCATAACATTAAAAACACAAACACACGAAATTGATAAAACATTCTTATGTTTATTAATAAAACATTCTTATGTATATTAGGATAGAATACACACAAAATAAGGTACATAAAATAAAACACAGAATAATAATCATCATCATCATCATTGCGACACTAGACTAGAGACCGGCTTCAGTACAGCCAGCCAGTGTCGCATGATGGTGGAGCTGACATCTCCAGCCACAACGGCCAGGAGGCTGTTGGTGCTCCCGCGCAAGCGGCTCACCAGGGAGGCAGTGCGTTTCCGCATGACTGCATAAAAGTCGTTATTATTGTCGTTATTATTGTCAGTTGTTTATTATTATCACTAGCTACCCGGTTAGCTAGCTCACTAGCTAGCAGGTTATAGGTACAACTAGCGGCACGTAAGTTATCGGTGAACGAAACTTCTACGCATGAGTCTCTCGCTCTCTCTCGCCTCTAGCTCCCTTATACCTTACTTTTGACTTCTGCGCAATAACGGTCAGCGCTAGAGTTTCATGCCGCTACATATAAACCTTCCTCTTGAAAAAAAAGTAAAAAAGTAAAAAAATATTTATTTCAACTTAAACAGCTACATTGTCGTACAAATACATTGTACTTTGTAGATTGTAGGACAAGCATCAAACTATGGGTACATTTAATGAGCATGTAACATGTTTAAGTAGGGTGAGCTTAAACAGAGAAATGAGATTTCTGAAGATCCCCACACTAGGCAAGGCCTGTATCGTGAGGACCAGAGTGCCAAACGATTGCCAATTTAATTTGCCACAGTTGACATGCAACAATTTAAGATGGGAAAAACAATAAACTAGGTACACTATATGAATCACTCTATCTATTTCTACCATTAAAGTCGCAAGAATATTTAACAGAACTAGAACAAGCATTAAGTAATATTAGTTGGGATATCCTTGGCATAAGTGATGTACGTAGATCGGGTGAAACTATTGAAGAACATGAGGAACACATTCTATACTATAAAAATGAAATACCAGGAATATACGGCGTAGGCTTCTTAGTTAAAAAGTATCTAAAAAATAATATAATAGAATTTAAAGGAGTGTCAGATAGAATAGCCGTTTTAAACATCAAACTTCCTGGTCACAAACATCCGACTTCAATAGTTCAGATATACGCTCCCACAGAGGTAGCAAAAAAAGAAATTAAAAATGAATTTTATGAAAACTTAAACAATACAATGGAAACTTTATACAACACCGTTATTGTGATGGGTGATTTCAACAGCCAAATTGGCGTAAGGAAAAACAACGAAGACAAAATACTTGGACCCTATACAATCGGAAAAAGGAATGAAAATGGACAAAGATTGATAAACTACGCCTTAGAAAACAACTTGCATATTATGAATAGTTTTTATAAAAGAAAACCTAAAAGAAAATGGACGTGGGAATCTCCTAATGGAAAAGTAAGAAATGAGATAGATTTCATAACTACGAACAAACCAAAACTTTTCTTAAACGTAGATGTTCTCAACAACTTTAACTATAATACTGATCACAGGATACTTCGAGGGCATTTACACATGGTTGAGCCAAAAAAATCAAGAAAATATTTACAAAATACAAAGCTACCAATTTCACTACCCTTACCAAATAATGTCTTAGAAACTTTAAATACTAAGCTTATACCAATAAACGAGCTAAGAACGGTCCAAGAAAAATACGATACCTTAGAAAAAGAACTAAAAGAAACCAACAAAGCACTAGAAAAAGTCAAATCACTGAAAGATAGATTAGGATCAGAAGCAGGAGCCTTAATTCAACAAAGAGCGCTTTTATTCAAAAGCAGAAAAAACAATAAACAAGAGATAACTAAACTAAGTAAAGAAATAAATGCAGAAATAAGAAAACACAGAAAGAAACTGAGAACGGAAACAATACAATTTCACATAACAAAATCAGGTGGACTCAAGAATGCCTGGAAAGAACTTCTAGAAAATACAAATTGGATTACTAATGTAACGCATCATAAAACTAAAAAGGGTAAATCAAAACGAAACGAAATACTAGAAACAGCGACTGATTTCTATTGCGAACTTTATAATGACGAGCAAACAACATCAAATATAAGCAATAAGAGAGACGAAGAAACAATTCCAAACATACTAAGAGACGAAGTAAGTAAAGCCATCAAATCACAGAAGAGAGGAAAAGCACCAGGTGAGGATAGCATTTCAAATGAACTTTTAATTGGAGCTTCTCAAATTATTTTGAACACACTCACGGACCTATTTAATGAAATTTTAACAACGGAATATATACCACATCAATGGACCACATCAACGATAATCTTACTTCACAAGAAAGGCAGAACAGATGATATTTCAAACTACAGACCTATCTCGCTAATGTCTAATGTTTACAAAAATTTCTCCAAAATAATACTAGAGCGACTAACAAAGACCTTAGACGAAAATCAGCCAAAAGAACAGGCAGGGTTTCGAAGTGGCTTTTCAACCATCGACCACATTCATACCATAAAACAAATAATCCAGAAATGCAATGAATATGGAATAAATTATTACTTAGCATTCATAGACTATAATAAAGCATTCGACTCGATAAAGCACCGAAAAATATGGGAAGCTCTTATCTCACAAGGAGTACACTACAAGTACATTAGAATAATTGCGAATATATACGAAAGCATGAAAGCAAAAATACGTACAGAAAAAGTAGGGGAATATTTCCCTATTAGACGAGGAGTTAGACAGGGAGACCCTTTATCACCCAAGCTTTTCTCTGCAACACTAGAACATGTATTCCGCCAGTTAGAATGGAGTGAATACGGTATAAATATTAATGGAGTATTATTAAACCACTTAAGATTTGCCGATGACCTTATACTAATATGCGAAGACCCAAAGACCCTACAGGACATGATTGAACAACTAGTATATGAAAGCGAAAAGGTTGGATTATCAATAAACACAGGTAAAACAAAATTAATGACAAACTACACTAAAATTCCTATTAAAACCAACAACATTACCGAATTGGAATATGTAAATGAGTATACATACCTTGGCCAAATAATATCTCCCACAGACATAACAACAAAAGAAATCTCTAATAGAATAAACATAGGATGGAAGAGATATTGGGCTTTAAAAGATATCATGAAAAACCCGGATATACCAATTAAAGGAAAAAATAAAATATTTAATACATGTATCCTACCAAGCATGACCTACGGATGTCAAACATGGAGTTGCACAAACAAAAACATAAAATCATTAGAAACTTGTCAACACAGAATGGAAAGAAGTATACTAAACATAAAATTACAAGATAAAATTCGATTAACAACAATAAGAAAACGAACCAAGGTTATAGATATAAAATACCGAATCAAACAATTAAAGTGGAAATGGACTGGACACCTGATAAGAAGTAGGACAGAAAAATGGGCAAAAGAAGTGACAGAATGGTGCCCCAGATATAAAAAGAGACGTAAAGGTAGACAGTATCGTAGATGGGAAGATGATATTAAAAAGGAGGCAGGAGCGACTTGGGTGAGAAAAGCAAGAGACAGATCTTTATGGAGAACACTTGGGGAGGCCTATGCTGAAAAGCAAGACAATCTAGAAACCGGTGTCTAAAAGTTGCAAATTGTTGATACACCTAAACTGATATATAGTATTAAGTAGAAATAAGATGTATTGTATTTTAAGATTGTTAATAAAGGCTTTTATTATTATATTATTATTATTATTATTATCTATTTCTACGGGCCGAATCCCGCACATTCAGCCTTTACAAACAATAAGCAAATTGTGCATAGTTAGTAGTAATTTTTCCATAATAAAACAGTTGAAACTTCACATCGGTGACGAACAGTCGTTTCACTCATCATACCGGTCCCATCAAAGCAAGCAATCATCATTATCATCATTCTGGGTATTGGAAGCAAGCCGCACCCAGACACTATTTTAAAAATCCGTTGCGTAGTTTTAAAAATCTAAGCATACATAGGGAAAGACAGCAAGAAGCGATTTTGCTTTATACTATGTAGTGAATTGATTAGGTAGGTAGTCCTGTAGTAGTTTATTGTTACGCTAGGTATGTGGGTTAACAAAACAAATGACCAAATGTGAGGATGGCTGACGTATGACCTCAGGATCGCCCACCACAGGACGTCGTAAGGATAGTACGAGCGTCTAATGCCCGTAATGATGATGACGCTTACCTCATACTATGATAGTCAGTGATTTTATCATGACAATATGGTAGAAGTGTGTCAGTCAGTCTCAGACAAATAAGTTCGGTTTGAGTGCTGAATAACGTGCTTCGGAAAAGCACGTTAAGGGGGCTCCGACGGACGAATTGCCTATACAAACGTAATACCAAAATGATTTCTAATTCAAGCTTATTACCACTTATATTTTTGTTTTATTTATATTACAATACAATACAATAGTATATATCTATACTATAGTATATATCTATTTTCTTGGATAGTTTTTGTTACAAAATAAATAAATAATGCGGGACGTAATCACACAGCATCATGTAGCCCCAAACTAAGTAGAGCTTGTATTATGGGAACCACATGATTGATATACTACACATATAATTTTTTTTTGTAAATACATACATATCATACATAGAAACACCCAGACCCAAGACTTACTTAAAATACTTCATCATCATCATAATTTCAACTTTTATCGACCCACTGCTGGGCATAGACCTTCCTTTGATTATGCTACTTGCCTCGA
Organism: Horisme vitalbata; assembly: GCA_951804965.1. Taxonomy (NCBI): domain Eukaryota; kingdom Metazoa; phylum Arthropoda; class Insecta; order Lepidoptera; family Geometridae; genus Horisme; species Horisme vitalbata. The sequence continues at coordinate 15,665,277 of OX638105.1, read as the reverse complement.
TCCTGCGCTATTCTAAACCAGGTGCCGCCCACGGTCTTTCTAATATCGTCAACCCATCTCGCTGGAGGACGAGACCCCAATACCGAAATCCACGAGCAGACTAAGGTCCAGGATATCAGCGAGCGGATATTGGGGCTCAAGTGGAGTTGGGCAAGATACTTGGCCAGCTGGAGACAGGCGGACCAGAGCGCTGACCGAGTGGTGGTCGAGAGTTGATTACAGGAATAGGGGCCGTCCTCCAGCGAGATGGGTTGACGATACAAAATACTTACCTAATATTAAATAAAATGTCATTTTAAAACCTACGGTGAGGGATTTCGCTTCGGTGCCGCTTCCCTAAAGCGTCCGTAGACTATACTCGCTATAGTTCGCTTGTTAAAGAAAAAACCACGAGATATTACTATTATTTATACTTTATTGCACAATAAATGTAACAAAAAGGTGGGCTTAATGCATCGATATACTATAATAGTTTATATATCTCAATGGCTTAATGCTACGAGTTGCTACCTGTGGTTTGTTGTTAGATGGTGGTAGATATGCTATAATTCAATCTTAAAATGACTTAAAACTACAACTGTTTAACATACAATATTATAGATAAGCAACATAATACACAAATAAATTACATACACCTAGATACATAAATACTTATAATATACAAATAATATTAATAAAATACTTACTTAGCGAGATATATAATTTTATTTTGTATAAAATAGTAGGAACAAACAGAAAATATTAAAATATTCATTATAAGAGATAGGCCTAAAACGAGACTAAATGCCAAAGTAAAGTTAACCAACTATCTATCATAAAGTGGCCAAGACCACGGAATTATGAATGCAAGACTTACAAAAGGTTGTAGCGCCGAACTAAGTTGATACCAGGGTTCCTAGTGCGAGTTTTTTACCAGCTCGATCGCGTTTGTGTTTACGCAAATTTCTAGGGAGTGAAAAACGCGTGGTACTGACTCCTTTCCATACAAATTTCCGTAAACGCAAACGCGATAGAGCTGGTAAAAAAAACTCGCACTAGGCACCCAGGCACCGTTATAAAATACTTGACCCCTTATTCATAAGTAAATGTCATTTTATAACGCTCGATCAAGTAAGCTTGTCCCTTTTATTTAAATGTAAATAAAAAGAGATGTGACCATCGAGATAATTACTCTACTTACTCACTCTAGATATATACTTACTCTAGAGCCTGGAAAAAAGTGTCTGCACCAAAACTGGGAGCACGCTGATAATTGCGCCAACTTTTAACACTTCAAGCGACATAAGGTAAATTTGTGGAAATTTGGCATTTTGAAGTTTATTTATGTCAAATACACTTGGACGATTTTTGACAGTTTTCACTTGAAGACTGTCAGTCTATAGTAGTAGTATATAATATATCAATGGGTGTAATAGTGATATTTTAACGCCATTTTTTTTGCTAAATGAGGTTTATATAACTGTTATGAACAGGTCGGCTCTTTACAGATTTGGCTCATGCGAAGAAGAAAGAAGGACCCCGAACCCTTTAGTAGCAATAAGTCGTGATGTTTGTTTGTTTTTCTTGATCCAACTATCCGAAGCTGACCAAAAGTTAAATGAAAAACCAGTGACACGAAAGAATTCTTCACAAAAACCAATGTAGCAACAATGAGACCTTTATGCGAAGGAATCCATTACTCACCCTGGACCAGACAATCACTGTTGTTCGTCATAATTTTATTAGATCTAAAAAACACCAAATAATAAGTCAAAGGAAAAGTTGTGGAAAGTTGATCTCTTAGCGCAATCAGTCATAACAACAGCGCCGCGCTGTATATGTAGAGATACAGTAACATAAGTTATTTTATTAATCGGTAATTTTTTTATAAATTACCTAATGACTTAAAAAGCCTACCTGTGAATATTTAAAAATTGAGACTAAGAAAATGGTTATTAGACAAATGTTTTTAATCAAAATTAGGAATATATGGATTATAAATTTTGTCATTTTGAGTATCTATGACATATTATTATTTTTGACATTAATTTATTTAAACTACTTCTTTGACATTTGTTTATATTATTTGTATATTTTGACGCCTTAATGAGGCAAAATGGATACTTTATTTTTAATTGACATTATGCTAAAACCTGTTGTACCTAAATTTAAAGCAAATAAATAAATGATTGATTGATTTAAATTTTACCAAAAAATAGAATTTAGACGCATAGTGGTAGTTTCATTTTCGAATCTATTAATATTTTTTTGTGTAGGACGCCCTCCGGCAAGGTAGAGTGACGATTTGCGAAAGGCTGCTGGTAGAAGCTGGATGCGTCGAGCTCAGGACGGGGCGCAATGGCGCTCATTAGAGGAGGCCTATGTCCAACAGAGGACTGCTATTGGCCAATGATGAATCATTTTCATTATTTGGGGTGTATGTTCAGGGGCTGCAGTCTCGAATTTTTCGTTAACTACCATATATCGCTAAGTGTAAGCCCATAAAAAACGTCTTCCCGAAAATTTGGGAAAAATATTAACCTGTAAAGACGATTTATTAAATAATTTTATTCAATGTTTCTACTATTTAGATAAGATAAGATAAATAGGTAATTATTTCACCCAAGTTATAAAGTAGGCAATATTTTATGTAAAATTAAAGTGTAATTAGTTACATTATCTTAAAATTAGGTACCTAGATAAAAATAAATGCACTTGAATTGGGTAAAATAGGACCCGATAAATAGATAAAATAGTATTAGTAAATATAAAGCCGTTACACATATAAATCAATTTGAAAAATACATAATTCAATTAATCGACGAATTTCAATCCACATACATACTACTATAAAAAAAATATAAATAAACTAGGTATGTAAACTTTTTTTTGCAATGATGTACAAATTAACGCATAGCAATGATGATTATTTTTAGTTTGTAAGGAGTTATATTAGTTTATGTTCTTGCAACACTAAATTACAAGGGAAATTGGTTTTTAGGTTAGAAGTTACCGATAGTTATCGATAACTTTATCGGGCTGACATATTTCGCCGCAATGAAATTCACAAAAATTGTAGAGTTGTCATTGTACGTCGGTATGTTAACGACAAAAATAGTAAACGTCAATGATCGGCACCAATCAGCGCAGCCCACCTCGACGCGCGCAGTATTTTTTGTATGAAAATCTGTTTCCGCGCTGCTACCGAATTTCAGTAAGTAGCGATCGCTAACTATGTCGAGACTGCAGCCCCAGGTCTTGTAGGTATGTGAATGAGTGTTGTGGATAAGGTTTTCCATTTCTAAGTCAAGTCTAATCCAAAACTAATTTATTCAATTGAAACCATGGAACACTTTAAATTTACCGTCTTTCGATAACTTTCGATCTTCTGAAATTAAGCTTAACCTGCCCGTAGTGTTTTCATAATATACAAACGGGTTCTGGCGGCCGACTGATTGGGCCATAGTGCAGCCTAGCATCGGCGGTGGTGGAAAAGCTGTGCCTTACGATCAACCAACCCGTATGCCCAGCGTGGGGATTATGGCCATAGGCTTAATAAGGCCAGGGGCTTAATAAGGGTATTAAGGGAGGTTTTTATCCAGCAAAGAACTGAAATAAGCTGGTGTAGTTGTTAGTTTTGTTGATACAAGTCGACAATAAACAATAACGAGTTTAGTATCTATTAGTTTCCGGCTGCGGTTTCGCTCGCGTGGTACCGGGATACAAAGTAGCCTACGGGTCACCAGGTGGATATTCCAAATTTAATCCAAATCCGTTCAGTAGTTATTGCGTGAAAGAGTAACAAACATTCATCCATACATCCATACTCACGAACTTTCGCACTTAAGTAGGATAGTATGATCGAACGAAAGTCGGTTAGGCCTTCTTGGTAAGATGCGGTACTGTTAACTATCTACAGTGCACGCAAAGATGGGACGCGATGAAAAATGCAAAAAACTTGGGAAGTGGGTCGCACATCAAAAGGGAGCTTAAATGCCCTGCCAGGGAGTCGACACGCTGATGTTTATGACGTCGGGCCACACAACACGATGCTACGTTTTCCTGGATCGAGTGACAAGTAATTTTGGTAACTCGAGCCACGGCGTCGTGTGAATCCGGTTCTTAAAACGTTGCCTGTTGGCCTCGACACGCTCCGCGCCATGCCAAACGTTGTACTGAACATGGAGGGTTTTTTATGGTACATGAAGATGGAACAAGCACATGGCCCACCTAATGTTAAGTGATAACCATTACCTATCACAAAGCATTGCATCGTAGATCACGTACTTTTCGGAACGCTCTACGATGCAACGCCCTGCATCCATCAACTTGAGTCATGAAGGTGATAAAGAGACTTATCAGGTGTGGGTGGGTGCCTGTAATTTTACCGGCACCCACACCCTTCAAAGCAAAACACAGTACAGCTGCTTCACGGCAGCAATAGACATGGTGGACGAACCCTCGATAAAGAACTCTACCACTACTAAAAACTACTAGGTTTCTGTATTCAGCACACAAAGCGTTATACATACATTAGCAGGTTGACTGCTGTTGCTGTTGTGCTAGTGATGCTAAACAGGGTTTTGTTAATAAAGATAAACTAGCTGTTCCTACTGTAAGGCTCCATAAAGTTAGTCAATCTTTTAAAGGGATGTCTGTACGATTTTTTAACAAAATCCCAAATGATGTGATTAATCTATCTGTAAATAAATTCAAAAATGTTGTTAAACGTAATCTATGTAATAAAGCTTATTATAAAATATCTGATTATTTAGATGACAAAAAAGCTTGGGATGAAACTGCCTCCAACTCCATCAAAAACAATGTAATAGATATTAAGTACAATGACGTTAAAAAAATATAAGCCAAGCAGAGTTTCTTGCCAAGTCTTCTCTGTTTGGTCACGTTACGAATTCGTGGTAAATTAAAAAAAATGACGTTTCAAAGTGTACTATACAGTTCCTACTGAATAAATGAATTTTTGACTTTTGACTTTGACTTTTTATCCAGCACCCAATGCGTTACATATGGATCTTGAAAAGATAAAGTCAGCCAGTGATCTGCTAAAACTATATATTAGTATTTTTTTCCTTATCTATTCAATATTCGAAGGTCGATCTGGATGCTTTTTTACTTCGTCTGCGGCATGGTAAGAAATAAATGGTCTTACGGATGCTTGCAAGTCAAAGATTTTAGAATTATAAAACCAATGTCGTTGACGACCGCAGCGGGCGAAGGCCGCCTGAGATGCAGAAGGTTGCGTGTTTGATTCTCGCCGTGAGACAAATGTATGAGCTATAAATATTTGTAGTATCGGCTATTTGTATATATATATATTTGTAGTATCGGCTCAGGATTTGTTTTCTATGAATAATAATGAATGTATTTACAAAAAAAAATATGAGTATTATATCAGTCATGTGGTTGCGTATGATGCACTGTGATACTGTCCAGCATAATTTATTCATTTATTGTAAGGTTCTCTTGGCCAAGAAAGCGATGGAGGGACGAGCTTTGTTTTTAATTTTGTATATTTGCACGCCTTAATGATATTATTTTTAATTGACATTATGCTAAAATCTATTGTATCTACATTTTAATCAAATAAATGAATAATTATGATTATGAGCTCGAGGCCTTCGAGAGAGGATGGTGGGATCTTGAAAGATAGAGAAGGTTGCCGAAATTTGGGGGAGACCTTTGCCCAGCATGGAACGGTACAGGTTGACAAAAAAAGTTCTCTTACGGTTCCTATAATATACCTACCGTTAACGATGACACTTCGTTTTGCCTTCAAAACTGTCAAATTTTCGATGACTCGTTAATTTACGCTTCGTTTTGCCTTGAAACCTGTCAAATTTTCGATAATTTTTGACAGTTTTTCAAAGGAAAACGAAACTGTTACGTTATAAGGATTCCATGGTTAATGGTTGTCTCATAGCCACACGTAGGCTGAAATTCATTAGCCGGCATATTTCTTCAAACATTACAGGGCCTAAGCTAATTATTAAATTGTACTGCGGTCGCTAACTCCCGGATATCATGCCTGTTTCTATTTTCTCGTAATTGGAAAAGCTAATTTACTTTCGTCTGTTTTTGATATAATTAACGGCTTGTTGATGATGTAATTAGCTTTTGGTAAAGAACGAAGAAATTTGGTCTGAAATTAACCAAGGCAGGGAGACAACAATACCGTGGTTTTGAATTCTGCAAGTGTACATTAATTATGCTTGACTTTGCGGATATCTAATACAACTGCATTAGTTACAACAACAAAACTAGGCTAGCAAAAATTCCAAAAAATGCTGCACATCAATTAAACTATATAATAAAATCCCTCCAGAGATAAAAAACATGAATGACTGTAACTTCAAAAAAAATATAAAAGATCAATTAATTAGAAAGAGTTATTATTTCATGAATGAAGCTATGGCTGACAGAAATATATTTACTATAGAAGAGTAATTTAAGGGTTACATGTACTAAATATAGATTTAAATTGGAAACCTTTGTGATTTGTGATAATTATTATAACTGTTGTTGTACCAATTTTTAATTTATGTGTCATTTATACCTATATTTTTTAATTATTGTATCTATGTTGACATATCTAAGTGCATTACAATCTCAAAAGATAAATACAATTGAATTGAATTGAATAGACTTGCTTAGAAGCGCTCTAGGCGTAGCGTTCGGTGTTTTTAGCAGATCATCTTGGTTATCACTCCGCCTGGTCACTACTTAGATGGGTGACTGTTTAGTCGCATTTAAAGTACTGACAGATGTGCTCATTACAGCACGAAAGCATGCTTTTATTGAGCAAGTGCTCATTAGTGGCACGTGTGAAACAACATTGCTAGTAATGAGTAAAATGTTATATTAGCAATCCTAATCATCTGCACAAGTCGGTCTTTCTATATTCGGTCGCAATTTCTGATCATATTTATTATAGTTAATAATTTAATATTTTCTATTTGTACCTACTATTTTAAATAAAATAAAATTATATATCTTGATATGTAAGTATTTTATTAATATTATTTGTATATTATCAGTATTTATGTATCTAGGTGTATGAATTTTTGTATGTAGTTTATTTATAAAATAGTTTAATAAGCAGTTGTTGTTTTAAGTAATTTCAAGATTAAATTATAGCACGCCTACCACCATCTAAAAACAAACCACAGGTTTGGCTGGTAGATGATGCTCGTTGCATTAAGCCCACCTTTTTGTTACATTTACTATGCAATAAAGTATAATTAATAATAATGAGCATGCTCATTAAAAGCATGCCAATAAATCTACCGACGTTCGATTTTCGAGCATGCTACCTGAGCTACAGGGGGCGTGCTTCGAGCACGTCTGAACAGAGCTTTGAGCATGCTTATTTATGAGTATGCTCTTAAAACAACCATGCTTATTGCAGGCAAATTTTAACAGTTGCAGAGCATGCTAATTTCAAGCAAGCTTATGAGCATGCTTTTATTGAACACGTCTGTCAGTACCTTCAGATCTGAGAGCGTCCGTGCTTCAGAAGGCACGTTAAGATAGATAGATAGATAGATGAACTCTTTATTGCACACAAAACCAAATAAAAACCAAAAATTTACAAAAACAGAGAAATTAAATAGTAATGTAGGTACAAAGGGCGGTCTTATCGCTTAAAGCGATTTCTTCCAGACAACCAATAACGGAAAGAATATAATTAAAAGAATTGAGCGGTGGTGCTTTCAATACAAAAACTGAAAACAAAAAATTACCTACCTATATTGATGAAGATGTTTGTCCCGGCTTTTCAGTCGTTAAGCCATGTCGGTGGCCTTCGGGCGGCCTGAAAACTCCGACACTAGGGAGGCCACTAACTTATACGAAGAAGAAGACTGGTCTATATCCATCCACTGCTGGACTTAGACCTCGCGTCATAAGAATGAGGATATATGCCCTTAGTCCCCACACTGAGCACAGCTTCCAACACTATGACACTGTCCGTCCGTTAATTATTTTGTAACCGTTTGCAATGGCGTTTGAAGAAGGAAGTTTTTACCCAACAGAGGGTTTTGTGACTCTGAGAATTATGATTTTATACCATTGATAACCTACTCGTAGATAGTATCATAAAAGTTACATAAATCTTGAAAAATACGTAATGAACTAAACTAATGATCTTTGTCATTCATCTCAGTGAATTTGACTTTTGACTTTTGACTACGTTTGAAACTGTGTTTTTTTTTTTCAAATTAATATTTGCAGTCTATTAGGTGGAATATAATTGGACATTAACTTTATTTAAGACCTAAAATGGTGACATCAATTAATTACATCTTTATAGAAACGGTTAATCGAAATTCAATCAAAATTCGAAAGCACTTGAAAAAAAAACAATAAATAGAGTAGTGAAGAAGGTTCTTTTATTTAACTAGGTACTTATTTAGTTTAATGAATCAATGAAATCATCTAAGTACTATCTTCCGCCCACGATTTCACTTGCGTGGTACCGGGACAAAAAATAACCAATGTGTTAATCTAGGTCACAAACTATGTATATTCCAAGTTACATCCGAACCCGTTTAGTTTAGGTTTTGCGTGAAAGATTAACAAACATCCTAACATTCATACACACAAAGTTTCGCATTTATAATGTTACTAACATTAAGAGATTTAATGTTACTAAGATTAAGTTTATGTTAGAATTATGTACTCGGTAACTTCTTATTGCTCCACCACTATATTTTAAATCTTTAACAAAGATATTCCTACTTACTGCTCAGTGTAATGTAAATTATCACCCTATAGGTAGGTTGGAAAGGTGGGTTCCACACGGTGCACATACTAAAGACCGAAATTACCGACACCTCAGGCATTGAGGGGACAAATAGGGGCTGAATAAACCCTATAGGATCGATGCGAGCGCCTGAGCTACACTACGATATCCATCATACATACAAAGAGCACAGAATGTGTCGGATAACCTTTTCACCGCCAATAACTTCTATAGAAGTTCGAGGTTTTTGTCTACGCTATTACTTCTATAGAAGTACTTCATTGTACCTACTATAATAAAATATATTTATGATACCTACATAAAACATTTGTTTCTTTTGTTATGTTGTAAGATGGAGACGATTGAAGCCCTATTTTTTATTTGTCCAGGCAAAACAGCATTATGATATATACAACAAACGATTAGAAAGCGTTCAGAAAAGGTTCCTGTGGCATTTGTCATACGCCTACAATTTGGCCAAGAAGCTCCCAAATTATGAAGATCGTCTTCGGCACTTCCACATGCAATCTCTGTTTAATCGCAGGAAAGTTTTAGACGGTATGTTTTTGTTTAAATTGATTAATAACTTAATGGATGCACCACACATTCTGTCTCGGGTGAACTTAAGTATTCCAAGGTGTTTGCCAAGAACAAAAAAATATACTCCGTTTGTCAGAAAAACCGCTCGTTCGAACCTTGGTCATATCTCCCCATTAAATAGAATTTTTAAAAGCTACAATGCTATTCACAACAGCATCTCACTCAAAGAGTGTCAAGAAATTGATGTTTTTTCAAACAGTATTTATATGTTTAAAAGTAACTTAAAATTGATTCACTCACTATAATTATTCATTGTGTTTTATATAATAATTTAAAATCTACAATATACCTACTTTAAAATTTTATTAGTCATACATATTTTAAATTTAATTTATATGATACAATTTATTGTTTGTTAACACTTAATAATTAAACCTTTATATTGTAAAGCTTTAATTGTGTAATCCTACTTAATAATTATTATTTTTATTATGTTCAAACGTCAAATTTTGCATGCAGTTTGCACCTATAATTGAGGTATCATTATGCACTGTGTATATTGTACATAGTTCCTAATTAATTATGTTAGTGTTTACTTTGTTGGTGTAACTCAATAAATAAATAAAAAAAAAAAAACAGGCTTTCTATATGAATGCTACTAATATTATAAATGCGAAAGGTTGTGAGTATGGATGTATAGATGTATCTTTGTTGCTCTTTCACGCAAAAACTACTGAACGGATTTAAATGAAACTTGGAATGAACGTAGTTTATGACCTGGATTAACATACTACTACTAGGGTACTTTTTATCCAGGTAGCTTAACCTGCTTCATCTAACCACTACAGTGTTCCGGTCAGTGAGTTAAAGCTACCACTTCCACATCCACATCAGCCTATATCAGTCCACTGCTGCACATAGGCCTCCCCTAATAAAAGGGGACAAGCCCATAATCCCCACGCTGGGCATGCGGGTTGGGGATCACAGGGCACAACTTCTCGCACCGCCGACGCTGCTGCCCGTCGGTGTGCTGCGCTATGCCGCAATCAGCTGGCCGCCAGAGCCCCGTTTGTTAGTTAGCAGAGTGCACCACGTGCAGGTGAGATTGGCTTGGGTTCCGAAGATGGGGGTTGGAAACCTTTACACCCAATTTAAGTCGTTATGTCGGAGGTCTTCGGGCGGCCTAAAAACTCACTAGAGTTAGGTACTAGCTCATACTAAGAAGGAATAAAGGATTATCATCATCATCTGTCTTCAGCTCGACGCATCCAGCTTCTACCAGCAGCCTCAAGCAGATCGTCAATCAACTCTTATTTATTTACACAAAGTAAACCTATTTAAACAAAACCATTCCTTTATACAAACCTACGCTACCGTATCAATACTATATCGAAGAGTATCGGCCCCTCTCCTGACTACAATCCTGCTCAGCCATTCGTTCCCATTTCCTATTCAAATGAAATACCAAATTCGTCGGTTAATTGTTTAGGTGTAACAAACAACGCGTTCATGTCGGCTTTATCCGAAGCCACGCGCTGTATCGGGGGAGTCGAGCAGAACGAACACGGTAAATATAAACCAGTATCTTCACATAACAGAACTCTGTATCTTTTAAGTATGTATTTATTTTTCATGTGATCTCTGCTGCACTACCTACCCTCTGTACTCGGGTTATAGAAACTCAGGGTTGGATGTGCGTCGTACTAACACATGCTGAGATTAGAATGTTTTATAAAATAACATGAGCAACAAAAATTGATATTAAAAATTTACTAATAACAAATAAATAATAAAATAACATTGCTAGTATGTAAAATTTAATTATTATAATGTCACAAAGTAGAAAATTAAGAAAATTATATTAAAAGTCATCTCAAATTAAGCAATATTATGAGTTTTAAATTCTTTTACTGCAAAAATAATATAAGAGCTACCAGATATAGGCATAACATATCTAGCACAGGTGTTCAATGCCATTATAAGAAGAGAATTTGTCCCTGCGCAATGGAAAGTAGCCGAAATCATACTTATACTAAAACTTGGAAAAGACCCCGAAAATGTTGCGTCATACCGACCGATCAGCCTACTCCCGATCGCCTCAAAAATAATGGAAATTCTCTTCATGAAGAGATTAACATCCGAATTAACCAAAACACAAATTATTCCCTCACATCAATTCGGCTTCCGAGCTGAGTATGGAACGATCGAACAAGTACACCGCCTGGTTGAAAAGACGCTTTCGAACTAAAACAATATAGTTCAGCCGCCTTCTTAGACATTTTCCAGGCATTCGACAAAGTATGGCATGAAGGTCTGCTGTTTAAGATACTTAACGCCCTATCAGTTAACTATTATCTGCTGACAAACTCCTACCTAAAACAACGTCACTTCTATGTGAAACATGGTGACGACAGGACTGGGCTTTATGATATACACGCGGGCGTACCTCAAGGAAGCGTAATGGGCCCAGTATTGTATCTAATATATACCTCTGACTTACAGACCACCGATGACACAGCTCTTATCGCAACCCACGAAAACCCGACTGTGGCATCTGCCATGCTTCAAAAAAGCCTAAACGAAGTCTTTACCTGGCTGAAAGACTGGCGCATAAAGGCAAACGAATCTAAGTCGGTGCACGTGACTTTTGCCCTCAGACTAGGGACGTGCCCCTCGGTAAATATGAATGGTATCCAAATACCACAAGCCACAAGCGAAGAAGTACGATACCTGGGTATTCACTTGGACAGACGTCTCACATGGAAGAAACATATATTTACCAATAGAAAGGCTCTCAGTCTCCAGCTAAGAAAGTTCTACTGGTTACTAGCACGGAAGTCAAAACTATCCTTGGAAAATAAACTCCTCATCTACAAATGCCTTCTTAAGCCCATATGGTCATATGGAGCCGAGTTGTGGGGTACAGCGGCTAACACCAACCTAGACATTCTCCAGCGCTTCCAATCAAAAATGCTTCGTATGATAGCAAACGCACCATGGTACATCTCAAACTGCCAGCTTCACCGCGATCTGGGGGTGCCAACAGTCAAACAGGACATCACAAATAAGCTCAAATCCTATGCCAAGAGATTAGAGACTCACCCCAATGCCCTTGCTAACAAACTTATGGATAAAAACATAACATTCAAAAGCTTAAAGAGGAGAGCCCCTCAAGACCTCATATAAAATCACAGAAGAGAAGAAATATGGATAACGCCACTGGGCTTACTCCATTCATGTCGAGCGTGCAGCAACCACTCAAATCTTGTTCAATGCCCACGACAGGCAGATCGCAAGAAACAAATGGAGTTATAAAAAAAAAAAACTTTTACAGAGTAAAAGCACTTCTGCAACAAAGTATTTTAATTTATATTTAAAAACTTACATTACATATATATACTTAGCTATACTTGATAGATCTATCCATCTTTCTTTCAGTAACGGCAGCTTCATCAGAAAGGTTATTTGAAAATCTTGATTTGTAAGAAGTGGAAGGTAGAAAAGTCAAGGTGATTGGCGATCGATACAAACACGTGAAAATCATATCAAAATGAAAGCAATATCAACACGTTTCACACCAAATAATGATACAATAAACCTTAGAATTTCTTGCTAAATATTGGTTTTGCGTATGATGTAGAGGGGCTTTACTCTAATTGCCACGTGACTTCTTTCTTGGAAAGGACTCTACGTAGGTAGGTATTATTCTAATTGCCAGGTTGCCAAGCAATAAGTATTATTACTGTGAATCTCGAGTAAAGGGTAGAGGGCAGGCAATTCAAATCAATTTAGATCAGCAGCTTTATTATATCAGCTAACAGTTCACTGCTAGGACATATGGTCCACTTGCAAAGGCTGAGAATGGGATGGTGGAATCACAATTGGAAGCGTAAGGTAACCAATCTTAGATACGTCGATGAAACCACTATTGTTTGCAGCTAATGAAGAGATGATAACCTTATTGGTAGAGTGGAGAATGCACGCAATATTTAAGGAAAGCTCTAGGATTTCCATCAACATTATCATCATCGTACGATTCGAGAAAATTCAACATGGACCTACTTATACTTTTAATAAGTACTTTATACCAATTCTTCGATCACCGTAATGTTTTCTATATACCCTATTATCAATTTCCTTTACTTAATCTAAATTTCTGACCTAATCTATTTAAGTAAATGTGCATACCACATCATCATCACCCATTATTAAGGAAGCATTAGTCTTTAAGATTATGTACTATTATTTTGTTTATCTGTGTATCTCTTATCGGCGACCCAATAAATAAATAAATGAAAATAAAAATAAATAAAATCTGCTAAGCGGCTATAACCCACATATAGTTGAGTTTTGGGGGATACTACTAATCTAATAGTATAATAATATTTAAACAAAATAATAGTACCCTATTATTTTGTTTAAGTATCTGTGCATCTCTTGTCGGCGACCCAATAAATAAATAAATCAAAAATATTAATAAATCAAATCTCCCAAGCGTGGGCGTTGTAGCTGACCCTTCAAGGAGGAAGCGATTTAGGTATATCTTGCAGTGGTGTTTTGAAAGATCAAATAAGTAGAATACCAACTCGAGATGAGACACGGAAACAGCTAAAAAACAACAACTACTGCTACTATCCTGGCACATCTACCCTGAAGCGGGTCCTGGCCTCTGACACGATAGCCACCAGCCTCTGTCCTGTGCTCTCAGTCCAGCACTTGAAGAAAGTCGGGCGGTCCAGATACCGGAGGGACGAAGTCGAAAAGGACCTCGGCTAAATAATAACAATAAAAAAAAATAGACAACTTTAATCCAAGCGTGTAAGAGGTCCAACCTCTATCTTCGGAACCCAAGCCAACCTCACCTGCACGTGGTGCACCCTATTAACTAATAGAGGGGATCTGGTGGCAGCCTAACACCGGCACAGCTAAATCCTCTGACTGCCGACTGGCAGCAACGTCGGCGGTGCGAGAAGTTGTGCGCTCCGATCCCCGCATGCTCAGTGTGGGGATTATGGGCATATATATTGTTGGTTATTTCTTTCAGGATACTGTTGCTGCTCGCGCGCAATCTGCTCATTAGTGAAGAAGTTTTTTTCCGCCATTCAATTCAATTCAATTTATTTATTTACTTTAATTAACACGGATAATAAGCCAATTACATTAATTAAAGAGCTAGACAAGTCACAAAAAAATACAATAAAATAAAGAATTTAATTAAAAATTATTCAGGTAAAAATAAATTAAAAAATTAAACAAATTTAATAATACTAATTTATCATAATAATTAAACACACAGTCATACATCGCGCTCACAAAATTTCAGGAATTCCGACCTAATTACCGCAAATCCATCCGCAAATAAATCACAGTGAGGACTAACGTTCAGGAGAGCATTGAGCGTGGCGAGAATGCGTGGGATAGGTGATGCGGCTCGCGCTGCAGTTCGACACGGTGGCACTGCGAATAACCTATGTTTCCGCCCCCGACAATAGTTATTCGGGACAAAAAAACGACACAACTTATCACTCAGATCTGAGGCGTCTATTTTACCGTGAAAAATCTTGTGGGCCGTGGATAACTGGTCAAAGGCCCGCCGCGTTTCCAGCGAATTATACCCAAGGCAACCTTGCAAGAATTTAGTGGGATACAAATAGGGATAGTACCCATATCGGCGCTTGTAAAGAAACCGCAGGAATGCTTTTTGGACCTTCTCAAGCATTAAAGCATATTTGGCCTCGTGCGGGTTCCAGACACAAGCGCTAGATTCAAGTTTGCTCCGGACGAGCGCACCAAAGATGAGACAAACGACTTGATCGCTACGGAAATCGCGGGCGTTCCTGAGCACGAACCCCAGGCGCCTGAAGGACTCCTTTGCCAGCGCAGCCACATGGTCATGGAAAGTTAGCTTACGGTCGAATGTAACACCCAAATCCTTTATAGCGTTAGTTCTGGTAATAGATTCACCGCTGATCTTATATTCAAAAAGAATTGGGTGCCACACTCGCCCAAAGGTCATAACATAGCATTTACCTGCGTTAAATTCCATTTTATTGATGTTACTCCACTCACAGATCGCATTAACGTCTCGCTGGAGAGCCATACAATCAGCTTCAGACTTAATTTCACTGAAGAGCTTCAAGTCATCCGCATAGAGTAGGCACTTTGCGTAGGATGCACAGGAAGGGAGGTCGTTGATCATCAACAAGAATAATAAAGGCCCAAGAATTGAACCCTGACTTACCCCTGAACGCGTATGATAGGGCCGAGACTCGTACAAGCCTAACCTCACAAACTGCTGACGATCGCGGAGATAGTCCGCAAGAAGTTGGAGAAGACCCGGAGCAAACCCTAGAGCTGCAAGCTTGGTCAGCAGAATGTCGTTATTGACCCTATCGAAGGCCTTCCGAAAATCAAAATACAGTACATCTACTTGGCTGCGCTGATCAAGACGATCCGAAATGTACTCCACCAAAGTCAATAGGTTTGTGTTTACAGATTTTTGGGACCTAAAGCCATGTTGTTCATTACACAGGTATTTATTGACTTGTGCATAAATGTATTTGTGTAGTATGCTTTCGAATACTTTGGCTAAGGATGACAAAACTGCTATAGGACGGTACTCCTCGACTACTGATTTATTGGAGCTTTTGGGTATCGGAATAACTTTTGAAATCTTCCATTGGGAAGGGTATACTTCTGTCCTAAGGCTAAGGTTAAAGATATGGCAGAGTGGACTGCATAATAGGATCTTGGCGTCTTTGACAATAAGGGCTGGTAGGTTGTCAGGACCCAAAGAGCTCATCGGTTTAAGCTTGTTAATCGCGAAAATAACATCAGTAGGAGTAACTTTTATAAGGTCTATATCATTGTTATTACACATGTTAGCGTTTACACTGACATTTGAGTTTAAATGGGGAATATCAGGAAGAAAAACGCTGGCGAAGTAACTTGCAAAAGCCTCAGCCGCCTCTGATCCGGCCAAAGTAGAGCCTTGATAGGTGATGTTAGGCTCAAATCCTCCCTTTGACCGTAGGCTAGAGACATGTTGCCAGAATTTACGTGGGTTTAACCGAATATTGTCTTCTATTACCTTGGTATAGGTACCGTATGCGGATGCAATTCGAGTCTTTAATTCAGCTCTGAGATTAGAAAATTGTGTGTAAACTTCAAGAGAATGGGTACGTTTCCACGCTATGTGCAGCTTTAGTTTACGCCTTATGTCTATGATAATATCGGGCGTAAACCAGACCGGATAGCGTCTACATACGGCGCCTCCACGACGTTTTTTGGGTACAAATACATCAAACATAGTATATAAGGTATCATAAAGACACTGACAAGCAGTATCAGCGTCCTGAGCCTGCAAGACTTCAGACCAAGAATTCTCGAAAAGCATATGATACAATTGCTGGTAGTCGCACTTCTTGAAGTTCCAGTCTTTTGCAACATCTATGTTGCTAGGCTCAATCAGATCGGAGCAATGTGAAGTGTTAATTCTCATCTCAATATGCAGCGGCGGATGATACGCGTCGGGGGGGACGATTCCCTCCGTGGCAGTGACAGACACATCGCACACACCCCCATCACTCTCCCGAACGAGAACGACATCTAATAACCCTCCGTGTACATTCATCACAGCATTCTTCTCACATAGACTACAAAAGGACATAAAATAACAATAATAATTGTTTACGTTT
Source organism: Horisme vitalbata (assembly GCA_951804965.1). NCBI lineage: Eukaryota > Metazoa > Arthropoda > Insecta > Lepidoptera > Geometridae > Horisme > Horisme vitalbata. The sequence goes on along the minus strand of OX638105.1, from coordinate 15,648,300 downwards.
AAAGAGGCACTTTTTAAGTTTAAGTCTCCTAAGATTAAGACCGATGCTTTACATTCATTTATAAAGCTTTCCACTTTACAGAAAAAGTTCATATAATCACTATCACTTGAACTTGGTTTAATATACACGACACAAAGATAAAAGGGTTGTCCATGCCACGTAAGGCAGGCCCACAAATCCTCTCCACTATCAGTTTCTAGTTCTTGGCGTCGCTGCAGTACAATAGGAGCCCGCGCAGCAAGTAGAACTCCGCCGCACGGAGATTTCCTATCGCGACGTAAGATACTCCAATCTCCACATGTCAATTCCTGATCTTCTATTGAACAGTCTAAGAAACTCTCAGTCACCGCAACTAAGTCATGTTCAAGGGCTGGCAGACTACTTCGCCACAATCTGAGCTTGGTTTTTAGGCCACGGACATTTTGATAGTAGGCACTGAAACGGGAGAGCCTATTGCGTGGCCGTCGCTTCACGAAAGGGCTGGGACGAGCTGGGCTTCAATGGGCCCAGTCCAACAGGCTTTTGGTAGACGATCCATTCCTTTATCCTTGCGTTGACTGGCCATACGTCAGTAGACATACAAGTGTCATAGTAAGCGACTGGTACACCAATTTTATAGGATTTGTAATCACCCTTCGGATTAAGCTCTAAAACCGTGCAGACACCGTCAGGGCATAGTTGACGAAGGTAATCACGAAGCTCCTCAGCGCTAGACTGCATATTCCACAGGTGAATGTAAGATCGAGGCTCAACAGCTTTCAGAGTGGTAGTTGTTGGTCCGGCGGTACCACATAGTGACGTTGGGCGTCGTCGGATTCTCCTTACATCTATCCACGGCCGCTGGTTCCCGGCTTCCGTATGGCTCAGGGTAGGTACAACCGACGATGGTAAGTTGTCGTATTGGATGGGATTTTTGGGGTCAACTTGTAAAGTAGAGTGCGGCGTTGGAACTGTATGGGTATTTTGCTTCCCCTTCTTCTTCTGTTTAGGCTTAGTGGACTTCAAGAATGTCTCGGTTACAGTTTCTACCTCAATCTGTGAAGTTACTTTTACGGGTTCGGGGGTGCAAGAAGTAGCAGGTACCACAGGACTTAGTACTTCACTCTTTTCCAGTTTATTATGAAGACCCTCGACTTTGGATACATAGCTTTGAAGCTTCATCTCATAATCAGTTATAAGCAATACAGCTTTGCCAAGTTCAGTCCTAAGAAATGACATCTCTTGACGTAAGGAACGGATCTCCGCTGACAAAAGCTCATTTTCAGTTTTGCATTGGGATTCATTACTAGCAACAGAGGTCAACTTGTTGCGGAATGTTACATTAGGGTCCCGAACCTTAGAGGCACCGACTGGAGTAAGGGTATTATCACCCCCTCTCTTAGATCGACAACGGCATTCAGGGCAGACCCAAGAACATGTTTCGGCAGGAAGGATGTTCATTCCCGCACAAAGAAGATGAAATATTTTCCCACATTCATCCAAGGTACATCGTAGGCAATCTTCACTCTTAAGCACAGTAGTACAGCAAGCAGCACAACTCATATTGTGTGCAATAAAAATCACCAAGAACTTGAAGAAGGTAGACGAAAGCAAGCAGTGTGAAAGCGCTCAACACAGCGCGGTGCGTGAATCAAAAAAAGCCGGTAGATGCAAGCGATGTACTAGCAAGCGGTGGCCGGCCGCGTAATGACTCACCGCCACGAACAAAGAAGCGAGCGCGCTGCGAGTTGTCGTAGGTCAGGATATCAAAACTTTTTAGCAATTTATTGCTTATATCTTCGGTGTTTTTGGTCAAATCGTTATCAAACAAACTTCACTAGTAAGGTATCAATCTTGGTCACAATCGTTTATAAGTTTTATCGCTACAGCTAAACTTTAAACTTCTTATAATATATTTTTTTAACGGAGCAAACAAACAAGATGTTGCTTCAACGGCAGTAACGGTCGGACTGTGGCAACGCTGGCTTCAAACATGGTCGCCATCTGCGAACATGTTTGAAGCCAGCGTTGCCACAGTTAGCCCTTTTCGGGCTAGATCTAGCACTTTTTAGTAAGGAGAGAGAGAAGTAAAGCAACCAAAACATTAGTCAAATTATTACATAGAACCAGAAAAACGAGAAATTAAATAAAGTATATATGATTTTGGACCATTCCGATTAAGATTCCAACTTTTTTCATGACAAAATTAGCTTTATATAACCCTTTTCAGCTTGTCAAAATGCCCGCAACAGTGTCCTGAAAGTATTATTAAATTGGCCAACAAAGTGATTCATTTTGAGATCTTCCCTACTGCCTTTGTTTACTGTGATAGCAGAATAATTACAGCGTCAAACCAAATGTTTATTTTCGAGGCTGCTAAAGCTTTTTTTTGAGATTGAATTATGGGATTGACGGCTTAAATGGTGTAGCGGAGTTAACAACGATGGATGCGGCTTCGTCTCCAGTTACCGTATTATAATGTAGCTATCTAGGTACATAAATAGGTAGGTACTTAGGCAATTAAGTAGGTACCCGAATAAAAAGTAGGTACCTACTGGTTTAGTAGGTATATGTGTTAATAAAGGTCATATGTATATTCCAAGTTTCATCCAAATCAGTTCAGCCGTTACGGAGAGTGGGAACAAACATACCCTCTCTTATATTCATAGATACATATGTACATACACATACACATTCACACACACACACACACACGATAGTAACAGTATGTATTGTGGTAGGTACCTACATACGGGTAGATTATGTTTTTTTCCGTTGTTCCGGATTATCATCATCATCATCAGCCTATAGCAGTCCACTGCTGGACATGGACCTCCCCTAATGAGCGCAATGGCGTCCTACCCTCGGCTCGAGGTATCCAGCCTCTACCGGCCGCTTTTCACAGATCGTCACTCTACCTGGCTGGTGGACGTCCTACACTACGTTTGCCGAGCCGCGATCACCGCTCCCACTACTAGTACTAAAAATACTTAGACTAGAACAGCTTTGATTTTTCTATGCAAAACTGATATCATATAACTATTTTCTTTTTATTTAATTATTGAAATTATTTTACATTGACAAATTCAAATTGTTCAATCTGCATTTATTAACTTATGTAAACTGACATTATTATTATTATTATTTTCTTTTGACATTATTTAATTTGACTATTTCGAATATGTTCTATTGATTAGAGTACATAGGTAATTAATTTTTGTGTGAATAATTTGGTTCTAAAACGGATGATTTTGTTAGTTTTTATTAATATTGTATGTAACAGATGACAAGCTCGAACCAATTTGCTGCGCCCTGACAGGGTACATGTACAGACTAATTAAAGCTACGTAGACCTAAGCAACCAAACTATGTACATGTATAAATAATAATAAATAAATAAATAATGCGGGACGTAATCACACAGCATCATGTAGACCCAAACTAAGCAGAGCTTGTATTATGGGAACCACATGATTGATATACTACACATATAATTTTTTTTTGTAAATACATACTTATCATACATAGAAAACACCCAGACCCGAGACAAATATCTACAGAACATGCAAACATTTGTCCCGCAGCGGGAATCGAACCCGAAACCTTCTGCGTCTCAGGCGGACTTTCGCCCACTGCGCCACAGAGGCCGTCAATGTGTATGCAATAAATAAATATGAAATATGAAATACTAGACACACTAGTAAGTACACAATCAGTCTGGTAGTACCCCTTAACATGATAAAAGTAATAAAGTATGTAGCTCTAGGTAAACATTATAAAAACCGGACATTACAGAATAACTTTTTTACAAAAATTACCGAATTATTTTTTACCTGAAATAAGATCTAACTGATTCAATGTGAAGAGACATCAGCAAACTGGAATCAAACCCACGCTTCTTGCATTTCAACCGGCTATACCCCAATTAACGCCGTCATTTCTTCTTTTAGGTTTTACGTCCAGTCTTTGTTATACTAACTTTTGCCCAGTAGGTACCAAATACTAAGTAGCCTATGTGTTAAGTTCACAAACACAGAAATATATCGATATAGAAGAAAAAAGTTCAGCAATTTGTAGCGAGACCGAGCGTGTAACGTTTTGCGTAGGTACTTTGACGTCACGAGTGCAATTTAGTGATGGGAAACATCGCCGCGCCCCGCACCGCGATCGAGTCGCGTGAATCATTTTTTTCAAATTCTGGATATATTTCTGTGGTCACAAACTATGTATATTACAAGTTTCATCCAAATCCCTTCAACCGTTACGGAGTTGACTGGGCAAAACCATACTCACACACACACAAACTACTTTCGCATTCATAATATTAGGTGCTTACCTATGAAATTGGCGTTTTGTATGGAGAATTTAGAGAAAATTTATTTCTCAATACATACATTTTTGTATTTTTTACTGGAACTACTAATCCTATTCTCCTAAAATTTTGTGTGTATGATTGGACAACATTGTGAAAATTATGCGTAGTCTTATTTAAAAAAGAAAAGTAACATAAAAAAATACTACGAATTTAAGCATTGAAAGCGACAACACATGAAATGAACTGTTTTTAAGTTTTACTTTTTGCGGATGAACTTCCTCAAAACTAGTATTTTATAGAATTTTCAATATTTGCAATAATGTTACGTTTAGAAAATAAATTAATTTTGTTTATGACTGTGGAATTAAATGAAATACGTGCAAAATGAAATAGAGAGAAAAAACGCCAATTTCATAGGTAAGGACCTAATATTAAGCGTGATGTGATGTGATGCGTGATAACGATAAGAGAAATAAAATAAGCAAGTAAAAAAAAAGAACGCTGGACACTATCACACAGCATCATGTAGCCCCAAACTAAGCAGAGCTTGTATTATGAGAATCACATGATTGATATACTACTTAAATACATTTCTTTTGTAAATACATACATATCATACATAGAAAACAAACAGACTCACCAGAAACACCTAGAAACTAACCCTAGTGAATATTGAAGTCACATTCCTTCTTAGTTAGATTTCGGCTTTTTCCAAACGAATTAGACAGAAACCTCGTGTCATTCATCAAGGAAGGAACCATCAATCAGGATTAGTTGCCGCGATCAAGATGCGTGCCACAAGGCCGACCGCATTGGCCCATGAACTTACCAGTCGTCGAGATCAATTGGAGATCACGGTGTACCTAGTACATAGCCACTGAGGATAAATACTTGGATAAAAATATCGTGTAAACAAACTCATAAAGTAGGTAAATTCATTATCGTCAGTCTGCCTCTAATGAGCGCCATTGCGCCGTCCTCAGCTCGACGCATCCATCTTCTACCAGCCTTTCGTTCGTAACTCCACCTGGCCGGAGGGCGTCCTACTATAGGTTTGCAGATCCGCGGTCTCCACTCAAGAACTCGTTTTCCCACGGTATCGATTCCTCGGCAGATATGACCAGCCCGCTGCCACTTCAGCATGGGCCTACTAGATATATTTTTAATATTTTCTAGAAACTTGAAGTACCTAAATTAAATTATACGTCAGCAGACTTAAGTATATATAAACATTTATCATCATCATCAGTCTATAGCAATCAACTACCGTAGATAGGCCTTCCCTAATATCGCCATTGCGCCCTGTCCTGAGCTCGACGCATCCAGCTTCTACCAGCAGACTTTCGTTGCTTCGAAATCGTCACTTTACCTGGCCGGAGGGCGTCCTACACTACGTTTTCCGAGCCGCGGTCTCCGCTCAAGAACTCGTTGACCCCAACGGTTATCGATTCTTCGGCCGATATGGCCAGCCTACAGCACTTCAGCTTGCTAATCTCTGGACAATACATTTAATTTTTTTCCCAGAAAATTGAAGCAAATGATAAAACTATACGTAGTCACACCAAGGTAAATATGTACTGATTCGTGTAAAAATTAAGATAGCTATTGCCCGCGGCTTTGCTCGCGTTAATATAGGTTTTTTCTTGTTAGCTGCCCTCAGGAACAGTAGTTTTCCTCTGGATTAAAGGTACCCATGTCCTTTTCTGTACTCCTGACAACGTGTGTGCGAAACTACATGATGATTGATTGATTGATTAGGTAAGGCGTGAAAGTATAACAAATCAACTTACTTACTTTCGCATTTATCTACACTAATTATATTATAAAGAAGAAAAATTTGTATTTTTTGTGTGTATGTTTGTAATGAATAAACTCAAAAACTACTGTGCCGATTTCAAAAATTCTTTCAACATTGGAAAGCTACATTGAGTAACATAGGCTATAATTATTGCTAGAAAAGATTACGGATCCTTACGAAAACTTATGTAACGTAACCCAAGGTGTATAAAAAGTGCCCTAACCCGTGCGAGGCCGGAACGGGCCGCTAGTAGTTTTATAACGTTAGGATGATGAAGCCTGAAAAGTGCCTGACTTTTAAATACTGGATATTGGAAAAGGTAGAGTTTAGACGAATAAGAATGATAGGCTGCTGAAGGTCTAAACGAAGATGGTTCCCAATATAATGTATCTACGCAAATTATATTTGGATTTTACAGTGCCATAATTATTATAACGTGCACATGAAGTTAGCTGTTTGGCTGCTAATTCACACCTACTGGCGCGCGTCGGAGAGATCGAAGCGCATTTTAAAACCTGTTAGAGGAAATTGAAACATCCATAAAGCAGTTACTTATTTGTTTTATAAAAAGCTCAAAGCTGCGTAAATTGCATGCAAATAAGGAACTTAACTGCTTTGTGGATGTTTCAATTTCCTTTAGCATGTTAAAAAATGCTCTCCGATGCTCTCCAACGCGCGCCGGTTAGTGTGAATCGAACATAATATAACATTTGGAAACTAAATTCGCTTCTGCTCTGACAGAAGCATAACTTCAGATTGGCCAAGATATAATTGCAATTTTAATTTGGAAGGTAGCACTAACTAAAGGCAGGAGGGAGGAAAATAAATAATACAATAATTTAGCAAGAGTTTAATAAAAAAATGCAAAATAATAAAAATGTATCCAAATATTGAACCTTAACACTAGGGTATCAGGTAGGTTTACATTTAAAAATACAAAATTACACGCACTCACACAAAAGTCTCAATATTTCTGATATATTTTATATCGTGTAAAGAACCGCACTGCGAAAATCAACCATACAATTGCAAATTCATAGATGTAAGATGCAATATTTAAAAAAACACTGTAGGTTTTATTTTTCGCAGTGCGATTAGCCTAAATTGTCAGAAAAATAACTGCTACACGACCCGTGGCCAAAGTAAAAATAAACAAGTCGACTCTTTGAAGTATCCGACCATTTATTTTACTTTTAAAAAAGTTATATTCACCAACAATATTTAGACATATTCAAACTGTATTTTTATACAAAACTCTAAAGGAAATTGGCACGAAGTTTACAATTTTGAAGCAGATAACATCAATACGAAAACTGACAGGGCTGGAGGGTACCGAAACAAATTATTGTCATTTCACATGATGGAAACGATTTTGGAGCCTGTACTTACATGGTAAGTACCATAAAACAATATCCTTTGAGAGCATGATCGAAAATGACTATCTCATGACTATTTCTGCCGTGAAGCATTGCTGTTTTGGTTAGAAGGGAGTCGGTGTAATTTCAGGTATATTAGGCCACCTTTATGCCTCAAGTTGATGGACGAAAGGCGCGTTGTAAGGTACCTACGTTCCAAAACTGCGAGACTAACTATATATGTTGTTCTATGTAATTTTTATCTTAAAATTATCAGTTGGGCAATAACTCATTAGCCTAAAGTAGGGCTAGATCTTAATTTTAATAGCGTTCATTGTTAAATGTGCACTACGAAAAAAAAAAGTTGGGCCATAAGCTTCTTCCAAATTTAATCTTCTTAATTTAGAAAATGGTCCTGACGGAAGACCAGCGCGCGTTGTAGGTAATTCCTTCAACCCGCTACATGCTGAGTTCAGGTCCTTTTTGCGACTATATTTCTATGTGTCATCATTATGTTACCTGTACTCTTATTTTATAGTTTAAAAACATGTTTCTAATTTGTTCTTTTATATACATATATTTTTGTGTAGTTGCAAATAAAAATTTTCTTATTCATATTCTTATTCCATCTTCAAGTAACATAAAAATATGCTTAATTGTCAATGACGTAAAGGCTTAAAAACCATTGATCAGATTGAGATTAAACTTTGGTTAGATATTCTAGCGACGTCCGCGAGTGTCCAAAAATCTATATATTAGAATATATGTATGTATGTTTGTCCTCTATACGTTCCGAAACCGTTGATCATATAATGATATACAAGTATACACGCATACGAAGTTGCTAGCGGGTCAGCTAGTAATACATCATTATGATTATTGCACGAGTAATATCTCAATGGATTATTGCAAACAAATATTAAATAAAAAATGACCCAATTCACGAGCGAGTTGTAAAAGGTGTCCAAGAACTACAAACTGGGTTGATTCTACCCATAAGTTCATATTACGAAAGACCGATCATAATTATAAGTTCGCTAGCGAACAGCCAATTAGTTATAACGTACGAGATAGTATTAGCCTTGCCTTTGACAACAGATTACTTCTCATTACAGAGTCATGAACTTTAATTCTCACGAGATCAAAGCTGGACCAACGATGGCGTGTATAGTTCGGTACAGTCGCGGTCATTTAAACCTCAAGTCCGGTACATTAACATCGAATTCATCGAAATTCTCCTGCCCTTGCCCACCCTATAATATGTGGCTAATTATAATCATACATGTAGGTAGGTAAATTCATGAATGTTCAATATGATTGAATTAATTGATGCTATTTTAATGTACCGAAAATACAGTGCCAAAGTATAACATGGCGAGGCAATGCGCCACCGTGCTTCAAATCACAAAATGAATGTATTTTGATTACGATTTCTCTTGAACCACTTAAATCACTTTCGACATTCTATAAATCAATCGCAGAATAAATGAATCGCAGATTTATCAAAATGTTGTTGTACGTAAACTACCACGCGTCAAACACACAGTTCCAGTTTTAGTTCTTAAAAACCCCACCGCCAACTTATACTGTACTAAAATATACCACTGATTACCCTCTCATTGATATTCATATACCAGAAGCACGATCACGAAGTCTAGCGTAATGTAAGCGTAGATTCATAATGCTTTGTCATTGTCAACATTTTTCATGACGTTTATGATACGTCGTTAAAATATTGATCGCCCTACTGAACATGTCACGGGGAAAAATTAAGTACTCAGATTTCATGCTCTCAAAATTGTTTTACAATACCTAAGTACCAAGTTTTATATTCCTATGCTTTGTGCAAAACATGGTGTCCTTAATACAATGGTTTGTTAAAAAAGTGCGTTTTGGTGATTTAGTTTATTAATAGTTAAAGTATACAAAATACGGCTGTCTGTAAAATATTGTGCATGTTATATATAACCCAAACTATAAGTGACCCTTGACTGGTACAGGGTCAAAATAACCCAGTTAATGTGCAAGATATTATTAGATTAACATATAATAAAACTTATTTATACCATCGTACAGTATATAATAAGCAACTTTTTCAGTTGATCAATGATTGATAATACATAAGTTTGTTAAGAACTTAAATGTCAAAGATCAACTTTAGTTAAGTTAGTTGACAAAAATGTCAAAAGGCCAAAAATACCAGTTAGGGTAGGTAAATAATGCCACTATTATAAAGCAAGTTCATTATAACTAAAAATACATAACCTTAACTATAAAAAAATACCGATAAATTAATACATTTTCATATACATAAGGCATTTTACATTTGGATATGTACTTGACAGATAGTCAGGCAGATGATAAGTGATGATTAAGTGTGGTTGGTATATAAGGGCTTTTAACCTCACCAGCCTTTATCAAATGTGGCTCTGGCGGCCGGAGGATCAAGCCGAATGCCCAGCGTGGAGATTATGGGCAAATCCCCCTTCTTATCAGGGGTACTTATGTCCATCAATGGACTTTACAATCAGTCGGTTTTAAGATCTAAATTTCGAATATAAATTTCGAATACTTAATAAAAAAAACCGGTTGTTATCAGTGTAATTCATTGAAAAACTGAATTTAATCTGTCAAGTTGATACCTAGAGATACAAAACGCCTGATATAATTTGCATTAAAGATTATTTTTTGACTAGTGAATAAAATTTACTTTTATAAGTAATATTAAGTAAATAGAAAGCTTTAATAAGTGAAAGAGATAAAGAATATTATTTTATTGTCCAATTAATAAATGACATGTTTTGATCAAGAGATTCAAAATGAGTAGGCTGTCCACACACACAATATTATTGTCAAACTTGAAGCCTACAGTTTTTTTAGATATAGGTGGACATTGGCATAAGGTAGTGATGGCCAATTTGGTGGTTCAAAGTTTCAAACCAATGAAAAGCCATTGTGGTCATCTTTCATCATCAATCTTCGTCATCACTATGTGTATGTCAATATCAAAGTCAATGTCTCGCCTGTCAACCTATATTTAACTAACTGTAGTGATTCAAAAACTTTTCTCCAGACATTACAGAGTCAACTGATTAAAAATAGCGACTTGATCATAGTCTCTCTTAGTCTCTCTAGTCAACTCAGAGGCCTTTTGTAATCACCATTATAATTTCAGCTATTTCCGGCCCAGAACTGGGCATAGGCTTTTTATTATGCCACTTGCTTAGATCTTGTGCTAAATCCTAAATGACAATAATATTGTAAGCGCGCGAGCAACCCAACCAAACATTAACTTCATTAAATGTTTCGCTTAGAATAGTAATAATAAGCAAAGTGAAATAAGTTGGAATATAAAACAGTCCTCGCTTTTACCAATAAAACGGTAAACAATTATGTTTTTCTTATGCTGGGGCCGCATCTGCGTCTATCGTAAGGCAGCAATGCGTGGCAAAGCTTCGTGTGGTTTGCGCGAACTATACATATTTGTAGAAATCTGTACCCCTAGTACGTTGCAAAATACGGAAACGATTCAATAGTTTCGTTTTCGAGCTAATTTAATGTATGCTATATAGAAATTACTGCATTGGGTTGAAATATAAACTGATCAAACTATAGTTAATGTAATTTTCTTGCAGATTGCAATAATTTTTCACTCAGTCAGGTAGTTGCCGAAAAAACTAACTTTATAATTTAGCTCGAAAACGAAACATTGAACATTTGTAATAATATCTTGACGTATGTAGGTGTACGAAAATGTATTGTCACATCTGCTTGTATTGTATCGTTGCTTACGAAGCTTGTTAGAGACGCAAGGGTCAACATTATAAAGAAATGCGTTTGATACCTTGCTTAGGTATACTATTCTAAGCCAAACATAACGAATAAATCGAAATAAATTCATAAGTTTATATAAAAACGATTACCGAATACTCTTTGGCGCATTGAGCAAAACGTGGTACACTATGGCATCATCTAGCGATACTAAATACGCGAATTATTTTTATATGGAGACAAAAATGGCAGCGTCTTTGCAAAACTAATAAACGCCGAATTGTTGCAAACATGATTCATGTTGTTAAACCGAACATAATGATTGTTGAATCGAACATGACGGTTGATGACCGAACATGGCGGTTGTAGAATCGAACATGACGATTGTAGAACCGAGCATAACGGTTGTATGACCGAAACGGATGATTGTTGACACAAGCATGGCAGTTGTAGAACCGAACATAACGGTTGTATGACCGAACATAACGGTTGTATGACCGAACATAACGGTTGTATGACCGAACATAACGGTTGTATGACCGAACATAACGGTTGTATGACCGAACATGACGAATAAAGAACAGAACATGACGATTGCATGACCGAACATGATGATTGTTGACCCGAACATAACAGTTATAAACCAAACAATGCCTCATATTTAGGTATTTGCTTTTTGTTTTACAACGAACGTTGTGTTAAGGTTTATTGTATTGCAAAGACTGACCACCGACTAAAGAGTTATATCGAAATAATATCAGTTGTGTCAATTCCCTATTCGTACGAATACCCTATCCTCCTTACACATAAATATTACTGTAACTAAGCTGGGTTCACGCATTACCATCACATTACAAATAACACTAGCATATAGAAGATTTCACTTCTATTCGCTTGTTTTATTTCATAACTTTGACCATCGAGTATTTTTTGGCGGAACCCTTTTTACGTTTATCTATAAATATATAAAATACATAATTACAAGTAAATAAATGCATTTTACTATGGCATTACGTAGGAATGTTGCGTGTATGTGTTTTTAAGGCGTATTTTTATACTACAGTCATTTCTATTCGTTTTAAAAGTATTAACACGTTGACTGCGGGCCACGCACAGCAGCTGTTTATCGAGAGTTGTGTTTTCAGCACTCAAAACGTTATTACAGCATATTGAGATCAGGGCGCAATGATGCTTATAAGCAGGCTTACGTCCAGATTGTCTAGCTTCGGGACTTGAACCCACACCATAACCCAGGTATTATTTCGGTTGTACAATACATATTTCACTGCTTTAGTTAAGTTTAATGTCGTTGTGAGTGCATTAAAGTTTTATTATCTATTTTCTTTGGTCAAGCTAATTCCAATTTTCATCATATACATCATATACCACCCTCTAGCAACCATTTTAACGTTTCTCAGATTATTTGATAATGAATTTACCAGAAACTACCTAGCCAGCAGTGGACTGCTATAGGCTAACGATCATGATGGGAGTAAACTGTCTCCAACTCCCTCAAAAACAATGTAATAGTTAATAATAAACTTTGTAAAAAAAACAAGACTTAAAAAAATATAAGGCTAGCAGAGTTTCTTGCCAATTCTTCGCTGTTTGGTCACGTTACGAATTGGTGTGAATTCTAAACAAAAAATTGATGTTTCAAAGTGTATGTGCGTGAATAAACTTATTTTGTTTTTTTATGAACCAGTGAGAAGTAAAAAGATTACTGTAATGAAGCCAGAATGAAAAACTTCCGACCTATTAGAGCAGGGTTGCACAGACATATTGGGACCAGGGGCCACTTGGGCATATTATGAGCTAAAGGTGGGCCACAGAAAATAAAAATAACTGAATTAAGTTTCAAAAAGATTAACGTTATAATAGTTTCTTATCAATTTAAGTATTCTGACTGGTAGATGCATGACATTGCATGGTGTTAACATTTTTTTTTATATTTGGTTCCAAATTGCTTGTCGCCACTCGTAATATTCCCTCCAGGTTTTCGTTTGCTAGGCGGTTTCTATTTTTTGTTTTGTTCAAGTTCAGAATCGAAAAGGTTTGTTCGCAAATATAGGTAGATCCGAACCAGCTTACGCATTTTATGGCCGCACATACATTGACAGAGGGCCGCATGCGGCCCGCGGGCCGCGGTTTGTGCATGCTTGTATTAGAGTATCAATTAAAGAGTTGTTAATTGTTACGACATTCGCCTGTCCTACGACAAAAACAAAGTCAAATTGATTTGTTTATTTTTATTTGACAAACATTTGAGCGCGGTAAATTATTTATTATCAGATGTAATTGTTTTAATTTGTATTGAACAATCAGCCTCTAAATGACGTTATCAGTTTTATGTTTCTCGTTTTGCGATATTTGATATTGTCCTAAAAACAAATTTTATATACAATATTGTTTTTGTTATCAAAAGTAATTGTTTGAATTAGTATTGGACAGTCAGCCTGCAAATGTCGTTATAAGATCTTTGCTCAAAGAGTTTCTATCAGATTGATTTTTAGTTTCGTTATTTTTGATATGTAAACAAATTTTATAGATAAAAAAATGTTTAGAGGTGTTAGTTTAGTTAAAATACAGAGTTGGGTCTATTGAATGTTAAATATAATGATCTATATCTTTATATTACACCACTGTTTTAGCTGTAGGCCTCAAGACGGGCAGCCCTGCGAGCGGGCAACAAAACGTACCCGTCAAGTTATAGTGATCAAAATACGCCTCAAAAACACGCGTTTGGAACAAAATGCAATAACCGTGAGCATTACAGTGAGCATCGTCAATTGATTTGGTCGTTGAGATCACAACGTATAAAGTTAAAGTTATTTTTACATAGCAGCCAGCATTCACTTAAAGAAACTGTCCAGATCTCAGAATATGGAAAACTGGAAGAAATCTTAAACTTCACCGTGCTATAAAACATCAACGCATACGGCTGATACGGCTCTACTTTCTTGCACATCTTTCTACAGTTTAAAAGAATATTTGAGTGAAAAGAAATTGTAATTTATATAGGTAATATTTTGACATAACTAAGTGACATAAATGTTTGTTAATTTTATTATTAGGTACTAGAACTTTTTGACATTTTGTATTTCACCTCCTATGTAACCTATGTTTCGCAAATAAATTATCTGATTCTGAATCTTATGTTCAATGTGATCAGCTATGGGGATGCATACTTATCTCAATACGGCTTTAAATTAGTTGAAACTGTAAATCGTACCAGGGCACTCGAATCTAGCCCTGGTACGAAGTCGCAGCAATCGAACTGAAATAATAATGCATCCCTTTCTAGCTAATGTTATAAGGACATAAGAAAGTAGAGATCAGCCGTATGATTTGATGTTTCATAGCATGGTGAATTTTAAGATTTCTTCTAGTTCTTTCGAGGTCTAGATGAACAAGAGACAAAATTGATGAATTAGTTAGTAAATTGTTCAAATTAAAGGCTTTATCAATGTCATTGTAGCACATATCAAAGTACAAGACTCGAGCATATAATTTCTTGACAGTTTTCAAACAAAATCTGCCAAAAACTATATTCTCACGCCTCAATTTGTAATATGGACTTAAATGACAAAAAGCCGCGTTAACACTATATAAACCATGTTTTTGTGTAGCCTTAGACTTTAAAAACTAACTACCTGCTATGCAAAAACCACCCATATCTCTAAATTTATAGATATCAAATTCTAGCATACAGTGCCAATAAAAATTCAATTAACCTACATCCTAACTGCGACTATTTGATTATGTCTAAGATATTAAAACGCTATAGTTACAATACGGGAAAAGATCTATAAAATATTTAAGGGTCAACTCACACCGAGACGAAACGCGACACGACGAGACGAGACGCGACATGACGAAACGCGACATGGCGAGACGCGACGACACAAAACTTTTTAAGATAATTAATTATACAATAGCAGCGATTCGGGCAACACTTTTATCATTAATTTCGACCGTTTTACCTCCATCTATTATAATTTTATTGGGAAAGGTTCTCGAATGGCAACCGCAGTCTGGAAGACGAAGTGTGGGAAGACCTACCACTATCTAATTGTCCATCTTAAAGACGTAATCGTCAATATTACAGAAAATCGGTGGATGTAAAGGGCTCGAGACCGTTCTTCGTGGAAATTCTTAAAACTTTATGTTTTGTGGAGCTCTAATAGGTTGTTGATGACGATAACGATGAGAGACAGCTACTTTAATTGAACAGAATGTTTTAAACGTCACTGAGACGACCGGCACACGCTGATTGCTTATCGAGACTTCGTACCGTGCAGACATATTTTCAAAAGTGTTTCATGGCCTAATTCTTGTTGTATTTCTTTTCATGTTCCTTGCCTGAATTGTTTGCTACTTAATTTTGTAATTTGACTAATAAATGAGTCATGTTCTGCTTTGATATCTTTTAACAAAATGTTCCCGCCTCTTATTGCTAATAGTATTCTATATCGAAATCTTAAAAAATTGACGCCTCGTCGCATCGTTGAGTCTCGGTGCGATTTGAACCTCAGGATCAGTACATTTGGAATAGTATGGAGTGTAAAATGTGTTTTGCGTAGTATAAAGTTATTTTACGATTTTTTTTATCAACTTTTCTCACCTAAATGGATATTTTGAAAGTTGGTTTTGGGCATAGAGTAAAGTATTATAGAAAAACTGTTTTTCTTGAACCACCTGAAGCCAGCATTATACTAAATGTCACTGTTTACCAAGTTAGCCACTGTTTACCAAGTTAGCAACTGTTGACCAAGTTCGCCACTGTTAGCCAAATTAGCCGCTTAGTATTTTCTTACCAAGTTACACTATTAGCCAAGTTAGTAATATTCAGCAAAGTCAGTCATATTTAGTTAAGTTAGTCATTGTGTAAAAAATTTAATTAGACTAACTTCACGGCGTTCAAGTTAAAACAGAACCTATTAATTACAAAAGTCGATTACGTTATATTGTCATGTTATTTCTCGATTAGATATTTCTATGAGCCTCTTTATGTTTAGTTTATAAGAGCTCAAACTAATTAAAGTTGATTTAGCCAGATTTCGGACTAAACTAAACTAGACCAATTTACATTGGGCCAAATTAATTCAGACAAATTGAAGTCGGACTAAATTAAATTACATTAAACGAAATTGAACTTAAAATCTTTTCAATTCAATTCAGTTCATTAATTTGAACTGATTCAATTGAAATGTTCAATAATTTGAACTGAATTGAATTGAACAGATTAATTAAGGTTACATTTAATTTAGTCAGACTTAAATTGGTCCAAATGAATGTTGTTGGACCGAATTAAATTGAGCCGAATAAAATCGGGCTAAATTAAGTCAGGCCATACGTTGGGCCCTTTTTAAGTCAAGCCTTATTACGTAGGGCCTTTTTAAATGGGGGCTTATTGGGTAGGGCTTAAATAAGTATTGCACGCTTACTGATCCCACTCGGCTTCGTCCACCCCCTCCATGTTGTCTTGTTCCAACTTCAAGTTGATCTGAACTTTTGCGCTCATAGATTTCAGTATCTGTAAATAAGGATATTATAAGAGTGTTTATTGCGTCACCAATATCATACATAGTTCTAAAAAAATGTAACATCAAAAGTAAGCATAGAAGTTGAGTAGAATGTAGTCGTGGTGAAGCACTTTGGGCACGGTAGCAGAAGATAGCGAATGCTGGAAGTCGCTGGAAGAGGCCTTTGTGTCCAAAGACACACTACTTGAGTGATAAAAACATACTTAATCATCATCAACATCGGCAATAAGCGCCATTGCGCCCTGTCCTCAGCTCGACGCATCCAGCTTCTTCCAGCAGCCTTTCGCAGATCGTCACTCCACCTGGCCCGAGGGCGTCCTACACTACGTTTGCCGAGCCGTGGTCTCCACTCAAAAACTTGTTTACCCCAATGGTTATCGGTTCTTTGGCATATATGGCCAGCCCACTTTCACTTCAGCTTGCTAATTCTCTGAGCTATGTCGACAACTTTAGTTCTGTGTCGGATAGTCTCGTTGCGGATTCTATCCATCAAAGACTTTACTGGTGACTTACCACGTGCGACTTTAAACTGGTGGACTAGCCGTACTGGGAGTGACCACGCTTCGGCTCCGTATGTCATGATGGGTAGGACGCACTACGACGAATACCCGTAATAATATAATAATAATAGAGATGATGACTGGGTAAAAAAATAATAATTCTAATTAGTCCGTCAGATAAATCAACAAAAAATATTGGACACGTATTTTTTTATTTATCAAATAAATAATAATTGACAGAGATATAGAGCGTCAAAGTTCGGGAGTGGGGGGCTCGTGACGTCACGGCTAGGTAAAACGTGTACTAAGCCGTGACGTCACCCGGAAGTTCAACGCACTGTATCTTTGTAATTTTTTGTTCAATTGACAAAAGAAAAAATACGTGTCCATTATTTTTGATAATGTTTGATGGATTAATTAGAATTTTTCAGTCGTCACTCCTATTCATTTATCAAGAACTTGTGTCACACTTTGAGAAGTAAATAAAAGGCTTTGAAATTGAAAGTAGTGAAGTAAATAAGTATGAAATGTAAACTCACGTTCTCCTGTTTCTCCTTGGTGGTGAGCGGTACGTGGGACTCGATGAGATCAGGCTTGGGTTTCTGCGTTGGCTTGCTCGAGTCGCGAGACACCGGGGATTGCGTGTGCGCAGACACTGGAACATAAACGTAGAGTAACTATCGCATTTGCAATAGAGACGGCCTCTGTGGCGCAGTGGGCGAAGGTCCGTCTCACACGCAGAAGGTTGCGGGTTCGATTCCCGCCACGGGACAAATGTTTGCATTATTTGCAGATATTTGTCTCAGGTCTGGTTAA
This sequence comes from Horisme vitalbata, assembly GCA_951804965.1. Lineage (NCBI taxonomy): Eukaryota > Metazoa > Arthropoda > Insecta > Lepidoptera > Geometridae > Horisme > Horisme vitalbata. The sequence continues at coordinate 15,630,220 of OX638105.1, read as the reverse complement.
TTTCTATGTACTTGCAAAAAAAATAGTTTATAAATCATGTTGTTCCCATAATACAAGCTCTGCTTAGTTTGGGGCTACATGATACTGTGTGATAGTGTTATTTATAGATTCTGTTACTGGACCCCTAGTTGGAATGAAACTGTCTCAAGAATAAATATTGTAAAAATGACATTCAAAAAATATAAGCCTAGCAGAGTTTCTTGCCTTCTCTTCTTCTCTGTTTGGTCGTATTACGAATTCATAGTTTTCGTTTTTGAGCTAAATTTAAATGTACGTTTTTATAGATACTGATTGAACAATGTAGGTGAAGTAATTTTCTTGAAGATTGCAAGGTTTATCGCTCAAAACAGTTAAGTAATTAACTTTAAAAAAAATGTACTTTAAAATTGAGCTCGAAATCGTAAACTATGAAAGTTTTCGAATTGTGTAACTCGTACTAGGTGTACCGAGCAATATCTAAAAGTTGTTTTGAAAGTATCTCTCCATCCAAAGGTGGCCTGAAAGTGATCGTTTTAAGCGATAAGATCGCCCATTGTACCATTATTTTTAATGCATTTTTATGTTATTATGTTGCTTTTTTTAAAACCTTTATGTTGATCTTTGTGTGCAATAAAGAATATATGTATCTAAAAATAATGGGGGAAAAGTCAGCGCCGATGTTATATTTATTTATTAATTTTGTTATTTTGTACTTTTATGGACCGTTGCCTTAAATAAACGCTTTTTATTTTATTTTATTTATATGAAGTCGGTTAAAATCACATCACTACTACTAAAAAAAATGCGAAATTTTGTGTGTGTGTGAATACATTTGTTTCCACTCAATTACGTAACGGCTGAACAGATGTTAGCGCGCAAGAGCGTTTTACCGCTGGCAACACCGTGCCCCCCCGGGCCCCTCACTCGCGTCGAATGAATCAAAGCAAACGTCTGCAATTTGTAATTTTTATTGTAACAAGTTTCGCCTGTTCTCGAATTATAGCTAACTGTTAAAACGAAGTTGTTTCACTCAAGCATATATGGCCTGCCTTAACAACGGATTTGGACGAAACTTACTTATATAAACTTACTATGATTATAAATAACTTATTATGACCATGACCTTGACCATGACCATGACCATGACCATGACCATGACCATGACCATGACCATGACCATGACCATGACCATGACCATGACCATGACCATGACCATGACCATGACCATGACCATGACCATGACCATGACCATGACCATGACCATGACCATGACCATGACCATGACCATGACCATGACCATGATCATGACCATGACCATGACTATGACTGTGACTATGACTATAATTACATGCGTCCATGCCGGGCGGCTGCAGACTGGCCGTCCTTGGAGCGGTCGGTTTGCCGGCGAGCCAGTCCTCGCCGCTCTGCCACGGCTCCCACGTCACCAGCGTCGCGGGGAACAGGTCGTCTTGGAACAACTCGCTCTGTAACAACGACCATTATTTAGATAACGACTTATACTAAGGTTTTATAAACTATGTATTAGTATATTCTTATTATTATTGTATGTATACTACCAATCTCTCCACACTACACAAAGGTTATCTGGAAGAAAATGCTATTTAGCATTAAGTTCGCCTGTGTACTTGTATTTTATCTTGTGCGATAAAGAATTTTCTATCTATCTATCTATCTATCTATGTATTAGGATTAAATTTTATAGCATAATTTATTAATATTTTGTGTACAGTCAGTCTTCTCAACATTGTATTTTAATGGATTTATCTTTTCATGTATTTTATCTTGCTTAAGTGCACCGCCATCCTCTAAAGCTTTGCTCTTCCTTTCCTTACTATGGTTGCCTGGAAGAGATCGCTTTCAGCGATAAGGCCGCCAATTGTATTACCTCCATGATGCTTAGACTTAAGTTACTCTTACTTTTCCTTGTATTAATGAGGTGATCAATAAAGTGTTATCTACCTATCTATCTATATATATATATGACTGACTATACACAAAATATTAATAAATTATGCTATAAAATTTAATCCTAATACATAGATAGATAGATAGATAGAAAATTCTTTATTGCACAAGATAAAATACAAGTACACAGGCGAACTTAATGCTAAATAGCTTTTTCTTCCAGATAACCTTTGTGTAGTGTGGAGATAGATTGGTAGTATACATACAACAGAAAAAACAATGCTGGGCAGTAACACACAGCATCATGTATCCCCAAACTAAGCAGAGATTGTATTATGGGAACCATATGATTGATATATTACATATATAGTTTTTTTTTTGTAAATACATTCATATCATACATAGAACACAGCATCATGTATCCCCAAACTAAGCCGACCTTGTATTATGGGAACCATATGATTGATATATTACATATATAGTTTTTTTTTGTAAATACATTCATATCATACATAGAACACAGCATCATGTATCCCCAAACTAAGCCGACCTTGTATTATGGGAACCATATGATTGATATATTACATATATAGTTTTTTTTTGTAAATACATTCATATCATACATAGAACACAGCATCATGTATCCCCAAACTAAGCCGACCTTGTATTATGGGAACCATATGATTGATATATTACATATATAGTTTTTTTTTGTAAATACATTCATATCATACATAGAACACAGCATCATGTATCCCCAAACTAAGCCGACCTTGTATTATGGGAACCATATGATTGATATATTACATATATAGTTTTTTTTTGTAAATACATTCATATCATACATAGAACACAGCATCATGTATCCCCAAACTAAGCCGACCTTGTATTATGGGAACCATATGATTGATATATTACATATATAGTTTTTTTTTGTAAATACATTCATATCATACATAGAACACAGCATCATGTATCCCCAAACTAAGCCGACCTTGTATTATGGGAACCATATGATTGATATATTACATATATATTTTTTTTTGTAAATACATTCATATCATACATAGAAGACACTCAGACCCGAGACCAATATCTGCAGAACATGCAAACATTTGTCCCGCGGCGGGAATCGAACCCGCAACCTCTGCGTCTCAGGCGGACCTTCGCCCACTGCGCCACAGAGGTCGTCATGGAACTAAAGTTGTCGACATAGTTCAGAGAATTGACGGCGGCGGCGGAATGATGAAGATAAAATCTTAGAAACTAACATGAACTCATCGGCCGTTTCGACTCTTTCGGAGAGCCACGGGGTTTACGGGGCCACGTCAGTGCTCTTTCATTTTAAGTTTTTGTGAGTCCATTCTGTTTGAGAAAGCTTTCTGTTTGCCCGAGCCTTTAGTAAAAATAAATACACCAACACAATTTACCTTTATTCTGGGCACTGTGAAGGATAGGGGCTCGATATTCCCGTTTGTCAGACGAAGCGCACGCGCGAATTCCACCTGCAAAACGACATTATTTTATTGTAGGCTAGTGTTTGTACCGCGACTTCATCAGAGTATTTTTCAATGTTCGTGTTTGCTACGTTATGCAAAGAACATAATTCTCAAAATTTCAAATCTCTGAGACTTGTGATTTGGCTGTTTTTCTAATGAAACTTATCAAAGAAACTAGATATTCACAATAAAAAATATCTATTTAAATCAAATAGTAAACTGACTAGCTAGGTAATATTAATATATCAACCTACAGTCCAAACCACTGATCCTAGAGACTTGAAATTGCACATAGATACCTTATATAGTGTAGGCATCCACTAAGGAAGGATTTTTAGAAATTCCACCCCTAAGGAGGTAAAATAGGGGATGAAAGTTTGTATGAAATTCCGTCAGTTTCGAAGTTATCTTACAATTTAATATTTAGGCTGACGATAGAAAATTAATTTATACGCAGCGTTATTGATAATTCCACCCCCGTAGGGATGAAAAGGATGAATCAGGGTTCTGGCGGCAGCTGATTGCGGCATAGCGCAGCCTAACACTGGCACAGCTACATCTCCATGCAAGATTTAGGCGAGAAACTGTGCCTTGCAATCCCCAACGCATGCTCATCGTGGGGGTTATGGGTAATGTCCAGCAGTTGACTGCTATAGGCTGGTGTTGTTGATAGTTACAGCAGGGACACGGGTCTCGAGAGTTTGAAGAGAGCTCTCTGTACTTACTTTTTCGACAGCGCAAAGATTCTTCTGCAGATAAGCGATTCCTTGATGCAACGAGGGTGAGCGATGATGAGACAGGGGGTTAAGGTACGGCGGCTCACAAGTTACTTCATACGCGTAGATTGTTGAATCTCCCTGCAATATAAATATTTTAAACAATGAAACTTGAATAGATACCTACCTACTTTATGCTCCTTGCCCACTCAATTATGTGCCCGCTTAGGATAATCTTATATTAACCTACTGGTCATATTAGATCCTACCTATCTACTATTATAATTATGTATTATAATTATGTAGTCTATAGTTTCATATTTATTATATTAATATTTTATGTAGTAGGTATATTATATAAGGTATATTTTGTAGTAAGTTAGGTATGTGTATGATATTATTTATCCAGCTACTTTCGTATGTATGTACACCACCGTCTTTAGTTTTTCGTGCTATCCTGTCCATCCAAAGGTTGTCTGGAAGAGATCGCTATTAGCGATAAGACCGCCCATTGTACCTTTTCGTTTTAATTGTAATGTTTCTGCAAATTGTATTTTTTAATTTGGTGTACAATAAAGAATTTATCTATCTATCTATCTATGTGTTTAGATAAATAGCTGTAAAGTTCTATTATGAGAAAATACAGTTCTTTAAACTGAACAATATTTAAAAGATAATATTCATCACTATCATCAGCCTATAGCAGTCCACTGCTGGATATCATCATCAACAACCTATAGAAGTCCACTGCTGAACATAGGTGACCCCCAAGGAACTCCACAAAGAACGGTCTTGAGCCCTCTCCATGTACCGATTACCCTACACCCACCCACCCGCCGATTACCCTATTCAGTCGCCATTTCAGAACCTTTATTCCCCAACGGACGCGGTTTCCACTCAAGAATTTGTTTACCCCAGCGGTTGTCAGTTCTTTCAGACATGGCCAGCCCACACCCATTTCTGCTTGCTGATTTACAAAAGATAACTCTACTTCCACCTACTAATTCTGTACATGCGAAACTTTGTTAAATATATGCTAAATGTTTGTCCTTCTTGCCAAAACTACAGAATGGACTGACCTGAAATTATACATAATATGTAGTGCTAAAGTTCGTACGAAGTTAATGTACGAAATCCTTCCTACTCCACGACGAACTTTAGACCTGGACTTAAGGTGGCACATGTCAAATCTTTCTCTGGCTCGCACTATTCAATATTTTTGAAGATATAAAATCACTGAATGTAGTTATGCAAAATAGCAAACCTTCACGGCCTAGAAAATAACAATACAAAGGTTCAGCAATAATATCATGTTGAACCCAACACGTTTTCCTACCAAAAAATTCACAATTTTTTTGGTAAGAAAACGTGATAGCGTCAAAAAATGATATTATTGTTGAACTGCTGTATTGTTATTTTCTAGGCCGAGAAGATTTGCTATTTTGCATAACTACATTCAGATTTTATATCTTCAAACATGTTGAATAGTGCGAGCGACAGGGAGGTTTGACCCTTATAGTCGCCTTAAGGTGGACGTCTAAAATGGACTTATAAAGAGAACATTTTAACAATTTTATCTACCTAAAGAATGCTAGTTGTTCTGTCTTTTTTATGTTCAATTTTCTTGAACTGCTTTCTGTATCTTTATCGTTTTCCTGATATGCTTATGCACGCCAACCACAACTTTTTACCTATCATGGTTGACTGGCAGAAAATGCTTCCTAGCACTAAGTCCACCAATTCTATTTTTAATTATGTAAAGTGCAATAAAGAATAGAATAATAAAAAGAAAATATTACCCGTCCAGTGAGGAAGATGGTTGCCGAGTCGTGGTCAATATGTATGTGTAGGATTGCAGGCGACACGTCGAGTCCCACCGTGCAAACTGCGGCCGAGAGATCTGACGCTTTGTATAGCAGGATCTGACGCTCCGATACTCTGTTATAAGAAAGAAAAATATAACAATTACAATACAAATCAATTTATTGCCCAAAAAACACTTTAACTAAGAATAAAATAAACAAAATAACTAACTATGAAAAGTAAAATGGAATATGCTGGAATAGTCTAGTGCTTATTTTCCACAATACATTAAATAGAAGTACGTACGAATGACTATTTAATAAGCCGTGGAGGACTAGTGGGATGTACCCCGACTTAAGATCTGGAGGTCGTGGGTTCGAATCCCAGACGTGCACCAATGGGTTTTTCGTTACGAAAAATTTATGTGCTCATTACCACGAGCTCGAAACGGTGAAGGAACCGGCATGCCCTCGAACTAAAAAGTTTGAAAGGTATGTGCTAGGTTAGTGTTCCAATAAAAAGCGGGTATGGGCTTGCAACCTGTCACGTGGAATGCTAGCTTCTTGCAAAAAGTGGGCATGTATCGACCGTAAGGTTTGGACTTGCCTCTGACTACCACCGTTAAGGTATCCTCAATAGATTTGCTTACTGATACTGAAGATATCCATTATTAGGAAAAAAGTCGTGAAGATGTTTGATTTTGTTTTTTTTTTTATTTATTAGATCCTACTAATATTTCAAAGACGAAATAAATGTAAAATGTTTGTCAGTCCTTCACACCAAAACCACTGAACGGAAATTATAGGCATATCCCCCGTTTGTTGCAGCGCCATTAATGCTGCAACTGCTGAACCACAAGGTATGTAACAGATATAGAAGAGAACTAGATAAAGCCTTAAAATTCACTATGCTCTGAACGTCAACTCATACGGCTGAACTCTACTTTCTTATGTCCATATATCATTTGCTAGAAAGGGATGCATACATTATCTCAATGCTGCGACTTCGTAACAGGGCATTTCTATGAAACTGCATAGCATTTTATTCGAGCGCCCTGCTACGATTTTCTTTTTGAGCTCATTGAAGTTGCATCGAGAGAAGTATGCATCCCTTTCTAACTGATGATATTAGACATAAGAAATTAGAGATCAGCCGCATGAGTTTAAGTTCAGAGCATGAATGAAGGTTTCTTCTATGCTTAAGTCATTGTAAGAATTTAAGGTTCACACATTACTTTGGAGTTCCTCCGATAGAGGTGCTGATTAAAACTATAAAAGGCGAAGATGGCGGCTCTGGGCGCTCTCAATCTGAATAGCGACTGTCTACCTATTTACTCAATAAATACATACATCTGTTCTACCTGGGTTTTTATTGGACCATTGCACGAAGCAAATACACACTTTTCTATGAGTTTTTTTCTATAAATAAATAATGCTGGACGTAATCACACAGCATCATGTAGCCCCAAACTAAGCAGAGCTTGTGTTATAGGAACCACATGATTGATATCTATATAGACTACACATTTTTTTTGTAAATACATACATATCATATATAGAAAACCCCCAGACCCGAGACAAATATCTACAGAACATACAAACATTTGTCCTGCAGCGGGAATCGAGCCCGCAACCTTCTGCGACTCAGGCGGACCTCCTTCCACTGCGCCACAGAGGCCGTTCTATGCATGATATGTATGTAATTACAAAAAAAATGTATCAATGTAGTATATCAATAATGTGGTAAGCTCTGCTTAGTTTGGGGCTACATGATGCTGTGTGATAACGTCCAGGATTTTTTATTTATTTTTATTATTATTTTTTTAGGAAGGCCTATATCCATCAGTGGATTGATTTAGTCTGGCGAGGTGTGTTCGCAGTAGAGACTCACTTGTCGAAGCCGGTGACGACGAGATGCGTGGCGGCGAGAGCCCAGACGAGGCGTGCGCCCCGGCTGCCGGCCGGGCCGGGCCCGCGCCGGATCGGCTCCGGAGACGAGCGCGGCTTGTATATCTGACAACACATACACATATGATTTTTTTTGTATTTTAAGTGTTTACCCACACTTCAGGGAAACTCTAAGATTTTTTTATATATCCCAAAAAAAATATTGGGATATATAAAAAATCATAAAATAAGCAAAGCGACACCTCTCGTCAATGTACTAAACTATTAGTCATTAAGCAGGCTTGGAAGCTGAAACGTTTCCCCTGTAGGTTAAGCAAACGGCGCTTAGTCGTGACTGCCCGAAAATTTCGACAAGGCGAGGAGTTGACTCGGTAGCGCAGTTGGTTAGCGCGTCCCGGTATTGATGGGAAGGTCGCGGGTTCAAATCCCACCTGAGTCGAAATCTTTGGGATATATAAAAAAAACATACACTTATATTACAAGGCGTAAAGAGAACGATGAAATATTCGTGAATGCCCTACAGAAGACAGGGTTTAGATCACTGTATTCAATGTAAGATCTGTGGCGGCTAGGTACCAGCCACAAGTATCAATGGGCTGACGCGTAGGTTTTGGTATCGCGTCGCCAGTCGTCTCTCCCCGCTCAACCCGTGTACACATGTACCTAGTCACAACAACAATGTGTCGTTACAATGTGTGGAAATATAAATCAGTAATTCATTTACAGATAAATTAATCACGTCATTTGGGATTTTGTTATAGAAACGTACACTTTGCCCTTTAAAAGATTGACTAACTTTATGGAGCCTTACAGTAGGAACAGCTAGTTTATCTTTATTTCTAGTATTAACATTATGATTGTCGCTCTTTTTTTTGAACAAATTAATATGTTTTCGGACATACATAGTGTAAGTGAAAGGGTGAAATTGCGTGAGTAGGTGTGAGGTCTGCGTGATTTTGTTCCAAGTGTAGATGGGAGTGAGTAGGAGTCAACAACAGAGTGTGTGCTTAAATGAGAAAAGGCACCAACTTACCCTAACAAAACCATCCTTGCACACCGTAGCCAAATACTCTCCGCACGGAGACCAATCGATAGCGAATATCTGTTCTGTGTGACCAGTCAACGTGATCTTCGCGACTGGACTGTCTTCCACCAGCGACCATATCTTGATGGTGAGGTCGTGAGCCGCTGTCGTGAGCAGGTCGGAGGCCGTCGGATGGAAACGAACCAAGTATATCTTGTCGGGGTGAGCTGAGAACGAACGATTCGGCTCGTTCGATGACTCTGTGAGGCCTGGGGAAGAAAGTTTTAATTTCATTTTCGGTATGTCCTGTAATTATTTTAAGTTAGGTACCATTACCTTCTTTATCTTAAAAAATATTTAAAATGTATCTAAATTTAATGATTGGATGTATCAATTTGACATGCCTATGTTATATGTGTATAACTAAATGGTCAATAAATGAATCTGAATCTGTATGCAGTTCTCATTTTTATATCCAGTACTAAATGTTGAACTCAGTTCTTATATATCTACTGACATGTTTAGCATAAGTTATAAGTTTTTAAGTATCTAAGCATAATCAACTTGGGTTTTTCGGGTTTTAAGAATTAATTTTGTCAATAATTTTACCTCTAAATTAATTAATAATTTTATGTACATAAATATGTAATAACTTGCCTGAAATGTATTATATTTACAAGTATTAAATTAATATTTAAGCACTAACATTCTATCTCCACACTATATAAGAGAACACTCTTGGAGGAACTTATTAAGGCGACGAAACATGTCAAACCACCTCTCGCTCGCACCATTCAACATTTTTAAATCTATAAAATCACTGAATGTAGTTATGAAAAATTGCAAACCTTCACATTCTAGAGAATAACAATTCAAAGGTTCAGCAATAATATCATTTTGATTCTATCACGTTTTCTTACCAAAAAACTTGTACCAATGTGATCAATTTTGGTACAAAGTTTGTGGTAGGAAAACGTGTTGCGATCAACATGATATTCTTGCTGAACCTTTGTATTGTTATTTTCTAGGCCGTGAAGGTTTGCTATTTTGCATAACTACATTCAGTGATTTTATATCTTCAAAAATGTTGAATAGTGCGAGCGAGAGGGAGGTTCGACATGTATCGTCGCGTTAATAAGAGTTCGTGTTCTAGGCATTTCATTGGGATATTAATGTTGGTAATTAAAACACTAGCCTATTCAGTCCACTGCTGGACATAGGCCTCTCCTATGAAAAGGGGGATATGCCCATAATCCCCACGCTGGGCATGCGGGTTAGGCATCACAGGGTACAGCTTCTCATAAATAATGCGGGACTTAATCACACAGCATCATGTAGCCCCAAACTAAGCAGAGCTTGTATTATGGGAACCACATGATTGATATACTACACATATATTTTTTTTTTTGTTAATATATTCATATCATACATAGAAACACCCAGACCCGAGACAAATATCTACAGAACATGCAAACATTTGTCCCGCAGCGGAAATCGAACCCGCAACCCTCTGCGTCTGAGGCGGACCTTCGCCCACTGCACCACAGAGGCCGTCAAGATTCTCATGATTTAGATGATACATGTAACTGACCGTTCTCGGGTATGATCCACTCCCTGACAATGCCGTCATCACAAGCCACCATCAGCCTGTCATCCCTGAAGGGGTCCCAGGCCCAGTCGGTGAGCGGCGCGGGGTGCAGCAGCGCGGGGGGGTGCGTGCCGGCGGGGTGCGGGGGAGGGGCGCGCGCGCGGGGGGTCGCCCCCACGGGCAGCTCCACCACCCCCAGACGACCCCCGCCGCCGGACAGGGGGACCGCCGCGCGGACACCGTTCGCTGGGGGGTCAATTGATGCACGAATGAATTTTTGCGTAAATGATGAATATAAGAATGAGTGTTTGAATGAACTTTCATTCACACATACATATGTGTGAATGTATACATAAATGAAAAGATAATGAATGATCCAATCAATCCAATCAAGGTCATCAACACTTCGACTCTACCATCGTGGTTTAGGAAGTGCGGGTAAGAATCGAACGTTAGTTGTTTGCTCTAGCTTCAACTTCGAGAGCACCTACTCTCGAGTCTTTGGGTATTGCTCTGAGTCCCTATACGGGTTGAGTTCTCAGAGTCGTTACGCTGTCCAATTACTTGGTTACGATGGTGGAGTCTAATGCTGGTCAGGAGAATTTAGTGTCTCCAGAAGCTCGCGAGGTTGAGGTCGCCATGGGGAGTTGTTGTCAGGAGGCCGTGCGTGTAGAGGAGCGATGACGTGAAGGTGAATGTGGCAGCTGTTGTCTGCGCGGTTATACATCCGTCTCGCCAACATTACCACGAAGTCCTTTGCTGAATAAATTAACACTATTGCGTGACAAGTGACTTAAATGAAGTTAATAAACCTAAACCTCACTACTCTTGAAGAAAGACGTCCCCGTGGTGATCTTATCGAAACCTATAAAGTCCTTGGTGGTCATTACAACAGACATTCAGGATATCTTCTGCAAGAAAGAATCCCTAAGACCATCTCGTGGCCACCACCTTCGACTAATGAGAGCCTCTACCAACACCATGGTTGCTCATCACTTCCTTTGTAACCGAGTGGTCCATAATTGGAACTTGCTACCTGAAGATGTTGTATCGGCTACATCAGTAAACAAATTCAAAAATAAGCTCGACATCTGGCTACGACTAAATAAATCAGTGATAAAAAAAGTGACAGAAACAATGACTTCGTTTTGTTTTTTTAACACTGCCTGAAATGGACACATCAGCATCAAGCTGCTCGTCCATAACTAAATAATAATAATAATAATATACCGCCGCCAGACAGCGGGACTTCTGCGCTAAAACCATTGGCTGAAAGATGACTATATTATTTTTTACTACAGTAGTAGGCAATATATTTTGCACATCGACCTTTGGAAATATACAATCTGCTAATTTCGGCTTCGTAGAGCGTAGCTCTTGTCGCACGAAGTACAAACTGACTGGTATCTATAGCAACGACTGACAAAGAAGTACTAACAGTCTGGTATCTATAACAAAGACTGACAAAGAAGTACAAACAGACTGGTATCTATAACAACGTGTGACTAAAACAGTACAAACAGTCTGATATCTATAACGTCTGACAAAACTGGAGAAAACGTCACATAGGTCACAGAGATAACGCTCTACGAAACCGAAATAAGCCGATTATCTCTTTCCAAAGGCAGATGTGCAAAATTTATAGCCTACTACTGTACTAGCTAATCCTAGTGTGAAAGTTAGTGCTCAATAACTGCCGTCTTATCTAGGCAAAAAGTTATTGAGCTTGTAGAAATCTGTTTTCTTATAAATTTTAAAATCACATTAATGGTATAAAAATATTATATAAAAATATAAGACTCTTGTTAACAAGATGTACGAAATAAACGATTTATAATTTTTTGAATTACCGTAAAATCCATTGCATTCGCCAGAGATCTGCCGGCTGATGTTCTTGATGTTCTCAACATGCGTCGACTTGTGTCCGGGAGTGCCCTTCAGATGACGGAACTTTGACACTTTGCCTGCAAAATAAAAAATAAATAAAATAAAAATAAAATAAAAATAAAAATAAAAATAAAATAAAAATAAATAAAAAAAAGAACATATTTAAGATGCAAAAAATTAATAATACATTTTTAAATGATTCTATCCGCGGCTTCGCTTCCGTATACATGGTGGATCAATATTTTACCTATTACAGCTAGTCCTCAATGAGGTAAAATATTGCTCCACCTAAAAATAATTTACCACAATTGTCATTTTCGAGGCTGAAAAATGAAAAAAAAAAATATTTATTTACCAAAAAGAAATTGATAACAATTTTACCAGCGGCCTCCACACTAGGCGTAGCCTGTATCGTGGAGACTAATAGGATGACATAGCAGAATAGAATTCCGGACATATAGTTAAAGCATTACAAAATAAATAGTGTCAAATAAAACACAACAAGTTAGAAGCTAAAGCCAAGCTGACTGTAAACTTTCTCAATAATCCGTATATGCGCTTATTTTTTCATCAAATTAAACTCATAATTTTCTAATTCCTAAGAACACAAACTTCTAATTACAAAAAAGGTAGCTGCCCTCAATTAGATAGAATTTTGCCCCACCATGTATAAAACTTACAACTTTACCTCTTTAAAGTATAGTGTAGATAATAAAATAATTGTCTTACCAAATACAGTAGAGGTTCTTTTAGTGGTGACATTCGGTACAGAAGCGCGTTTGTCTTCCCGCTCGGGACTCTTGCGGGATTTCAATGAATCTCTGCGTCTGTAACATACTAAAGTTAATACAAGTTGTTCTGCCTTAAGATTTATTTCGAAACCTAGTTAGGGAGAAATTCTTGTTCCACATCCACATCAGCCTATATCAGTCCACTGCTGGACATAGGCCTCGCCTAATACAGGGGGATATACTCATAATCCCCACGCTGGGCATGCGGGTTGGGGATCGCAGGGCACAGCTTCTCGCACCACCGACGCTGCTGCCCGTCAGTGGCCAGGGGATTTAGCTGTGCCGATGTAGACTGTGCTATGCTGCAATCAGCCGGCCGCCAGAGCCCCGTTCGTTGTTTAGCAGGGTGCACCACGTGCAGGTGAGGTTGGCTTGGGTTCCGAAGATAGGGGTTGGAACCCTGTACACCCCACTTCTTGTTACTCGTAAAATAATAAAAGGATTTATGTTAGGATTTTTAAATCTAGTTTTTTATTTGGTACCTGAAGATGGGAAAAAAATTTATCAATCTTAAATTTATCTTATCCATTATATGTACACGTGTATCTATCCTTCTCTTCGTATCTTCTTTCAATACCTAAAAGTTTGCTGTATAAACTCTTTCAGAGTTAACCTCGTTTCTGTAAACAATAAAGAATTAAAGAATGGCGCTAGCACATGGCCCACCAGAAGTTACGAGTAAATGGTAACTGGACCATAAAACAAAATACTTGACGGCTTCTGTGGCGCAATGGGCGAAGGTCCGCCGGAGACGCAGGAAGGAAGTCCTCTTCAGTCAGGTTATGTTTTTAGGGTAAATGTATGTTTCTAATATTATTTGTCGGTCGCTGTAGCACAAACGGCTGGACCGATTTTGACTAATGAGGTGTCGTTTGATTCGTCTAGATCACGAGGGTGACATAGGCTATATAAATGTCAAAAAATCCAAAATGGTGACTGTAAGAAGCCATTTTGGATTCAAAAAGACTACTAAACTAACAAGTACTACAAACTTCCTTTCTATCAAGTGGGGTTTTATCGTTTTTTTTTAAATAAATACTTGTATATGTATAATATTTATGTATTTACAAAAAAAAGGTAAGTATTATATCATTCATGTTGTTCCCATAATACAAGCTCTGCTTAGTTTGCAGCTACGTGATGCTGTATGATACTGTCCAGCATTATGACTACTCAGTTTCATTCTATATTGTTTTAATTCAAGGTCAAAACTTGACTCTTCTGTTGCAGTTGTTTTCTGAGGTTATTTTGTCATTTATAGAAGAAAGCGTTCATAATAGACAAATAACTGAATAACTTAAACTGAACACTTATACTGATATACTGATTGACTGAAGCGCTCATGGCGTGGCCTACTTCGGTGTTCATAGCTGCGCTCGGTTACTACTTATATGGGTGACCGTTTAGTGGCATTTAGATTTGAGCGCGTCCGTGCTTCGGAAGGCACGTTAAAATGTTGGTCCCGGCTTTTTCAGTCGTTAAGCCACGTCGGAAGCCTTCGGGCGGCCTAAAAACTCCGACACCACAGTTGGCTACTATTATTTATTATTTAGCTTATTTTTATTTATTTATTTATTGAAAAAGATACACCTTCGACTTATCACTAGACATTTGTAATTAAGTTTTATAATAAAGTTCTGTATGATTCGCCATTATAGGTATATATATACAACACTCAAAAGTAAAAACAAAAATATGCAGCTGACACACACACACAACTAAATGAAAGGATTATTAAAATAAGTACAAGAAATAAAATAACTTGCATACTTCATACATAATATACTAATATCATAAAGTTAGATAAACCTAAAGAATAAAACAATTTTTCTATGTATGATATGTATGTATTTACAAAAAAAAATAAGTTATATGTGTAGTATATCAATCATGTGGTTCCCATAATACAAGCTGCTTAGTTTGGGGCTACATGATGCTGTGTGATTACGTCCCGCGTTATTTATTTATTATTATTATTTATTTAATTCATAAATACGTACAACAAACACGAATAAATTTATAAATATTGCAAATGTGAAAAATGTGAAAATGTCAAGCTTATACGAAGAAGGAAAGAAGGAAGGACTGAATTACCTCAAAGGAGCTGGCGAAGGCGGCGTTTCAGATTCAACGGCGACGCTGACTGAGCGCATCTCGTACGCGCGGCGACGGTCCGCGATGGACTGGTTACCGCTGCAAAATAAACTATATGGAAGTCATCATCATCATCATCATCATCCACAGCCCGACTTCACCCACTGCTGGGTATAGGCCTCCCTCAACTTGTGCCATCCACCACGATCCTGCGCTAGTCTAACCCACGTACGGCCGCGACTTTGACAATGTCTGTCCATCTTGCAGCCGGACGTTCCACACTCCGAAAGCCATCCCTAGGCCACAACTCTGTAATTTTCCTACTACATCGGTCATCACCTTGCCTCGCAATGATATCGAAGTGATATGGAAGTCACATAATAATAATTTCAAGGCCAAGTGATAGTCCCGTCTATTAGCATATGGACCACGGGTATGGACGGTTGGCTTAGGTTCAAATGATAGAGGTTGGAATCACTCTCACCCTCTCATACTGAAATAAGAAAAGTGTAACAACTCACTCGGTAGCCTCAAAGACTTTCCGTCGCTCGGCCGTGCTCGGCGTCTTGGGCCGGTATCCCGAGTCTGACGAGTTCACCTCCTCCTCCAGGCTCGTGTCCGACTTGCCGTTCGTATATTCATCTGTGGATATATACAATTTTTCGAATTTATGTTTTTATTATCTACAGGGAATATTACCTTTTTCTGGATTAAAGGTGGGTCAAAACCTTTGTCCTTTTTTTAAAACCTCTGCAAAATTTCATTATGTTTGGTAAGCATAACAAACAAACATACTTTCGTATTTGTATTATTGATTAGGATTATTTAATTTTAATATATTTCTTTATTTATTGTCTATTAGAGACCTATTCCTTATAAGTACGTTTTTGTAATAGTTTTATGTATTCTCAATTTCTCATCATTTGTATGTACACATTTATCTATCTTTCTCATTATAACTTATCTTTATACCCACAAGTTGCTGTAAGAAAACTCTTTCAGAGATAAGCCGTCCTTTGTACATAGTCTATAAGTAAACTTATTTCTGTATTTATTTTACTGTATACATTAAAAGCATTAAAACATTAAATCTTGATCATTGTTACCTTAACGCACTGAAAGCGGTAAAAATAAAATTAAAATTAAGAACCTTTATTAGGGGCCTCTACGTCGCTGGTTGGAGACAGCGACTTGTCCTTCTCCTCGGAGGCCTCTCGCACGAGCGGCGTCGAGGCCACCGGGGTCAACGCCTGCCCGGAGATAGGCGAGCTGGCTGTAAATTTACATAATTATTTTTAAAATCACTTATGAGCTATGATAAGAACCCAGTAAAGCCCTGAAAATGCAAGGCAGCGCCGCGGCAGACCGAGAAAAAGATGACGAAATGAGACACCTTCGATAGAGCGTGAGTATTAATAGCTCAAGATGGAAATGACTGGAGGGTTCGTGAGGAAGCTTTTAAAAATCATTAAGAATTTTTAATTTGAGTGAAGTAAATATATTTTTATATTTATTTAATACTAGCTTCCGCCCGCGGTTTCGCTCGCGTGGTACTGGGATAAAAAGTAGCCTATGTGTTAATCCAGGTCACAAACTATGTATATTCCAAGTTTCATTCAAATCCGTTCTGTAGTTTTTGCGTGAAAGAGTAACAAACATTCATCCATACGTCCATAAATACTCACAAACTTTCGCATTTATAATAATAGTAGGAGTAGGATAGGATAGGATAAAAAAAAATATTTTAAATAAATATAAAAATATTAAATTATTATTTTAATATCAAAATATATTTATTTCACTCAAATTAAAAATTATGTGAGTACTTATATATATGTAGGTAACTGTACTAAAATTTGGTGTTCTAACTTTAATTATAACATAAATCAAAAAATTAGGTACTTGAATATAAGAATTGCACTTGAACACTGGATAAAACAGGGCCCTTACTCAGCATAGGCAGCAAATGAGACAAAGCTCAGATGCTGCGCTGGTTTTCAGTTGCCTTTGCCCAGCAGCGAGATATAGCAGGCTAATCGTAATCTTAATTTTAAAAATCCACATCTAAATATATAAAAATGCGAGAAAAGGAAGCTAATGAAGTTATGTTAAGGCGACTAGAAGGGTCAAACCTCCCTCTCGCTCGCACTATTCAACATTTTTGAAGATATTAAATCACTGAATGTAGTTATGCAAAATAGCAAACCTTCACGGCCTAGAAAATAACAATACAAAGGTTCAGCAAGAATATCATGTTTTTTTTTATTCCTATTCCTCTGACTTAATCAGAACCTTTTTCAGAATATCATGTTGATCGCAACACGTTTTCCTACCAAAAAATTTGCACCAAAATTGATCACATTGGTGCAAGATTTTTTGGTAAAAAAAACGTGATAGAATCAAAATGCTATTATTGCTGAACCTTTGTATTGTTATTTTCTAGGCCGTGAAGGTTTGCTATTTTGCATAACTAGCTTCAGTGATTTTATATCTTCAAAAATTTTGAATAGTGCGCGCTTTAGGGAGGTTTGACCTTTATAGTCGCCTTACGTATTTGGATAATGGACACGTAATTTTAAATTAAAAGCCCTACAGATACCTGATTCTGATTTTGGGATTCCAGGAACAGATGGCACGGAGAACACCTTGTCGAAGGAAAACTCATCGCTGCCTTGTGTCGTTGAGAATGGCTTGGGACCCAAACGAGGCTGGAAATAACACATGTACTCATCAGAGTTAGGATACTACTGAGTATACCTAAAGATACGTTTGTGAAAAACCTCCCACCAAAATTTAAGGCTTACCATCCTATTCATAACAGTTCTATAAACCTCAGATAGCTAAAATGGCGTTAAAATTTATTGATCAAACGAACTTCTCAAGTGAAGTTCGATCGATATTATATGAGTCGCTTCATTCGAAGATATAAGTATATTCACAACGTAGTCCCTTCAACCTACAAGGTAGCTCGCACGATTTTTTAAAAGTAGAATCGATTTTTCAATATGTTTCATAATTCGAATCATGGCAACACGATTGCCACCATGCCAGCCCTACTTCGTTACTTCTTCATTCTATATAAAGATACTAAGAATTCAACAAAACTTTTTATGGGTCCTTTTTGGGAGGGTGGGTTCTTATATCTTCGAATGAAGCGACTCATATAATATCGATCGAACTTCACTTGAGAAGTTCGTTTGATCAATAAATTATATGTCGTCGCTTCATTCTCGATATAAGTATATTCACAACGTAGATGTTTAGAGTACCAAAGTTTTGTTGTAAGATATAATAAAATAATTACCCTTTGAAACTCATTTTCATCTTTATTCAAACGAAAATAAACTTTATTAGCTATTCAGCTTTAACAAAAACAATTTTAAATCCTCTCATATATTAATACTAATTAATCACAAATTATAATGATTAGGTAAACACAGACCTAGCAAATTCACTTTCATCAATTACAGGACGGTTGTAAAATTTCGCAAACGTATTGGATGATCTAGACCATCCTGCAGTTTTCCGTATGATATCTAAGGAGACGCCGGCAGCACTTGCCGCAGATGTAGAGGCGTGTCGGGTGCTGTGCGCCCTAAATTGAGATGTGTTTACGCCGCTCTCTGATAACACACTTTTTATCCATTTACTAATTGTTTGGGCTGTAGCGTTTTTATAAGGTCGTTTACAGGTCAAAAACAAGGTACTGTCGTTGTTTCTGAAGTCTTTAGTTCTAGTTAAATAATTATCAAGAGCGGTGGCGGGGCAAATATTAAGATTTTCTCGAAAATACGGTAAAAAGAGAACAGGTTGGTCCCGGCCGGGACCTGAGGTCTTTATTAAAGCAGTAACTATTATTTTAACACCACTTGAACTTCTTTCAATCTGTTCTGGATTTATAAGTGAAAAGGTCTGTACTCTGTGAGCTGTGCATAAAGCTAGTAACACAGCTAACTTTTTTGTTAACTTTATGATCGGTATTTCTTCATGGGGTACCCATTTCGCAACGTAATTAAGGACTAATTGCGGGTCCCACGTTACACTATATCGAGGTGCTGAAGGTCTTAACCTGTAAGCACCTTTAAATAAGCGCTTAATCCGGTCATCATCTCCTATATTACTATTCAGCAATAGCGATATAGCCGAGCGATGATTGTTTAATGTGCCGTAGCTAGGTCCATTGTTAAACTGTTCTGCAATAAATTTTAGAACCGTTTCGTTATTACTTTTGTAAGGATCAATATTTTTATTATGACAAAAGTGCCACCACAGCTTGAGTGATGTACTTCTCGCCTTGATGATGATGATCGCCATGATTCACGACCAGTCTTTAGGCAATATAACTTTCGTGTTGATTCTCGACCAACCCCCAAGCATTTTATCTATTTTTATGAATTCGTACCGTCGTGTTGATTCTCGACCAACCCCCAGGTATTTTTATTTTTTATGATAATCGCAATAAAAATGTGATTAAGATATGTTTTACCATCGTGTTGATTCTCGACCAACCCCCAGGTATTTTTATTTTTTATTATAATCGCAATAAAATTGTGATTTAGCTATGTTTTACCATTGTGTTGATTCTCGACCAACCCCCAGGCAATATTAGAAAATACTATTTTTTAATAATAACCCAATTGATGCACTAAAATAACCAGGCAAGCAAGGTAAAAACTTACCGTTCTTACATTCAGATTCAGATGAGTCTGATGATGATATTATTCGTCGACGGCGGCGTTGTGCCGCCTCTTTTGCTTCTAATTTTCGTATTTTTTCTTTGTAGTGGTTTATTCTTTCAGATTTTCGTTTCGGCATTATTTTTTCACACAAAAAAAACTGAGGGTATTTATAAAAAAAATCACAGAGTAAGTTGTTGCGTGTGCACGCTACCTCGCACGAAAAAGGAATGAAGAAGTAACGAAGTAGGGCTGGCATGGTGGCAATCGTGTTGCCATGATTCGAATTATGAAACATATTGAAAAATCGATTCTACTTTTAAAAAATCGTGCGAGCTACCTTGTAGGTTGAAGGGACTACGTTGTGAATATACTTATATCGAGAATGAAGCGACGACATATAATATCATGTCACCTCTTTTTATTAAAAAAAATATATATATGTGTAGTATATCAATCATGTGGTTCCCATAATACAAGCTCTGCTTAGTTTGGGGCTACATGATGCTGTGTGATTACGTCCCGCATTATTTATTTATTTTCACCACACAAACACACACCACACCAGCCTATATCAGTCCACTGCTGGACATAGGCCTCCCCTAATAAAAGGGGGATATACCCATAATCCCCACGCTGGGCATGCGGGTTGGGGATCGCAGGGCACAGCTTCTTGCACCACCAGGGCCAGGGGATTTACATGTGCCGATGTAGGCTGTGCTATGCCGCAATCAGCCGGCCGCCAGAGCCCCGTTCGTTGTTTAGCGTTGTTTATTTATTTTATTATTTACATTTCAAATGACAAGGTCAAGCTTAGTTTATCGAGCGTTATGAAATGATATTTGGTCAATTTATAATAATTTCTTACTACATACATAATAGATACTAACTGTCGTACAAGGCAATACGCGCTTTAAACAAAAACCTATGCCTACGCATTAAAAATATAATGCCCTAAATGGTGTAAGTGTTACACAAAAGAGGCTTAAAATATTCTCCCTTTTACAGCATTTGGCACAGAATTTTATTGGAAACGCGCACTCTCGCGATAAAAACTTCACGGCTGACTCTTTGAAACATCTTTGAAATTGATTCATATAACCTACAGGCCAACTTTGGTGTCGTACTATTGAGGCATCCGAAGATCTCGACAAATGCGAACGGAAAATTAAAGCACATGACAAATACAAAAATCTGTCAAACAAATAAAGATTTGATATTCACGACATATGTCAAAAAATAAAATTTTATGATGCAACCTCTCTCTGCATAAAACACAAAAGTAAATAAGCAAAATAACATACAGGTGTTAAAATAAAACAACTAAAATCCAAGTTGCTCACACAATCTAAGGATGTTTTTGCCGCATTCAGACACAATTAAATGGTTATATAGATTTTGCTGAAGAATATCTGTGATAAGTAGGGTTTCTAGTAACCTTTAAATATCTCTGAATGTGGACAGGAATGTAAAAAAAGCGTGTAGCCTAAAACTATGATATAAAATTTAATAGCACTTTAGAAAAACAACCAAATGATCAGAACTCAAACACAATCTAGTTTTTAAAGGCTTACAATATACCTTATAGCCACTGGAAACGCTACCAGTAGTCCTCGGCTTAGGTTTAGGCGCCTCATCGTCAACCGAGCCGCCTTCAGATATAGAAGACCTAGGCAGCGGTTTAGGAGCTGTCATTTGCGACCCATTCACAATACTGCTACTCCTTGAAAGATTTGATTCGTTGGAATCAGAGCTGTCTGCCTTCTCTATCTTTCTCTCAGCTGCTTCTATCTTCTCATCTCTTTCATCATTCTCAGGATCGTTTTCAGTATCATGACCGTTGTCTGTTATCTTCTTGTGAAAGCCATTTGTCTCTTTCGGATCCTTCTGTTTCTCCATTCCTTTGATGAGGTCTTTTACGTTAACGAAGTCGATGCGATCTTCGTCTTTTTCTACTGGTTTGTCTATTACAGGTTTTTCTTCGGTTTTTGTTTCGATTTTAGGTTTTTTGGTGTCAGTTTTCTTGGGCGGTGTCATCGCGAGAATTGTTTTGACAACGTCTTCTAAGTTACCACGGTGAATCTGAAATATAAGGATTTAAGGAATAATATGAGTAGAACTATTGCGCTGAACACTTGACGCTAGTCAGCATTTAAGATCGTCAGAACCAGGGGTAGGGAAACGGTCGATAGCGATCGACCGGTCGACATTAAGTTTTTAAGGTCGAACGCGAGCGGGCTAATACTGACAAAAATGTTGAAGGTACCAATCGTCCTGTAAATAACATGTACGTAGCTAAGTTCCTACAATTAATGCGTTTTACATCAATAAAAATTTCATTTTTGATGAATGAGTCTATCGCTTGTCGTCCATTTTTTTGCTGAATATTTTTCATATTTCAAATTCAAATTTATGTTTTCATATTCAATAAGCACTGTAAGTACCCTTTGAATCGTATTTTTTTTAATTTACACCAATTCGTAACGCGACCAAACAGAGAAGAATTGGCAAGAAACTCTGCTTGGCTGCTATTCTTTTAAATTCCATGTTACAATCTGTATTCTTAACTATTACATTGTTTTTGAGGGAGTTGGAGACAGTTTCATGCCAAGCTTTCTAATCGAAATAATTAATAATCTAAATAATCAAAATTTTTGAATTTATTTACAGATAAATTAAGCATATCATTTGGGATTTTGTTAACAAATCGTACAAATTGCCCTTTAAAAGATTGTCTAACTTTATTGAGCCTTACATTAGGAACAGCTAATTTATCTTTATTTCAAGTCTTCCTATCCCTGGTTTAAATCATTTGAAACACCTGTATCCTCCTTAAACATTTACTGAAACGTCAATTTCGAGTGATAGGCTGCATTATATCTAAGGGGACCACCTCACACGTTAGGAATGCATAGTTTTAGCAAACATTTGCAGTTTTAGGGTACATTTGTGTTTGTCTTCTAGTTGAACCAGTTGGTATAAGGCCAATGTTGGTGGCCTCTCGAAGGCCACCAATAAGGAATCAATCATTAAGCAGCCGGAATTCTTGCTCTTTGAGATAGAAAAACTCCTAGCTAACATGCAAAATCCCAAATTACTACCATAATTATTGTAAGTATAGTAAATTATATAACTTTAATGTATAGTAAATTTTTGCCCTTATAGACCAAAATAACTTAATAATTATTTTATTATAAGCCTTCACTGACATTCCAATGCAAAACCTTCCATTTTTCAAAAGCCCTATACAATCTCAATTAAAATAAACAGAGGCCAGCCAAAATAACTTTAAATTAAACTGAAATAAAGCATAAAACTACGAAAATAAAATGTTAATTTACTTACTGTTCGCAATTAAAACCACGTTCACCCACTAACTAATCCAAACTACACAGCACCACACAAAATAAAACAGCACAAACAAACACAAAAATAAATTAATTAACAATAAAAACTTAAAAATAACTAAGAGCCAAAAACACTCAAAAATCACGAATTTATAACTGCGCTCAAAAACATTAAGCCAAACCTACGCATGCTTATAGTATTCTAAGAAACCCAATTCTTAAATTATGAAAACCAATTCTTAAATTATGAAAACCAATTCTCAAATTATGAAAACCAATCCTTAATTAAACTTGTTTTCGTAGTAGCAATAACTGTTGGTGTATTTATTTCTAATCTTCTTCGAATGAATGAGCTCGTAGTGACTAACTCTGGTGTCGGAGTTTTCAGGCTGTCCGATGACTTACAAGTGGTTAGTGCTTATACCCCATAAGGGGTTCCAACCCCCATCTTCAGAACCCAAGCCAACCTCACCTGCCCGTGGTGCACCCTGCTAACTAACAAACGGGGCTCTGGCGACCGGCTGATTGCAGCCGGCGGTGCGAGAAATTGCTACATCTACAACCAAAAAAAATTTTTCTCTGTTCTTACGTATAACAGCTCCGGTACTATTCATGGACAAATGGTAGTGCGCCCTCAGCGCACGAGTAACTCACCGAGTACCGGGGTGCACTTTGCATCTCGGCAGCAAGACCTACTGTTCGCAGGTCCTGTTATTTGGCAGTTTAATCGTCTGCTTCATAACCTACCGGTTGGTAAGGGGACGTTAAACATTTCGTAGATTTGATTGGGTCTGTTCTTGCGTCGACAAAAGCCTTTGTAAGTCGCGCTTGTTTGAAACGTGACCCTCGAAGCAATTATGCGTCCATCAACTTGAGGAAGAAGATGATAAGCTTATTTTGCCTGTAATTTCACCGGCACCCTTCAAACCGAAACACAGCATCACGGCATCACGGCAGAAATAGGCAAACCTTTCAGCCTTATGCCTTACCCAAAGAAAAGACATGGTCATACCATACATGTGGAACTTCAGGTTTTCCTTCACCGTTATGACCACAATAAGACTTACTTGTGTAGAATTGTTAGCGGTCGGATTGAGTGAGATGTTGGGTAGCGGGTAGTCCTGTTTCTCTAACCACATCGGGGCGCTGAGGTAGGTGACCGCACCGGCCGTGTCAGGGTATAAATCAGCGTGGTAGTCACGGTAGCTCTGAAACAATATCCAAGTATATTTAAATATATAATAAACAAATAATGCTGAAGAATTTCACACAACATCATGTAAACATAAATTAAGCATAGCATGTGTTATGGGAACAACATGAATCATAATGATAACTTATAAACTAGGTACCGATATATCTGTTATTTGTAAATACATACATAATTTTATTTAATACATACATAATTTATACATAGAAAACACCTTTACCAAAAAAAACTCCTTAGGAAGTGGAATTATCAAAAACGCTGATACATATCAATAAATTTGCAAGCGTCAGCCTAATACAACATTTGAAGATCCTAACAACGAAACTGAACTTTCAACTTTCATCCCTAAGGCGGTTTTAGTGGATGCCTACACTCACATAAGGTACTTATGTGCGAAATTTCAAGTCTCTAGGTGTATCGGTTTGGGCTGTGCGTTGATATATCACATAGACAGTCGGTGTACTATTTTATATCATCATCATCATCATCATCATCATCATCGTCAGCATCGGTCTATAGCAGTCCACTGCTGGAAGGCCTCCCCTAATGAGCGCCATCGCGCCCTGTAGTATAAAACAAAGTCACTTCTCGCTGTCTGTCTGTCCCTGTGTATACCTTACTTAGATGTTTAAAACTACGCAACGAATTTTTTTATAGATAGTGTGTTTCAAGAGGAAGTTTTATATCATCATTGCACCCGTGCAAAGCCAGGGCGGGTCGCTAGTATTATACAATGTGTCCCCAGCTTGTGGATATAGACGAACACTACACGTTTATTAGGGTATTTTTGACCAATATGCAAAGTATTAAAACAATCGGTCTAGTATTTACCGAGAAAACAATGGTTTTAAAATTGTTAAAATAACGTGGCCATAATATGTAAATGTTTTATTGATGAAAAGCATGCATTTCATACTCACACAGGCATCTCTTGTCATCTTATTTGTGTCAATAATGATACAGTATGCTACTTTTTTTTTGATTATCTGGAATTAAATTTGTTAGAATATTTTGATTTTTATTTTTACTTCTAATTAAAACCAAAACTGTTTCACAGCGTTTGTGAGAAGTATTACTACGAGGGTGTTCATTCTTTGTCCACAGGCTGGGGACACGATATATATTTCGATTAAACTATAATATGGAGAAGTGTCCTCTTAGTCATTACTCACTTTCCTCGGCACTTGATACATGATCGGCACGACGGTCGAGCTAGCTAGTTGAAGCACGCGGTTTACTTCACCCTCCATCACGCGAAGAGCGCGCTTCGGCACCAGGCAAGCTCCCTTGGTTTGTTCACCTGGGATACACAATAAGATACAATTTTATTGTTTATAATTTAATGGAGCTTGCTAATTCTCTGAGCTATGTCGACAACTTTAGTTCTATGTCGGATAGTCTCGTTGCGCATTCTATCCTTCAGAGAAACTCTGAGCAAAGCTCGTTCCATTCGCCCTCCGGCCAGGGGCCGCTGGTAGAAGCTGGATGCGTCGAGCTGAGGACAGGGCGCAATGACGCTTATTAGGGGAGGCCTATGTCGAGCATTGGACTGCTATAGGCTGATGTTGATTGTGATGATTTTAATGCAAATGATTAAAAGCCCTTTCATATTCAAGGAACATACGTAATTTCAAGCAACTTGGTTTAAAAGCATTGCTTCGCTCTCTTATTAATCTATCTAGCAGCATGGACTGTCAAAAAAGAATGCCGTCTGATGTATGCCGCTCGGTACCAAGACTAAAGTGAGTGCGTCAAAAAATGAGGGTTATTGCCATAGTTACACTTTACATCAATGTTTATTGCCATAGCAACGTATATATCATTGGTTGTTGTAGTCTAATGGCGGCGCAACTGAAACCAAATCAAGAAAATATTTTTTTACTTGATTATTAATCGAGTCGGTGTGTAAAACTAAAGAAAATGTCAATGACATTAATAAAATATAATAAATTTTATGGGATACGTTCGGTTTTGACGCAATTGGTACGGGTTCTAGGCATTCTCCTTTAGACGATCGCTTCGCTCCATCACCACGTTTCTCGAATGCCTCAATTTTTTTACCAGACAGGATTATACTTAAACTTCTGAAAAGCTATCTTCCTTTAGCAGCCTTTTTTTCCAAAGCAAGCGACTCGCTCCGCTCCCTTCGTAAGCTGCTCGCTTCGCTCCCCTTTTCTTACCAGAATGCCTGAGCCCTTCAATAAGGTATGGCTCGCGATCTGTCAGCTCCATATACAGAATGGTGGTGTCTCCTTTCCCCGCTAAGAACAGCATGTTGGTATCAGGGTCGAAGAGTGGCATAAGAACGCCGGTGGAACAGTCCAGCTCAAGGGTCTTCTGTGTCTGTGAGAGGTTCCGGACGTCACGGATCATTATCTGCCGCAGACGGGCCGAGTCGAATCCTGAAAAGATTATTCTTATATTAATAGTCCGAATATGGTTTTTGATGTAATGTAATTTTATATAATGTGATTTGAATTTGTAACTTATTCGATCTTATCTAATTATTTATCATTTTAATTGTTTTTTATTTTGATTTAATTGTGTGTATGTGTATGCTATGGATATTATTAATTATCTGAAATAAAATATACAATTTAGGGAAATAAAAACTGAAAAAATTGACTAAATACGGGATAAGCTATTTTTTTGTACGTGAAGATGGAACAAACACATGGCCCACCTGATGTTAAGTGGTAGCCATTACCTATCGCAAAGCATCGCATCGGAACTCATGTTTACTCTGCGTCCATCAAATGAAGAAGGTAAGGTGTTAATCTTATGCTTGTAATTTCACCGGCACCCACACCCAGAAATTATGCTTGTATTATGGGACCACATGACTGATTTATTTATTTATTATAATAGGGTGCGCAATGTTTGGACTGTCACACATTACGAACTTTGTGTGGAAATCTTGGTTTATTTGTTCAATTATCGAGTACCAATCGCAAGAAACGAAACACGCAATTTCGTACTTCGTTCAATTAGAGTAGACCCCCTGGCCGCAACAGGGAGGGGCTATAATGATTGATTGTGTGTGTGTGTGTGTGTGTGTGTTTTTTTTATTGTTTTTAACATACTGCTTGTAACTGTATATTATTGTTTTTTGTTTGTGTGCCTTCCTTTTTTTGTTTGTTTTGTTTTATTTGAAAACTTTATTGCACATACTTAAAATATGTTACAAAAGGTGGGCTTAATGCCGTAGGCATTTTCTACCTGCCAGCCAGTAACAGGTATTTTTGTGTCAAATAAATTAATTTCTTTCATTCTTCTTACCAGTTGTAAGTATTCTGTCCTGATCTCCCAGCCACACCACCCTGCTATCCTTGATGTTCTGATGGCTGTTGGCTACGTCCATCACTGGAGCAGCCACCCTGGGATCCAGGACCCTCAGCTTCTTATCCTTGCACTGGGTGGCGAGGAGTTTGCCGTCCTTCTTCCAGGAGGTGGACTGGATTACCTCCGGGTGGTCTCGGTTCACTAGGAGGCACAAATTGCAAGGTATGAGACAATTTTTAGGATTCTTACCCAAACGAATCTTTTTTTTCAAAATGATGTTCCTTAGTTACGTAGCGTTTCTAAACCACTTTTATTAATCCTATAAATTCTTTCTCTCCCATTTTCCTTACAGCCAGTGTTCAGTTACATAGTGATTCAAATGGCTCCAGTATCATTCATTTTAATATTTATTGCGCATTAGGCGATTTATCGGTCTATTTGGTGGAATGAGCAAATAAAATGTACCTAGTCAAATTGTGTTCTGGACGAGCCAAGATCGACCCCTAAAAACAACAACAAGTAACTAAAATAGTAATTACCAAAAGCCTCCGTTTGCGTCGTCAAGTCCCATAGTGCGAGCTCGTGCCCTGAAGCGACGTGGATCAGCCCGTCAGCCACAGGATGGAAGCCGACGTTCTCAACTCGCCGCTGTTTGTGGTAGAGAGAGCATTCCGGTGTAGAGAGAGACTCCTTCAGACCATCCGCTGGGATGTGCCATACTTTTACCTGGTAATTTAAAGATTGTTACTTCTCGGTGAACAATACTACTAACTAAAACTATCACTCATCTCAATTAGGTGAAGCATTACCTTGAAGTAACACAGTTTGTAACTAGCACGGAAGGTAAAGTTCTTTTAACTGTTTGGATGCCTGATTGTCCCTCTATTAAATAGCACTCACGTTCTTAAACCACCGGTTACACCACCGTCCACCAGTTTAAGGTTGCTCAGCGAGCTATGGAACGAGCTATGCTCGGACTTTCTCTGAAGGATAGAATCCGCAACGAGACTATCCGACATAGAACTAAAGTTGTCGACATGGGGAGTCCTTTCGTATTAGTAGAGGGCATTAAGCATTGAACTATAGTATGCAGATAACACTTTGCTGTTGAATATCAATTATATTCTATCTAATATAACTCTAATGAAACTGGCTAGTTGTACTCCGAGCATGAAACTTGGGGGGTATATTCTGTTTATGGTATAGAGGTGCACATAAAGATATCATGAAATTCTGCCCCTGCACTAGACTTTCTCATATTTGAACTACAACCATGACACCTCAATATACTAAGAGCCAGAAGAAATATCTGCACTATTTGACACGTTGACTGCGGGACCGAGAAGTCTTGCAGCAAATGCGCCGTTGTTTTTAGCACTCAAAGTGTTAAGCAACAGAAAACTTTGGTCTGTGATTTAAATGATTTTTTTTGTATATTAAGTTAACTGTTAGCCCACACTTCAGGGAAAATCGAAGATTTTAATTTGATTGATCTAACAAGGTCGCGGGTTCAAATCCTGCCTAAGTCGAAATTTTTAGGATATTATAAAAATATGTGATTTAAATGTTTGTTCCCTAGCAGGAATCATATCCGTCTTGATTTTCTACAGCCAACATTTTGTCTCGTAACAGAATCAAACCTACATCTATCGAAACGCTGGCACCTACCGCCACTATGCTATAGAATTTGTACAAAAGGAAACTATTTCAATCGGTCTAACAAGTGGTAGATAAGGTATTATTTATGTATGTTTAGTCATAAAAATAACCTGATAAACAAGCAACAATACACAAACAACATTATCAAAGGGCTTGTATAGTATTATGTTATCTGTGTCAAAAGGAAGTCAGCAGGACAATAGCCCTTCCAGTCCTAATTTTAAAGGGTTCTTTATCGACGATAGAATTTAAAATGCTTTATGCATTATGCTTTTCTCTTCATCGTGTGAGTTAGTGGCTAACTCTAGTGTCGGAGATTTTAGGCTACTAGGCACTCGAAGCCCTCCGACATAAACTAGCTCACATCAAGAAGAAGACCCATTCTGTATGTTATTCATAATATATAGCTATATATATATATGACACTTTCTGTACACCTCCATGTGTACAGGGTTCCAACCCCTATCTTCGGAACCCAAGCCAACCCCACCTGCACATGGTGCACCCTGCTAAACAACGAACGGGGCTCTGGCGGCCGGCTGATTGCGGCATAGCACAGCCTACATCGGCACATGTAAATCCCCTGGCCACTGACGGGCAGCAGCGTCGGTGGTGCGAGAAGCTGTGCCATGCGATCCCCAACCCGCATGCCCAGCGTGGGGATTATGGGTATATCCCCCTTTATTAGGGGAGGCCTATGTCCAGCAGTGGACTGATATAGGCTGGTGTGGTGTGGTGGTATGTATGTATGTAATACATGCTACTACCAAAATGATATCTGCTGAAAAATATTGAATTTACCATGTTAATGTATGCTGATCCGAATGTGCCTTGAAGCATGTTACTTTTTGCAGTCTTAATTCACTGTATGACGCGAATTTCTATCCTATTTGCATTTATATTGCTGCTCTACATGATACAATGTATCAACAGCTAATTGGCTTAAATTGACAAAAATGCTTGTTTTTTCCGTAGAGCACTTATTGGCTCTATTCACCTTCAAATTCATCATCGAATTCAATTATTCTCCGTTGAAGAAGATCCTAAGAAGATACCTACTTTGAATCGTCGGTAAAGCGAGTGTTTTATAAATAAATAAAAATATTTTATTTCGGACAACTTATATCCATATTAGGCTCCCCGCACACGACCGACTTTACGACCGATTTTTTGTAGGACAGATAGGGATGGGCACGTCATGGACTTGGCGAATCCAGAAAACAAAATTTTCATACATATTTGAAAGTGCCATTCCTACAAAACTATGAACTTGACGAAAAAAGTAATAGAACATAAAATACTTATGTTAATTCGTACTAACCAATTACAACCATTTTAGCTCTTAAGGCCTTACTTTACGAACCTACAGTTCTGAGTGAGGTCCGATCGGACCCTCTCGCTTCCTCCTATCCCCTATCTCATTTTTTCGTTCTCTTTGCTCGTTATAGCCAAATAGGTGCCGCTATTGCGGCTAGCGGAGGGTTAAAATTGCTTCTGTGCTTCAAAAGGCACGTTGAGATGTCGTTCTCGGCTTTTTTCAATCGTAAAGCCGCATCGGAAAATTCGCCGCCAGAGCAGGCCTCTTTCACTCCGCAGAATAGGTATAAAATATACCTACGCATCGCCGGCCTTGCGAGCGTGGTTCGTTAGTCGGTTGCCGCGTTCTGCCCGGAACGAAAGTGTCCTTGAGCAGCCGCGGCATTTTAGTTTGTTTTTGTTAATGTACCTATATTTTTCGCCAAATGAAGGCAAAAAAATACTGCACAGCATTTGGTTGCCTGAATAATAATAAGAAAATGTAAATAATACCAATAGTACAGAACTGAAAGTTTTTCTACCAAATAATGCGTTATTTAGATATCAAAGTCTCCCGTATTTACTTAAGTAGGTAGGTACTTAGGTACAAGTTCTATTTGAATGCGGTACCTACCTACATAAATAAACGTAATATTATTATGTAGGTATTTTTTCATAGACAATTTTTGTGCCATTGGTAGGTATCTACCTACATAGTGCTGTAGTAAGTAGGTATTATGATTTTGATTATGTAGACTGAGAGCAAGATTAGAAACCCAAGCTAGGTACATTTTTATTTGGTTTAACTTTAAGTAGGCAGTGTAGGTTATCTACTTAAAAACAGTCGGGTAGGTAGGTGTAGGTAGACAAATCGATGTGGTAAGTTACCTAAAGGTAGGTGTACTACCAACTAAAACTAGATACCTAGGTTACCTACAAACCAAATGTTGTTTTTTTCTCTTGCAAATATCTAGGTACCTACCTACTAAAATTTCTCTTAAGATTTAGCATGATGTACCTACCTACCTTAAACAGTGATTATTCAGTTTTCGTACACAAGACACCTAAACACTTAAGTAAGTGTTAACGACCCAAGTACCTATCTAGTAGGTATGCCTATTTTCTGAGTTCTTAATGCAGCCAGCCAGTGTAAAATAGTTTTCTGATCTAATACTAGGTAGGTAGATATTATTTGAATTATCATTGTTCCTAAAAATAAATAGGTGGCTAGGTAACTGGATAGTAAAATGTTCAACAACAACAGCCTATTCAGTCCACTGCTGGACATAGGCCTCCCCTATAAGAAGGGGGATATGCCCATAATCCCCACGCTGGGCATGCGGGTTGGGGATCGCAGGATACAGCTTCTCGCACCGCTGACGCTGCTGCCCGTCGGCGGCCAGGTTATTATTATTCGTCACAGAATAATTCTCAAGACAACCCTAACGTTACACGTGCCACGTCAGTAGAGATAGAGCTATACGATAGAAAGGGATGCAAGGTGTAGGTTAATATAAATGTTAGGCACTGAGTTCGGTGCGAGCTGAATAGCACTTTATTGCGTAGCAGCTAAAGTCGCTATTTATTTAAATGATTGCGCGGAGTGAAGCTTCTGTCCTCTCTGTATTCTGTGGCCAGAGTTAGCTATGTTCTATCATAAGCTATCTTCTTCATAATATATATCCATCCACCATCCATATCATCCTATATCAGTTCACTGCTGGACATAGGCCTCCCCTAATAAAGGGGGATATACCCATAATCCCCACGCTGGGCATGCGAGTTGGGGATCGCAGGGCACAGCTTCTCGCACCACCGACGCTGCTGCCCGTCGGTGGCCAGGGGATTTAGATGTGCCGATGTAGGCTGTGCTATGCCGCAATCAGCCGGCCGCCAGAGCCCCCTTCGTTGTTTAGCAGGGTGCACCACGTGCAGGTGATGTTGGCTTGGGTTCCGAAGATGGGGGTTGGAACCCCGTACACCCCATACAGTCACGCCTTTTTCCCAGAGGGGTAGGCAGAGACCACGGATCTCCACTTGCAACTATCCTGGCATACCTCGTTTGCTTCATTCACTCTCATCATAATCTTCATACATGCTCGTCGGCTTAGGGTACTCCTGACCTGGCCTTTTTCCAGCACGTCTCCGATTTGATCAAAGTCAAAGTCAAAGTCAAAATTCATTTATTCAGTAGGAACTGTATAGTACACTTTGAAACGTCATTTTTTTAATTTACCACCAATTCGTAACGTGACCAAACAGAGAATTGGTAAGAAAAGATCGCAGAAATACGTCGAGGTCTTCCATTTACAACTGTCTCATTCACACTAGCTTCATATATATTTTTATGTTATGGTAATTAGTTAGTTTAAAAGGCATGGTTATTTTTTTGTTCCATTTTAAATCAGCAATCAGTTGGTGGACTATAAGCTGATAGAGGTCGCGTCATTTAAAAAAAGAACGCTGGCGGTAAGCTGCGCATTAAGTGATATCTCGGTATTTACCTGAGGGCTTACCACAGGTTTTTATAGATTACGAAAACTTTTATAAGTTTCGGTATCTTTCCATACATTTTCAGTACAGCGCCTCTAGGGAAACGTGCATATACTACGAAAATGTATGGAAAGATACCGAAACTTATAAAGTTTTCGAAAACTATCAAAACCTGTGGTAAGCCCTCTGTGCGCAAACACCGCCTCCACTTCTAGCGTTCTTTTTACATAACGGGTACTATACGTATAGCGAAGGCGTTTAGGATCTAAGTCCATCAGTCCTTTCTCCTTCCTTTGGCAGCAGGTTATCCAGGACAATTTTGTTTCCCTTTAACCACTTTGTTTTGTTTGATTCCACCAGCGATGTTAGCGGAGATTGCCGTGACGTTTTGTTAAGGATGGTCATATTTTTTTTTATATAAATGTGTATCATTAGTACATGTTCCAAGAATATTTTTTTATGTTAGCTTTCAATGACAACTATGATATATACCTAAAACTGCTTGTAGTAGTGTGTGTAGATGCAGTAGTAATGTAGAGAATCAATTAATTTACACAATACAACTATGATTAATTATTATTACAACGACCTCTGTGGCGCAGTGGGCGAAAGCCCGCCTGAGACGCAGAAGGTTGCGGGTTCGATTCCCGCTGCGAGACAAATGTTTGCATATTCTGCAGATATTTGTCTCGGGTCTGGGTGTTTTCTATGTATGTATTTACAACAAAAAAGTATATATATATATATATATGTAGTATATCAATCGTGAGGTTCCCATAATACAAGCTTTGCTTTGTTTGGGGCTACATGATGTCGTGTGATAACGTCCAGCATTATTTATTTATTGTTTTGTTTATTATTATTTAAAATCTACATTCTGGCAAAAAAATATAATGAATAAATAAATAAATAAAGAATCCTGGACGTTATCACACAGCATCATGTAGCCCCAAACTAAGCAGAGCTTGTATTATGGGAACCACATGATTGATATACTACATAGATACATTTTTTTTTGTAAATATATACATATCATACATAGAAAACACCCAGACCCGAGACAAATATCTGCAGAACATGCAAACATTTGTCCCGCAGCGGGAATCGAACCCGCAACCTTCTGCGTTACAGGCGGACGTTCGCCCACTGCGCCACAGAGGTCGTCAATATCATTATAATACACTCGAGAGCAATGAATCCGGGTCACTCAAAGAATCCAAAAAATCTCGGAAAGTAAGAATGCTAGGTTAATGCAATAAATTGTATTTAATAGACAATTTAATACTCCTTAAATGAAAGTTAAAAAAATATGAGTCACCATACATTTTATTTACACAAAATTACATAAAGAAAAAAAACTGCTGATCTCTCCTTAAAACAAAAATAGGAAACATGAAATTTTTGAACTTTATGACGATTTTCTTGAATTTCAATACTTCGTATTACCTCCTCGTGCTTCCATTACTGCGTTTACGCGGTTTGGCATGCTGTACACCAAGTTCCTTATACGATTTTGGGGAATATTCTCCCATTCCTCTGTGAGAGCAATTTTGAGCTCAGGAAGCGTGATTGGGGGAGGGTTTCGTTGTTTTACGCATCTCCCTAGCTCGTCCCAAGCATGCTCGATCGGGTTGATATCCGGGCTGCGCGCTGGCCACTCCATACAAGTAATGTTCATCTCTTGAAGGTAGTCATTCACAATCCTACCTGTATGAGGTCGGGCATTGTCATGCATAAATATAGCATCCTCACCCAAATTGACCATAAATGGACCAACGTGTTCGTTGAGTATTTCTTCCACATATCTTACGCTAGTTAAAGAGCCGTTTTCTATGATCACCAGCTCTGTGCGACTTTCAGAGGAAATTCCGGCCCACACAAGTACAGACCCACCACCGTAGGCTACTTTTTCTTCGATGCATGCTTGCTTGAATCTTTCCCCTGGTCTTCTATACACTCTGTGTCTTCCATCGTGCTTGTAGAGCATAAATTTTGATTCGTCGGAGAACATAACTTTCGACCAATCTTCAATACTCCAATTTACGTGGTTCTGGGCATATCTTAGTCTTGAAATACGATGGCCACGCTCCAGTTTAGGGCCGTTTGCAGGTCTAAGGGGTTTTAAGTTAGATTCAGCAAGCCGACGTCTTACTGTCCATGCACTTGGGTTACTTCCTCCGAGGCGTCGAAACTGATTTGTGAGTTCAGTTCCTGTGAGAAAGCGATTTCGAAGCATGGTGTTCACCAAGTATCGGTCTTCTCGTGCTGTGGTACACCTAGTTCTGCCCGTTCCTGGTCTGCGTAGGTTAGAACCAGTTTCTTCGTAACGTCGGAGAACTCTTTGTACTGTTGACAGCGACACACCGACAGTCCTGGCTGTATCGCGCTGACTCCGGCCGGTTTCCACCAATGTAAGTATTCTGGTGCATTCTTCAAGTGTAAGCGACATGATTTCAGCTTGAATAATGAATATTGAGCACTATCAACCTGGTTTATGTACCAACATAAATGACAGATTACAAACAAAAGCAAAAACAAATCCTGTAATTTCGTAGTTCCATCTTCGACAGTGTTCCCTTTTCAAATTTGATTTTTTTATGATATAACTTTACAATAACTAAGAAGTTTTAATACTTTCATTTAAGGAGTATTAAATTGTCTATTAAATACAATTTATTGCATTAACCTAGCATTCTTACTTTCCGAGATTTTTTGGATTCTTTGAGTGACCCGGATTCATTGCTTTCGAGTGTATTTGGAGATGGACTCGTCTCTAACAAGCCTCTCATATTCTTCCTAAAACTGTTTCCTGAGCATATTATCATTTAAATAAATAATAAATAAATAATGCTGGACTATCACACAGCATTGTGTACTGTGTAGCCCCAAATTAAACAGAGCTTATGTAGGTATTAAGTGAACCACAAGACTGATGTTAACTTAAACACATTTTTTTAAATACATACATACATATTACACATAGAAAACACGCAGATCCGAGATAAATATTTGTATGTTAGCATTTGTCTCGCGGCGGGAATCGAAAATGCAATTTTCTGCATCTCAGACGGGCCTTCGTCTGCTGCGTCAGAGGTTGTCAAATGTAATCGAGAAGATAAGTACTGTACTGATAGACTTTGATCCAACATGATAAGACATTTTTGATACAAACATAAATCTAGATAATGACGGAATGAAATTACTTTTTATTGCCCAATTATAAAACTCAGTTATATTTACAGGTGCTATTTCTAGACTTTCATTGGCTTTGAAATAATGTTTTTAGTCATAATATTATGGCTGCACTCATTAAAGGTGTATGGGGCCTTCACCATCCAGTAAATTTCGAATCATAATTCGTAAAGCTGACATTTACATCAACATTAAACTAGATTTAAATAAATAAAATATATACAGGACATCTCACAGATGGTCAACTGATCCCTAACTAGGCAGAGCCAGATACCAGAGACTGATAAACATTCATAGATAATTATTAAAACACCCAGACACAAAACAAACCTCATGTTCATCACACAAATGTTTGTCCTGGGCGTGACTCGAACCGGCAACCTGTGGCTCAGAAGGCAGAGTTACTATCAACTGAGCTATGAGGCCAGTCAAGCTACATTAAATATGGCTTCGCACATTAAAGGCCTATTATTCGAAAAGTAGACATTTACTCAAGCATTAAAGGAAGATTCACACATATCAGTGAAGCCAAAATTCCGACACAGTACTGGTACAGTGCGAAATATTCTTTTATTTCGTACATGTTCTATCTATATAATAATATGTAAATAGTTGGGTATATTTTGGTTATCACTCAACTGGCATGTCTTTGGACACAAAGGCCTTCTTCAGCTTATAGCAGTCCACTGCTGGAGATAGGCCTCCCCTAATGAGCGCCATTGCGCCCTGTCCTGAGCTCGACGCATCCAGCTTCTACCAGCAGCCTTTCGCAGACAGTCACTCCACCTGGCCGGAGGGCATCCTACACTACGTTTGCCACTCACTCCACTTCCTCTACTCAAGAACTCGTTTACCCCAATGGTTATCGGTTCTTTGGCAGATATGGCCAGCCCACTGCCACTTCAGCTTGCAAACTCTGAGCTATGTCAACAACTTTAGTTCTATGTCGGATATACTCGTTACGGATTCATCCTTCAGAGGAACTCCGACTCCGACACTCTCGGAGACTACTTCCAGCTTTCCCTATCTCAAATATGCTCAGAGAACAAACACCAAAGTGGACGAGAACAACAACGCAGTGGACACCCTGACACAACGCTAAGGGTGCCTTTCCACCAGAGATGTGCTATGCAGCTATGCTGCGAAAATGTAAAAGCTAAGCTACGAAACTTTGTGATCGTTTCCACTGATGCTAAGCTATGTAGCGGTGTGAGTAAGATGTGCTATGAAGATGCGCCGCCGTAAAGTTGCTGAGCGAGGAAGATGCGCAGCTCGAGCTATGCGATGTATGTATCGATAGTAGGGAAGCGGTGAGGGCGCGGCATCCATAGCACGCACCCATAGCACACATCTTAGTTGAATCCATTTCCACCAGTGCTAAGCTATGTGCACCAATGAATATGATTGGTGGATATCAAACGAATCTATAGCAACGTAAATAAATATATAAAAGAAAGAGGGGCAGGCTGTACAAGAGATGTGCAGACGACTTGATGAAAATTAATTGGCCCACTTTGGTTATGGTTTAGAACTATGTCTGTGCAAAATTTCAGCCCATACCTTTTCCTTAATACAAGGATTGCATTGCTCTTAAATATTCCCGTAACTGAGGGTTATCACCTTAAAAACAAAAATAGTGACACTACAGTACACTAGTTACTTACTGAATTAAAACAAAGCTATTTAGAAAATATACTCACAAGAGAATCCTGGGATCCTGTTAGCAGCAACCCATCATGGAACGGTGAGAACTCCATATCAGTAATGGTGTCGGCGTGAGCATGCAAGAGCGGCATTGTCTTGCTCTTCCTGCCGCAGTCATCCAGAGGCAATACCGCCATACTAGACCCCACATGCTCCCAGTTAAATGCCATGAATGCGGCCGATGCACAGATATTGTTCCCGTAGGTTTGGTACGAGCCCACACAGATGTCCCGAACACATGCTTCCGGCTTAGGCACGATTGGTGCCGCGTTTTTATATTTAGAGGCTTTGAATCGCCAAGCCATGGTTACACACTTGTAAAAAAAGTCAGTCTTTTAATTTGGAATGTATGAGTGATGTTAATTCTGTAAGAAATAGATTAATTAAAATTTGAGGTAAGTGGCAAGACTGGAAATGTAGCTGGTTATTATGAAAGCGAATTTATTTATTGTTTAGTTATAGTGTTGTTTCGAAGTGCAAAGCACCTGCCGGATTTTATCCTTTTTTTTAAGGCATAATCTTGAAACTTATATGAAAAATTTGACACAGAATTGACGAAGTTATTTATAATTTGTTTAAATGAATAAATTCAACGTCTAGAATCAGTATAAACAGAAGAAAAATGCAAAAAACGTATGCAAGTTCATTGTTTTGATTTACCTGGCCGGGTGCGACACCGGAAACGCATACGTTTAGCAGATACGCGAGCCGCAGGTGACCAGACGAATAGAAAATTGGTTCTGTTAACATTAACGCACAAATTATTTATGATTTACTCACCCTAGCACGTAAAAACTACTCAGAAATTATATTTTACAAAGACACTCCCCCAGTCCCCATAGATGTCGGCCATTTCAAAGCGACGTTAGGGTAGTAAACGGATCGATATATAAACAAAATTTTAGTCGATTATTTTCACTCGACTAAAAATTTCGATTTTATTAATTTCATTTCGATTAATTTATATTGGACGCACAGGCAAGCCATGGAGCCTACGGTGTCCGCGTGGGCGCAACAAGCTTATTACTTTGTGTTGAAGTATACTTATGTGCCGTTTTGTGGAAATAAACTATATGAATTAACCTTGCAATTACATTACACCATGGATAGTATAATATGAGTATACAGTTCAAATACTTACTTTCATACAGTATTCTGATGTCTTGGTCTCGCTGGAAATGCCGACAAGAGACGCGAAGATATAGATAGGGGGACAAGGGTTGTCACAAGTAGATATACATGGGGAAGGTTGTTTTTTATTTATTTATATGTGTTAGATATTATATACGTTAGGTATTAGTACTACATTAGGTAAACTACATTTTATAATTTTTTGAAGAAGCTTAAATCGAAGGTATTGTTTAAATTTAGCGACAGAAAGTTCAAAGATGTCGATGTCTTCAAAAAGCGAGTTATAGGAGTGGACTAGCTGATATTTAAGGGCGCTAATGCCAGCATTTATGCGGCAAGAGGTAGTAGTAAAAAGTTTGCCGGCTCGTACCGCTCGTCTATGTACAGTTCGTGGGACAATAACATAGCTTACATACAGGTTGCGTGCAGTCAAATCTGTTGTAACATACGTTGTAAAGCGTCAATGCTCCCAAAAACGTACGTCGCTGTTCGCACGTGATACGTGAGGTGGAGGTAGGTTCGATAGCATCTATTTTTTTTTGCCCTTTCCAATTTGGCAATATATTTTTGATAGTGCAGATTCCGGATATCTGCGTTGCATATTCTACTTTTGGTCCCACAATTAGCATTGCAGGTAGAGGTGTAGATAAGTTGTGGGTTTTATGAAATATTTATTTACTCTGTTTATGAAACCAAGCATTTAATATGCTTTATTCTTAATTTTGTATTTCTGCAGATCCAAATGAAACTTTGTGTCCAGAATGACGTTGAGGTCCCGCAAAGAGCTCAGTTGTCACAATATGACGTTATAAAGTTTGTAGTTGAATTTAAATAAATTTCGATTTAGAGTTATGAGATTGCAGTAAGTAATTACTAAAGTAAAGGACTAAAGTCCAAGACGTTGGAAACCGGATTATGGAACTCAAATGGAGCTGGACAGGACACATTGCGAGGCGAGGTGATGACCGATGGAGTTGGAAAATTACAGAGTGGTGGCCTAGGGATGGCTTTTGGAGTGTGGAACGTCCGGCTGCAAGATGGGCAGACGACATTGTCAAAGTCGCAGCCGTACGTGAGTTAGACTAGCGCAGGATTGTGGTGGATGGTACAAGTTGAGGGAGAGCTATACCCAGCAGTGGGTGAAATCGGGCTGTGGATGATGATGATGATACTTAATTGAAGTTTATTAGATGAGCATTAACTACGTAGTTAAACGGTCAGTCAACCAGTAGTGATCGGACACTCGGCTCGGGGGCTTATTTACCTAAAGTTTGTGCGTAAACATAATATGGAGTGGTTAAAACCACCTCGTGCAAGCTTCTTTCAAAGCGGCAACAACGCACGGGGCGCACCGCACTGAGTGATTATTTGATATACACTCGAGAGCAATGAATCCGGGTCACTCAAAGAATCCAAAAAATCTCGGAAAGTAAGAATGCTAGGTTAATGCAATAAATTGTATTTAATAGACAATTTAATACTCCTTAA
The DNA here is from genome assembly GCA_951804965.1 of Horisme vitalbata. Classification (NCBI taxonomy): domain Eukaryota; kingdom Metazoa; phylum Arthropoda; class Insecta; order Lepidoptera; family Geometridae; genus Horisme; species Horisme vitalbata. The sequence goes on along the minus strand of OX638105.1, from coordinate 15,589,528 downwards.
ATGAAAGTATTAAAACTTCTTAGTTATTGTAAAGTTATATCATAAAAAAATCAAATTTGAAAAGGGAACACTGTCGAAGATGGAACTACGAAATTACAGGATTTGTTTTTGCTTTTGTTTGTAATCTGTCATTTATGTTGGTACATAAACCAGGTTGATAGTGCTCAATATTCATTATTCAAGCTGAAATCATGTCGCTTACACTTGAAGAATGCACCAGAATACTTACATTGGTGGAAACCGGCCGGAGTCAGCGCGATACAGCCAGGACTGTCGGTGTGTCGCTGTCAACAGTACAAAGAGTTCTCCGACGTTACGAAGAAACTGGTTCTAACCTACGCAGACCAGGAACGGGCAGAACTAGGTGTACCACAGCACGAGAAGACCAATACTTGGTGAACACCATGCTTCGAAATCGCTTTCTCACAGGAACTGAACTCACAAATCAGTTTCGACGCCTCTGAGGAAGTAACCCAAGTGCATGGACAGTAAGACGTCGGCTTGCTGAATCTAACTTAAAACCCCTTAGACCTGCAAACGGCCCTAAACTGGAGCGTGGCCATCGTATTTCAAGACTAAGATATGCCCAGAACCACGTAAATTGGAGTATTGAAAATTGGTCGAAAGTTATGTTCTCCGACGAATCAAAATTTATGCTCTACAAGCACGATGGAAGACACAGAGTGTATAGAAGACCAGGGGAAAGATTCAAGCAAGCATGCATCGAAGAAAAAGTAGCCTACGGTGGTGGGTCTGTACTTGTGTGGGCCGGAATTTCCTCTGAAAGTCGCACAGAGCTGGTGATCATAGAAAACGGCTCTTTAACTAGCGTAAGATATGTGGAAGAAATCCTCAACGAACACGTTGGTCCATTTATGGTCAATTTGGGTGAGGATGCTATATTTATGCATGACAATGCCCGACCTCATACAGGTAGGATTGTGAATGACTACCTTCAAGAGATGAACATTACTTGTATGGAGTGGCCAGCGCGCAGCCCGGATATCAACCCGATCGAGCATGCTTGGGACGAGCTAGGGAGATGCGTAAAACAACGAAACCCTCCCCCAATCACGCTTCCTGAGCTCAAAATTGCTCTCACAGAGGAATGGGAGAATATTCCCCAAAATCGTATAAGGAACTTGGTGTACAGCATGCCAAACCGCGTAAACGCAGTAATGGAAGCACGAGGAGGTAATACGAAGTATTGAAATTCAAGAAAATCGTCATAAAGTTCAAAAATTTCATGTTTCCTATTTTTGTTTTAAGGAGAGATCAGCAGTTTTTTTTCTTTATGTAATTTTGTGTAAATAAAATGTATGGTGACTCATATTTTTTTAACTTTCATTTAAGGAGTATTAAATTGTCTATTAAATACAATTTATTGCATTAACCTAGCATTCTTACTTTCCGAGATTTTTTGGATTCTTTGAGTGACCCGGATTCATTGCTCTCGAGGGTAGGTACCTAGTACTAAGGCAGTAGGCACCTACCATGTAGCTTGACGGAAGTAGGTACAAATTACGTTACGAAGTTAGATTAGTTAGTTATCACATCACTTTATTCACTTCATTGCCTATTTATCCAACTAGGTGACCTGAATTGATGGTAGTTAGAGAGAGAAGCACTTTAGGTAGGTTTCCTTAGTTTACTTTAGGTACCTTAGAAAATTCACTACTATTTCTCCGTATAAAGTAGGTAGGTACCATTAATGAAAACTGGTCCAATTATGTCATCGCCGTGAATGCCTCTTGGCTCAGACATGAACAGAAAATTTGAATTGATGGAGGACTCCGGAGACTCCCTCCCCACTCCCTAAACGCGTGGAAAAAAAAAACACAAACAACCGTCTTCATAGCAGTTGATAGTAGATATACAAAAAGATGCGTCTGCAACCCTGTACCTAAGCCCAATTAATAACTTAAAATAAAATCATAAAGCACTAAACAAAACCGAACAATTAGGTACCAAATCGTAAGAGTCTCTTTCGCAAAATAGGTACCTACCTACCTATCTAATCTACTAAATAATTATGATAAGCGGAAAGTAAACCGAGTGTTCAACATTTTCAAACAACTTTTATTTATATTTTTGGTTTCTCACTTTGCAAACTTCAGATATAAGGGGGTGGTGATGGTCATTTTGCAACTTATTTCATCATCAAAAACTGTGCAGGATATACAAAAATAAAAAATTGATATAAGCTGCTTAAATCAAGCTTTTTTCATATTTATGATAGATACCTCACTCGATCTGGCCCCTGATTCTGACGATTCGTTAAATTTGATTCGTTTAGATATATATCGCAAGAACTGACAATTTTCATACAGTTTTAACAGTTTTCGCGATATATATCTAATAGAAACAAATATACCGAATCGTCAGAATTAGACCCCTAGTAACTACCCATTTTATTTTATTGTTGAACTATTTTAGAAGATTTCTAAAAAACCGTCTTAAGTTAGTGACTATGCTTTAATTTTTACATAAAATACACCTATAGATACCTATAGATAACTTTCTATAAATACTATAAAATGTTAACTTTAGGTTTCTAGCTTTCCAAACTTCGGAGATTTATAGGGGGGATTTATAGAATTTTTTGGAAAGTTTTCATCATCTGCATTTATTAACTTAAGTAAACTGACACTATTATTTTATTTTTTTAACAGTATTTAATCTGATTTTTTTAAATATTTATGTTCTATTGATTAACTAGTACATAGGTAATTAATTTTTGTGTAAATAATTTTGTTCTAAAATGGATAATTTTGTTAGATTATATTAATATTGTATGTAACAGATGACAAGCTCGAACCAATTTGCTGCGCCCTGACAGGGTACATGTACAGACTAATTAAAGCTACTTAGACCTAAGCAACCAAACTATGTACTTGTATGCAATAAATAAATATGAAATATGAAATCACATAATGAAAACCATGCATAGTCGAAAAAAGAAACGTTTTATTAAATTTGGTTAACAAGCCCTTTCTTAATGTTAAGCCACTCAACCAGTTTGTGCCAGTTTCAGTTTTTTTTGTCATTTTTTTATTTTGGACCCTTGGAAGAAGAAAACAAAAATATTTTTGAATTTTTTCACTTGCAACTTTGTTCACATTTTAAATCTATATCTAGGTCAGTGTTCCTTGCACAAGACATACCTTATTTGTGTTGTATAAATTTATTATAAATTTTAAAATTGAGAAATAATAATGCTAAATATTTTTTTATTATAGTATGTATACTAACTTACTAACACTAAAATGTCAATCGATTAAATTTGGTGAAAATCGATTAAATCCATTGAATCGATTCGATTTGTGCATCACTTTCAACGTTTCATTTCACGCAGTATTTGCTACGCAGCGTTGCCAGAACATACTAAAAGGTACGGTTATCCGTACCATTTTTCAGCCGGCCGTACCTTTTCCGTACCGTTATTGTGACCCATTACATTCAAAGGTTACACCATTAAAGATAACTAAAATGAAATACTCATATCAAATTAGGTACGGTAGAGGCAGTGCCGTAAATAGGGCGGTGCCACCGGTGCGCAGGCACAGGGCACAGGCCCTAAGGGGGGCGCAGAAATGATCAGACCAGGACCAAGTTTTGGGGCATACATGGTAGTATTCAGTAATTATTAGGTTAATAAACAGATATAAATCGTAGTTTTCTTTTCTGGGGGACTTTTCAAATCCAGAGTGAATCGGTTCTTTCTAGGCAAGCGTGCTCCATCTTAGACCACGTCTTCACATGTTTCAGGAGTGATAGTTGTCAAACGCTTGACTATTTTGTGTAAAAACGCAGAAATGACCAGATTGTTTTAATTATTAGGTTGATATCAAGATATAAATCGTAGTTTTCTTTTCTGGAGGGCGCAAAATGAGCAAACCGTCTTGGTTTGTAAGTTTTAATTATTAGGTTGATATCCTGATATAAATTGTGATTTTCTTCTCTGGGGGGAAGTGCAGAAATGACCAGATTAGGACCAAGTTTTTTTAATTATTAGGTTGATATCCAGATATAAATCATAATTATATTTTCTGGGGGGGCGCGGAAACCACCAGACCCAGGACCATGTTCTAATTATTAGGTTGAAATCCAGATAATCGTAGTTTTTTGTAGGTCCAAGTTTTGGGTCATGTATTAATTGACTTGTGAATTGTCTATAAAATAATATAATAGTTGACTAAAATTCAGGTAGAAATTGTAGTTTTCTTTTTTATATCTTGTATGCACACCTTTGCCAGAAAAAAACCCAGCTTTTGTTTCTTAATGCCACATAACTACGCACTAAAATGTTTACGAATAAGGGTGTATAATGGTCCAAACGCATCCTAAAAAGACGAATAAGAACGCAAGAGCGATAGTTAAGTATAATAAAAAAAATCGTGGCTCGCTCCGCTCGCCAACTTCGTTTTCTACGTCTATTGTTGCAACAACCTGTGTATTAAACGAAATTGCCACCGTTTTATTGGTCGTGTTCAACGTCAACCTTTATGTCATATTCTGGAACACGATATAGATTATCTATTGTGGCTTAACAGGTAATGGTCGCATCGGTGGTAGGATCCGGAAAAGAGAAAATGTTAGGAGCGTAGTTAAAGGAGCTTGAACCGGGCGCATAAAAGGATATTTACGGCACTGGATAAAGGTGATTTTACGTTCGTTTACTTCGAATCAAAGTTCGTTTAACATCTATGAAGAACAATACAAATGCGGTAAGCAAAACATAATGATAACAATTAAAAAAATATATAAGTAAGATCAAGGGGCAAAAAATAGGCATAAAATTTTGGAAAACCTTGAAGCGAAAAACCGTACCTTTTTGAGGGAAAAACCGTACCTTTTCCAAAATTCAATCTGTAAGTTCCTCTCAGCGTAGCGTTTAATTTCTTTAAATTCCCCTCATAAATTAAATATATAGGGATGATGTTTCCCTCCTCTGCTTGGACGACGCTCGCTCCGGTGTTGTTGTGTTAAAAAAGTAGTTTTTTGTGCTGTAAAATAGAAAAAAGGTATGTGTATCTTTATTCTATACCATAGAAAAAATATTATTATGTTTCTACACTTGTTGTATGCGCTCGACGTTACGGACATTTGATTTTTTTTCAAATAATTTTACATAAAATACCTACATTTAAAACTTATAAAATTATATACCTATTACCTGGTTTATTCAACCAACTAAAATAATTACCTACTTCATTCGGTGCAAGAAGTTGTGTCCCGCGATCACAAACCCACATACCTAGCGTGGTAAATATTGGGCATATCTCCCTTTTTAGGGGAGGCCTATGTCCAGTCTTGGACTGATATAGGCTGGTTTGGTGTGTCGTGGTACATATTAACAGAAATCATCCAAAAACACGCTTAAATTTGTTTTCCATCCCAGTGTGGGTGCATTGGCAATCGCCCAGCTTGGTAATTATGGACTGGAAATGTCTCCTCATATCTCTTTTTAGGAGAGTCCTATGTTCAGTAGTGGACTGATATAGGCTGGTTTGATGTATCGTGGTACATATTAACAGAAATCATCCAAAAACACACTTAAATGTGTTTTCCATCCCATTGTGGGTGCATTGGCAATCGTACAAATGCCACAAGTAGGTACCTAGTACATAGAGAGGCAGTTCGCCACTGTGCTTCAAACTAGAAAATGAATGCACTTTGATTACGGTTTCTCTTGAACCACATTTAAACACTGTCTGGAATGTCCTCATGGAGTGGTTGCCCGTAAACTACTAATAAAGGATTGATTGAAGGTAAACTAACACGCCTCAAACACACCACATAGTTCCAGTATTTGTTCCTAAAAACGCCAATGCTAAGGCCAACTTAAACTTGTGGCACTGTTTATTGTACTGGTACCTCATATACTAACTCAGTTGCACGTGGAAATGATAAGCACCGGTCCAATAATAATGCTTTACTTAACTGTGTTTTCTGCATGGCACCTTGCATATTTAACAATTTGCCTAAGGACATTTTATAAGCTGACCAAATTAATATTTTTAAAAGAATCTTAAAAAACTACCCGTACAGAAAGTTTATTATAATGTAAATAAATATTTTTATTATTTTATTGACAAATTTGATCATTTATAATCTAACTAAGTTATGGACCTAAATGTGTATTAATGAGTATTGTTTGACATATAGGCTTATTACACCACGCGGTATTCAGTCGCGGTATTTAGTGTAGTGTAATAAGAGTAAGCCATTAAGTCTGTCATAGTAAATCTAGTTAGTCAGTAAGACAGTCTTACTAAGACAGACTAAATACCGCGTGGTGCAATAAGCCTTTAAGTTGTATTAATGATTGTCTAAGTTTCTGTTTTGTATTTAATTTCTTTTTTGTTTCCTAATTTGACATATTTATATGAAATTTTGACGTATTTTATTTCATTTTTTACTTGACATTTATATAAGACTGACTTGACTGTTTTATCATTTATTTAGTTTTTTGGATTTCTTATAAATTTTTTAAAATAATTTGTATAATATTTAATTTTGCATGCTTTTATGCCGATCATGGCTGTTGATAATTTAGTACCTACCACCTATTGTTATATACCCATGTTTCGCAAATAAAGAAAATCTGAATCTGTTTTTCTCTGAGCTATGTCGACAACTTTATTTCTACTTCGGATAGTCTCGTCGCGGATTCTATACTTCAAAGAAACTCCAAGCATGGCTCGTTCCATAGCTCTTTAAACTGGTAACTTAAAACCATGAGCGACTAAAAGCTGTGGATTAGCTGTAGGTACTGTGAGTGTCCACGTTTCAGCTCCGTATGTCATGACGCGCACTGATTGAAAACTTTCGTTTTCAAACATTGCGGTATGGGTGACGAGAAGACTCGACGCAGTAATTTTTTTACGCTTCCATTTTTCGTGTGTAGAAATAATGTTTTATTTTATTTTACAGCATGCCTCGAACTCCAGTTGAAGGAGAAGCTGTTGGTCGAGGTCGTGGTCGTGCTTCTAGAACCCGTGGGGGTCGCGCAAAGGGCATACGTCGTGGCAGTGGTCGTGGTCGTGGTCGTGGTCGTGGTCGTGGTCGTTGTCAAGAAAATCACGCGTCACAGGCAGTGCCATGGTAAATAGCTGCTTGTTTTTTAAGGTTTTATTTTTGGTTCGATTTGTTAAACGGTCTCTAATTAGACAATTAAGTAGGTACTGAAGAGATATACAGGTTGGGGCAAAATTTTACATCATTGAGGGCAGCCACCTTTTCTTTTATAGTAAGAAGGTTTTGTTCCGAAAAAACTGTAGGTTTATTGCGAAGAAAAAATCAATTGCATTTTCGGCAATTTGAAACGTGTACAGTCATCATCATCAGCCTATGGCAGTCCACTGCTGGACATAGACCTCCCCTAATGAGTGCCATTGCGCCCTGTCCTGAGCTCGACGCATCCAGCTTCTACCAGCAGCTTTTCGCAGATCGTCACTCCACCTGGCCGGAGGGCGTCCTACACTACGTTTGCCGAGCCGCGGTCTTCACTCAAGAACTCGTTTGCCCCAGCTGTAGTCGGTTCTTCGGCAGATATGGCCAGCCCACTGCCACTTCAGCTTGCTAATTCTTTGAGCTATGTCGACAATTTTAGTTCTGTGTCAGATAGTCTTGTTGCGGATTCTATCCTTCAGAGAAACTCCGAGCATAGCTCGTTCCATAGCTCGCTGAGCGACATTAAGCTGGTGGACTAGCCGTACTGTGAGTATCCACGTTTCGGCTTCGTATGTCATGACGGGTAGGACGCACTGGTTGAAAACTTTCGTTTTCAAACATTGTGGTATGGGTGAGGAATCTCGACGACTCGACGAAGTATTCCAAATGCTGCCCTACCCAGCTGTATCCTCCTCTTGGCCTCCTTCTCGAAGTTGTTCCTACCCAACTGCAATATCTGCCCGAGGTATGTGTACTGCGAAACAATGTCAAGAACGTGTCCATTAACGACGACAGGACTCGGATCATTTCGGTCATTGACCATGACTTTGGTCTTGTCCAAATTCATGTAGGAGACCCTATCTTTCGCGAGGCTGATGCTAGGCCGTCCAGTATCTGTTGCAGCTCCTCCAGTGACTCCGCCATTAGGACTATGTCATCAGCGAATCGCAAGTGTGAGATGTGCTCCCCGTTTATGTTTATGCCCATACCTTTCCAGTCCAGCGTCTTAAACATATCCTCCAACGCGCTTGTGAACACTTTCGGAGATATGACAACTCCCTGTCTCACTCCGCGGCGCAGTTGGATGGGTTTAGACTGCTGGTCCTGTACTCGGACACTCATAGTGGCGGATTCACTTGGCATCGCTGCAAGGATTCCAGGACAGCCCAGGTTTCCACAGAATCAAAGGCTTTCTCATAGTCCACAAACGCCAGACACAGGGGCTGATTATACTCTTCGGACTTCTGTATAATCTGCCTCACTGTGTGAATGTGGTCTATGGTGCCATATCCTCCGCGAAACCCAGCCTGCTCCGGTGGCTGGAATTCGTCGAGTCTTTGGTGAGACGATTTGTTATAACCCGAGAGAACAGCTTATAGACGTGGTTCAAGAGCAAGATGGGTCTGTAGTTTTTAAGAAAGGTTTTATCTCCCTTCTTAAAAAACAGAACCAACAAGCTCTCGTTCCACGCCTTAGGAGTTCTCCCACAGTGAAGGACGGCGTTGAAGAGGTTCCGCAGCTCCTGCACAACAGGAGCTCCTCCAGCCTTCAGAAGTTCCGAAGTAACACCGTCTTCACCGGGGGCTTTTCCATTTTTAAGCTGTCTCAGGGCCAGTACGACCTCGTCTTGGCTGATCTCCGGCAGGTCGTCGGTATAGTGGCGGGTGAGGGTAGGTCTAGAATCGTGGGTGTTACGTTGGGGGCAAGGATCATGTGCCGCGTACAGTCGGCCATAAAAGTCCTCTATCTCAGATAATATCTCCGGCTTTGACAAGACGGTTGGGCCATCGTGTGTCGTTAACTTCGTCAGGTAGCTCCTGCCAAGCTGCTGAGTGAATACTTTGGACCCTCGGTTTCGCTCTATTGCCTCTTCAATGAGGCGTGTATTGGAGCTCCGAAGGTCGCGCCGTATCATCTTCGCAATTCGCTTGTTCAGGTCTGACCTCTCTGACGAAGTGGCGTGAGTGGTTTCCCGTCTTTTTGTCATCAGCCGAAGAGTCTCATCCGTGAGTTTGGACTTCTTTCCTTTAGGCTGCATTTGGCAGAATTTGATGCCCTCGTCCCTTAACGTTCCAACCACGTTTTGTAGGGCCTCATCAACGTCATCGGTAGGTTCCACAGCAACGAATCTGTCAACGAGGAGCTTCTGGAACTTCTCTGTGCCCGCCATGATCTGGAGTAGATTGGGTCGGAGCGTGGACTTCATCAGACGGTTTCTTTCAAGCTTTAGATTGATATTCAGAGCGCCTCGGACATGTCTGTGATCAGATCCGGTATTGAACCTGTTGATCACGGAGACGTCTCTGAATATGTGCTTTTTATCCGTCATGATGAAGTAGATCTCGTTTTTGGTCACACTGTTGGGGCTTCGCCATGTCCACTTCCTGTGGGGCTTCTTCTCGAAGAACGAGTTCATCAAGAAGAGCCCCTTCCTTCTTCTTATTGAATAATTATTGTAAATACAAACTAAATAACAACCAAATGTTTGTTTTATTTGTTGTTCTACGATAGCAGCGCCGCGTTTATATTATTTGAGTCCTGGCGCGGACTTTAGAATTATTTTTAGTATTACATACTTTTCAACATACTTTTGCCAAGATTTTCAAGCGGCCATCAGTCATAACAAATCTTGGCTTAAATTCTCCAATAACGCGAATTTGTCGAACTTCAATGATTTCAGTGTTACAGTCAGAGATCTTGATATATTGAATGACTTGCTTCATACTCACAAGTATAAACTGTTTAAGTCTCTCATTAGAGATGGCAAACGCACTGCCATCATTTATTTAGTACCTACCTCTAGTTATATAAACACTAGTGTTCCAAATATTATCTGGGACACTAGAAAATTATATTAGGCTTCCAACGATCTATCATTATCTGTGTTTTGTCTACTTATGTTCGTTTTTAATTTGGATGCCTAGTGCGAGTTTTTTTACCAGCTCGATCGCGTTTGCGTTTACGTAAATTTGTATGGAAAGGAGTCAGTACCACGCGTTTTTCACTAGGTGGCGCTACCTTGATTCCATATAAATTTGCGTAAACGCAAACGCGATCGAGCTAGTAAAAAACTCGCACTAGGCTCCCTGTTCACCAATTACTGGCAAATGCTTTATACACCTGTAATTGGCGCACATCAGAAACGCGATTATGACAACTGTCATATGACTGAACTCTGTTTTTTTATTGTATTAAATATGTGCGCTGTTGGTGTATCAAAAACAAATAAAATAAATAACCAAAGACCAATATACATCAAACTGTAAAATTTAAGGTATCACGCTGGCAACGTTGATGTAATCGACAGTTTACCCCAAGTGACACCATTAGAAACTCCGTTGACCCGTCGTAAGCGGAAGATAAGGAGGCCTTTGCGTACATCGGACACTCTTGATTTAGGAGTAATGTAAGTAGAAAATTAAAAAATTAAGTTAATCCATTTTTTATCTTATTTAAGTATCTACTATAGACATACACCGCTACCGCAGCCCCACTCCTTAGGTATGTGCGCGGCGCGGGGAGGGACGCTTATATCTAATAGATAGATATATATATGAAAACTTAATGTATATCCGAAAACATATTAACATGTTCAAGAAAAATAGCGACTATCATAATGTTAACACTAGAAATAAAGATAAACTAGCTGTTCCTACTGTAAGGCTCCATAAAGTTAGTCAATCTTTTAAAGGGATGTGTGTACGATTTTTTTACAAAATCCCAAATGACGTGATTAATCTATCTGTAAATAAATTCAAAAATGTTAAACGTAATCTCTGCAATAAAGCTTATCATAAAATATCTGATTATTTAGATGACAAAAAAGTTTGGGATGAAACTGCCTCCAACTCCATCAAAAACAATGTAATAGTTATTAAGAACAATGACGTTAAAAAAATATAAGCCAAGCAGAGTTTCTTGCCAATTCTTTTGTTTGGTCGCGTTACGAATTGGTGGTAAATAAAAAAAATGACGTTTCAAAGTGTACTATACAGTGCCTACTGAATAAATGAATTTTGAGTTTGAGATGAAAACATTTATTTCGTAACACATGACATTGCCAATCTAGGAACAAAACTGAGAAACAACAAGCCAAATTTAAAGCTACTAAGTATCTACCAATATTTTCATGATAAAGGAACGAATGATTTCCTACATGCCATGTGCCAAAAGGGGATTGGCTCAGCATGTGCTGCGTAAGTTATGAACCTTCACAGCGCTGATTTTCAGCCAAATAACCTTTTGTTGACTTCACGGACGTCGAGTTTGTCAGACACATTGCTCTTTTTCATCTGCCCCCCCCCCCCCTCGCCGCGCTTTCCTAATGAGTAGTACAGCGGTAGAGGTTTAACTACAATAACTAGATACTTTATTTTTTTAGAGATCCAACAGAGCCAGGGACAGATCCAGAAACAGAGCCTGCAATACAGCCAGCGTCATTGCCTGATATACTTGCATCTCTTGGATTGTGAGTATCAATATGAATATCAAGCGTATAAATATCATATAGCTACTATCTATTCTATAATTGCTAGAATACACTTTTTGGTTTTCAGAGTTATCGACATACCTGTAAACTTGAAGAAGAGGGTACCCTCATCTGACAACAAAAAGTTGGTAATTGCGGGAAACGATGATGGATCCGGCCCCACCCACGATCATGACTCAAAAACACTTGCTGAACCTAGAGAAGTCACGGATGGTGGAAACAGTCGAAGCAGTCTCGGCGGCGCTGGCTGCGATGGGAGAAAACGGCCTCAGCGAGATAGTGAAACACTAAATTTCATAAACATAGGTAACTAAGATCATGAATTATATCAGGCGTCACTTTGCGGAAATCCATTACAAGATATTTAAAAGATATAATATCTAGTGCAAATTCCATCAACTCTCTGACGAGTTTAATAAAAAACTTTCTTAGTTTCTTCTTTCTGTTTGACGCTCGACGAAGCAACACGTCTACGGATTCTGCGGACGGCGACTCTACAGTTTCCTGATGATGCCTTGTGCTGAAGGCGAAACATTGTCCAATTTCTATTGAGTTTTTTATGAAACTCGCCAGAGAGAGTTTGCGGAATTTGTACTAGATATTTTATTCTTAAATATAGGTAACTAAAAATAACTTGCCCAAGTGGCAGTATTCGTTACCTGTCTTTAGAAAATATTTGCTAATTGTTAAATGCTTTATTCAGGCAGTGAAGACGACGACAGTGATGAAGAGGAAGGCGCAGGAGCCATACATGTGCCTCGTCAGTTCAGGATTCTTCTGGATTTTGAAGATGATGAGACTTCTGAGCGCACTTCCGCTGAGGCACCTGTGGACACTCCCTCACCGATTGACTTTTCAAAGACTCTCCTTGCTAACAATGGTGATACCGATATCCCTGCACATTTAACATATAGTCCAAGTAATCTTTTTGATTTTGACTGGAGGGCTCTTCCAGACCCTCCAGTCCCAATGACAGCGAGGAGAGAAAAGTTTGATAGATATGTTGGCCCTAACATCAGAGTTACAACTCCCTATGACGCCTTTAGAGCCATTTGGGATGATCAAATATTAGATCTAATCGTTGAAGAAACTAATAGATATGCAGAGCAATTAATACTCCTGCGAATCACACATAATCGCGATACCGAGCACGGCAGGCTTAACGACTGGAAGCCGGTAGACCGTGATGAGATTTTAGTTTATTTCGCGATCGTGATGGCTATGGGGATAGTACAAAAAAATACCCTCAAAGATTATTGGGCCAGCAACACTGACATATTTCAAACACCCCAGTTTTCAACAACAATGGCCCGTAATCGCTTTCAGCTTATTTCGAGGTGCCTCCATTTCAACAACAACGACCGAATAGGTGAGACTTCTTGTTCGGCATCGGCAAAACTGTTTAAAATTCAGCCTATAGTGGAACATTTAAACCAAAAGTTCTCCGAACATTATAGTTTGGGGCAAAACTTAGCATTGGACGAGTCACTGACTCTTTGGAAGGGGTGTATTGGCATAAGACAAACTATCCCCAATAAAGCAGCCAAAACTGGAATAAAAACATATGAGGTGTGTGAATCGTCCACCGGCTACTTATATAAATTTGAAATCCACGCCAGGACCCACCAAGATCCACCAGCCGAAGTGTCGCCGGTGTCTGGGTTTACTCCCTCGCTAGCGCTGAGGCTGTTAGAGGAGTTATCCTACCGTGGCCATACCATTTGGATGGATAACTTCTACAACAGTCCAGCCCTAGCGAGAGTTCTCAAGTCAAAAGGGTTCGACTGTGTTGGGACTTTAAGGACTAACAAGCAGTTGGTTCCACCCGAAATCCACCAACTCAAAACCGGCAGCCTCCCTATGGCGAAGGGGGATTTGGTGGGGTGTACCAGTGGTGATGTGGATGTATTTGTTTGGCGCGATTTGTCACGCGTCGGCCTTATATCAACATACCATGGCAAAGGAGTACATACTTGCCAAATAGAAGGCAAAACCAAGCCAACTCTGGTTAGGGATTACAACGTCTGCATGGGTGGAGTAGATAAAAAGGATCAGATTCTCTCGAATTACCCTTTTGAAAGAAAACGAACCATAATGTGGTACAAGAAATTATTCCGCCGACTACTGAATGTAAGCGTGCTGAATAGTTATATAATTTATAGAACTAATCCCGAATTAAAATCCCCGGCAATGCCGCAGAAAAATTTCAGACAGGACCTGATAATGATTCTGATCCAAAAACATAAAAAGGAAACTCCTGCAGTTCAACCGACGCAGAGGCGGTCAGGCATCCTTAGCAGGAATGACGTCGAGCACTTCACCGTGCCTAGTGATATGATCTCTCCCACTTCGAATACACGTTTAAGAAGGTCTTGTGTTAAATGCCACCTGCGCGTGCGTAGCATGTGTAAGGCGTGTAATGTGTTCTTATGCTACACGCCTTGCTCACAAGCGTATCATCTAGGGCAGCAGTAGGTACCTCGGACTCTTAAATTATTCTCTAGGCTTTTAAGTAGTTTGTCCTAGTCCTTCGATACCCAACCCGCATGCCCAGCGTGGGGATTATGGGCATATCCTCCTTTATTAGTGGAGGCTTATGTCCAGCAGTGGACTGATAGGCTGGTGTGGTGGTCCAAGGCCTTTATCTGACTTCACCATAAAACATTAATCAGAAAACTATATAACAATAAACTGTAGATACTTGGACCGTTCCTCTTTTTAATTTACATTAAACGACCATCCTCAACTTGTGAGGACAACCACGAAATTGTATTGTTTGCAGATTACACAATCTTTTACTTCTTATGAAAGTAAGTAACGCCTATGCACAGGGGCGGATTTTCCAATAGGCCAAGTAGGCCCAGGCCTAGGGCGGCAAAATTTAGGGGGCGGCAAAAATTGGTGGTTTTTTTTATATAAGTATGTACCGAAAAGTCAACCCTCACTTCATATCTAGCGGAACGCAAGGTGTTTATTCTATTGTCTGGTATCCAGGCTTAACAGAGGTAATGGTCGCACGGGTGGTAGTTTCCGAAAAAGTTTGCTACCCTAGTGAAGTCAAGCGCACCTTTCGAAAAGCCAAAGGCAAAGAGTAGGCTTGGGGGGGGTTGGAATTTTTTTCGTGCTTTACAGCGAGTATCTTTCGGGCGGCAATCTTTCATATGCCTAGGGCGACCAATGGATCAAATCTGCCCCTGCCTATGCAAACGTTATTGTTCAGTTTGTATGAACTTTGCTATCATGTACTTTCATAGCTACAAAGTACAATTTACTTTAGCGTTCTGGGGCCTGATCCTGACGATTCGATATATTTATGTGATTCTATCAGATATATATCGCGAGAACTGTCCAATTTCATTCAGTTTTGACAGTTTCCGCGATATATATCTAATAGAATCAAATATATCGAATCGTCAGAATCAGGCCCCTGTTCGGTAATTATGTACCTACTTGGACCATTCCAATTTTTAATTTACATTAACGACCGTCCTCAATTTGTGAAGGACAACCACAAAATTGTATTGTTTGCAGATGACATGTCTCTTTTATTTTAATGACGTGAACTGATTCGCACACCTCAAAACTTGGACCATTCCTGTTTTTAATTGACATTAACGACCTACGCAGTAAAAAGTACTGAAGGTAAGAAAGTTATCCAAGGAACTCTGATTAGTTATTTTATAAAAGCTACGTTTTTAACCAATGTATGTACGAAGTTTGCTATAATGTCGGTCGGCATTGGCGCGATCTGGGGTAGCAGACCCCCAGATCGCGCCAATGCCGACCGAACAGTTTTAACCGACAGTTTTGAAACTGTCAAAACTGAATGAAATTGGACAGTTCTCGCGATATATATCTGATAGAATCACATAAATATATCGAATCGTCAGGATCAGGCCCCAGAACGCTAAAGTAAATTGTACTTTGTAGCTATGAAAGTACATGATAGCAAATTCACCGAAGTACGAAATTAAGTGTTTCGTTTCTTGCGATTGGTACCCATAATCATACGAAAACCGAAATTTCGGCACGAAGTTTGTAATGTAACAGTCTGAACGTTGCGCATCCTACTCTATTTCACAAAACATACGACCGCAATATTGGAATTTACAGTATGAAATACGACCAATCGCACGAAACGAAACACGAAACTTGTTTGATTTGTTTGGTAGGTTAGTTTTGTTTTTTTATGTATACTTTTCTCTTTTGTTGTTCTTTTTAGTTATGTTCATGCACGCCAACCATAATTTTCTACCTATCATGGTTGACTGGCAGAAAATGCTTCCTAGCATTAAGTCCACCAATTGTACTATTATCTCTGTAAAAGTGCAATAAAGAATTAAATAAATAAATAAATAAAACTTCGTACTTCGGTGAATTGTAGTAGACCACCAGCACGCGATTTACGCGCGAGCAAGCATGACGTCACATCCACGTGAGATTCAGCAAGCCTGATTGGATACGCATGTCAGACGCGCGGCCAATACGCGCGAGCAGATCGCCTATCTGGGAAGGCTCACAGTCATCAAAACACTTGATTTATATGTTTTTAAATTGATTAGGTAGGTACGTAACCCTAATGTTTTATTAGTTAGTTGAATGTTTTCTGCACGCTCGACATGAATGGAGTAAGCCCAATGGCGTTATCCATTTTGATTCCTTCTATTCTTTGGTTTTATATAGGTCTAGCACCTCAGGTCTTGAGGGTCTCTCCTTTTTATCCTTTTTAGAAATTTTATATGAATAAAAAAATGTGTAATGTTCTAGTGACCAACTCTGGTGTCGGAGTTTTTAGGCCGCCTGAAGGCCTCCGACAATTGAGCTATGAAACTGACTCACAGCAGCTTTATTTCAGGTCATTAAAATTGTTGTTTACATTCTCATAGAGTAAAAGCTTGTCACAAGCAGAAAATACCTAAGATATAAGTTCAATATAACTGCATAGCTATTTTATCATGCAATGATTTGACTAAACGTAGATATAACCTTTCAAACTATTTTAAGCTACAGATTTAAAGTATAGCTGTTTCGCTATCTTACTATTTCCGTGAAACAGCCAAGGACTTGGCTAATAAGGCTGCGTTTATTGAGCATTGTTTTGAGCATTGTTCTAACTCATAAAATGAGAATGAATGAAAAATGAAAACTTTGTCAGTGTAACTCTACAATGTATTGATATTTAAGCTGTTGGCGTTCCTATTAAATAAATAAATAAATAAATGAGACATTGGAAAATATTTAGTAATTTTAAATTACTGGACAGGATAATAGAGAGCGCCTCCCTCTATTATCAAGTCAAATAAATATAATAAAAATTGTAAAATAAATAAATTAAGTAAAGTCTATTAAATCACTGGACAAGATAACAGAGAGCGCCTCTTGTATTATCAAGTCAAATAAATATAATAAAAATTGGAAAACAAATAAATTAAGTAAACTAAACTGTAAATTATACCTACTTGGTGCATCAGAACATTCAAGGCCTGAGTTGCAAATTATTACAGTTGAAATTGTTCATAGACTGATAATATAGACATCATCTGTATTACAGAATATTGGCTAAAAAGCTATGAGCTCATGTTCACTTTCAGTAACCACCAAGTTGGTAGATCTTTTTGTAGAACGCATGCTCTTCGAGGTGGCTCTTTAATAATAATATAAAAGAAATTAAATATAAAGAACTTTAGGATATTTTCCTTAATGTCTTTTGAGAGCCAAAAAGAAAAAGCATACGTAAAATTGAATCAGTTTTACTTATTGTTAAATAAATAAATGTTATCTCTGTAATAAAGCATAATAATTTAGATTACAAAAAAGCTTGAGATAAAACTGTCTCTAACTCCCTCAAACAATGTATAGTAAAAAGACGTAAAAAATATAAGCCAAGCACAGTTTCTTGCAATTCTTCTCTATTTCGTCGCGTCACGAATTGGTGTAAATAAAAAAAAATACGATTCAATCAAAGTGTATTTTGAATTAATTGTATGTCAATTTTGAGTTCATTAAATAAATGATTATTATGTAGACGAATAAATGATTATTATTATAGACTATTTTTTCATCACGACAATGTAATATATAATTTCAATCAACAAGTATCGGTAACAAAGCCCTATTTTTTTGTTTTATGTGGATGGATGTATTGTCAGGCCAGAGGGTCTACTACAATTCACCGAAGTACGAAATTTCATGTTTCGTTTCATGCGATTGATCGAATTTTGTACTATCATTTGCAATAGTTCAGTCGTATGTTTTGTGAAATAGGGTGCGCAATGTTTGGACTGTCACACATTACGAACTTTATGCTGAAATCTTGGTTTATTTTGTTCGATTATCGAGTATCATTCGCAAGAAACGAAACACTTTTCGTACTTCGTTGAATTAGAGTAGACCCCCAGTCTCGCTCCGCACTTTAGGTACCTACGAAACTTTAAGTACATCGACTACGGGGCTCGCTCCGTACGTTAGTACGCGTCAGAAGAGTTAAGAGTTACGTATAGAAAGGGATGCAAGGTGTAGGTGAATATAAAATGTTAGGTACGAGCTGAATAACACTTTATTGCGTCGCAGCTAAAGTACTATTTGTTAAATCGTTTTTGCGTAGTGAAAATTCTGTTCCTTTTTCTATTCTGTTGTATGGTGTGAATGTCCCCAGCATGCACATAGAAAATTAATTGTTTGTTACCCGATCTCATCAGAATGGCTAAACGGATTTGGATGAAATTTGGAATATACATAGTTTGTGATCTAGATTAAAACTTATGCTACTTTTTATTCGGATACCACGCGAGCGAAGCCGCGGGCGG
This sequence comes from Horisme vitalbata, assembly GCA_951804965.1. Taxonomy (NCBI): domain Eukaryota; kingdom Metazoa; phylum Arthropoda; class Insecta; order Lepidoptera; family Geometridae; genus Horisme; species Horisme vitalbata. The sequence continues at coordinate 15,571,057 of OX638105.1, read as the reverse complement.
AAGCTAGGAAATAATTAAACAAACCATTATAATCCAAAGTGTATTTTATTGCGAATTACTACATCAATAATCAATTTCTTTGGTGATTAAATTTCAATAAAAATTAATAAATAAATATCTAGGTAGGTAAAATCTGCATAAATACATTAAATGTATACAAGTAGGTTAGTATAAATATTCTCAGATCCATCATTCATATACCAGCCACATAAGTATAAGTAGGTAAAAACATCATTTTAAAAGACCCCTTTAGGGTCAGCGCAGACAGAGGAGCGCAGCGGAGAGGATTTTAGTGAGGCACTAGAAAATCAACTTTGAAACTATTAAAATAAAGTGCATATATGCTTGAACCTAACAAAAAAGCCCACGAAGATACAAGTTCAAGCATTAAATAAAGTGCCTATATTAAAATAAATTTAAAGTTGATTTTCGAGTGCCTTAATAAAATCCTCTCCGCTGCGCTCCTCTCTGTCTGCGCCTACCCTTAGTTGATAAGTAGTTGGGTTATGAAGTTAATTCTACTATGGTTAGAGTAGATAAGAAGGGGTATATGAGAATATCCACAGCCATTTTATAATAGGTAGCGTAATTTATTTTAAAAGGTTTCCTAATAAAATATACCATACTCACCTATTATTTAATTGACAAATCTTAAAATACTATGGATAGTTCAAAATATTGTGGCTGATATAAATCCAACTATTGCACATTAATAAAATACATACAATTTAATTAGGCACTATAAATAATTAAAAACCCAGTAGTAATAAAATTTAAGTGCAGTAAAAAAATAAAAATCATGTATAAAACTCTAAAAGAGACACCTCAAGAAAATTATAAGTACCCCATTAGGTACATAGGTACAGAATTATTTAAATCTAGGTACTTTCATTACTAAATACTATGGTGCAGATTCTATTGAATTTTTAAAACCAACAATGAACAAATTTATGAACACGAAACTTCATGTTTTGTGTTCCTTAGTAACAAATGACAAGGAGTATTTAATAGGAAGTGCGCGCTTTAAACAAAAATGTGCCTGATTTTTCTCAATATAAATGCCCAAATGAGGGTTGTGTCTCGTTTTGCTCTAATTTGTAACATTAAAGGGGAAACGAGGCACAACCCCCCTTTGACTTAATAACAGTCATCATCATCAGTCTTTAGCAGTTCACTGCTCAACATAGGCCTCCCCTAATGAGCGCCATTGCGCCCTGTCTTGAGCTCGCATCCAGCTTCCACCTGTCCCCTTAGCATGCCGTTTTTATGTCTACTCTACGATAGAGAAGACAACGTATTTTTCCTGATTGTGGGTCTCCCTGCATCCCAAACATGCTTATTTTTATTTTCCTAGACACTTATTTTAATATTCTTTACATAACCGTATTTAGAACATTTAAAATGTTGCTACATCTACAACCAAAAAATATTTGTTCTCTATTCTTTCGTCGACAAAACAATTGTTTTTATCTCCACTCAAGAACTCGTTTACCCCAACGGTTATAGGTTCTTCGGCAGCTACATTGACATAATACATTAGGCATGCACTCACATATTAAAAACTCCTTGACAAGGGACCTGAGTGAAAGTCACTCTAGGTACTATATTGAATTAAAACTGAAAAAAAACGTATCTTATGTAAAGTGAGAGTTATCCTAAAAATTCATAATATATGAGTAAACATTTTAAAATAGTATCTAGGTTTATTATTATGTACTCTCTACTGATCTACAAATCAGTTTAAATAAAAATATATGTGGTTCTCAGGTAGCAATAAATTCTCTTTGCGATAAATGTAACTTAAGTTATTTCTTACTATTTTATTATAGCTTATTTAAACCACAAATATAAAACAATATAAATATTACCACAAATATAAATATTATAATATTGATACAACAAAATAGTATTTCGGTAATCATATTCTAATATCGAGCTGTAATAATACAATAGAAATGTATAAATAAAAATAATTGCAACAACTAAGTAATCAATGGTAGAATGCCGTGCCGTTAATAGTAAAAATCACTTTTGAAAACAAGCTTTTATTAAAAGAAAATGGTCTGTTTAACTTTGGAGGTTTACCAACCGAGATGATTTTTCTTTATTGTGTCTATTCAGGGTCCCAATTCTCAGGACAAAGTTCAGGCTACATGTAAATGACGTCGGGCGCGGACATGGCACGGGCGGTTTCGTATTCCATTCAAATTTCAAACAAAAAGAATGGAAATAACGCACCATTTAGGACACACGGTATGTCACGGTAGCAACGGCTCGGACGTGGTTTTGCAAAGCGCCGTGCCATGTCCACGCCCGACGCCTTATAAATGCGGCCTGCACCTTACAGAATATTGTCGCATCAGTCGTTAGGCCGAAGTCTTACCATACAGTTTTGACAGTTCACGCGATGTCAATTGTGACGTTTAATATTAGAGATGGTCCGACTCAGTGACTAGTCTGTAAAGCAGACTATCCGGCCACTTTCGAATCAGCTGTAAACGAAGCGTGGATATTACCGAACCGTGCTTGGTTTTATATATTAGCTTGGTCGGCTAGTCGGCTTACAACAGACTAATCGGCTAATCAATAATAAGCTAGACGACTGAAAATTCTATTTAGTCCGTTATTTACATATCCAAAAATATTGGACACATATTTTTTTATTTATCGAATCAATAGAAATTGACGGAGATGAAGAACGTGAAAGTTCGGGAGTGGGGGCTCGTGACGTCACGGTTCAATAGGGATTGAAAAGTCAATGGGAAAAGATCTAGATGCCGAAGACAAATGCGCTTGTCGGATCAGATCCGCATCATACTGTAATCTAAGTTTCAAGAGGTCATTCATACAGACCATGACAGATCAAGGTGGCGCAGTGTCTTTAAAGAAAATGTGATTCATGTAGGGGATCACGACACGACCCTCAGCACTGAGGATACCGAATTAAGAGGAGAGAAATCGGCTAGTCGGCCAAAGTCATAGTCGGCATTTCTCTATTTAATATATTTTCCTGAGGTTTAGGGTCCTGGGTCCTAAAAGTACCTTCGTTAGTCTTATCTAGTCCAAAGTTTAAGTACTTGTTTGAATCTACGTAGTCCAAACGAAAACGTACAAATTGTTAGGAATTTACACACTTAAGCCGCTGACACAGCTACACAGCGCGGCAGAGAGACGGGCTGTGTCGTCTGGTGTCGACGACTTTGGTATTGAAGACTACAAAAAGAAAATAACCGACACGGCATTATACTTAAGGCGACTGTACATGTCAAACCTCCCTCTCGCTCGCACTATTCAACATTTTTGAAGATATAAAATCACTGAATGTAGCTATGCCAAAAAGCAAACCTTCACGGCCTAGAAAATAACAATACAAAGGTTCAGCAATAATATCATTTTGATTCTATCACGTTTTCTTACCAGAAAACTTTACCAATGTAATCAATTTTGGTTCACATTTTTTTGCAGGAAAATGTGTTGGGTTCAGCATGATATTATTGCTAAACCCTTGTATTGTTATTTTCTAAGCCGTGAAGTTTTGCTATTATGCTTAACTACATTCAGTGATTTTATATCTTCTAAAATGTTGAATTGTGCGAGTGAGAGGGAGGTTTGACATGTATCGTCCCCTTAAAAACTAACACTTACAAGCAAATGGAATGTCATTTTTATACAATAAATATGGTATTTTTATAAAGAGATCACTAGCACGTTATTATTAAGCAAAATATACAAACAACATTAATAATAAACATTATGCAACTTTCAGAATGGCAATACTTAGCATTTTTTTTAAAACAACATGAAATTGAACATTTTTCTATAAATACTTATTATAATACATAAAATATATATGCTAAAGTAATACAAATTCACAACAAAGAATTGCACCCGGCACTTATTAAGTATTTACAGCTTTTCATTCTATCACAACGCAAAACGAGTAATTCTCAAAAATAACTATCTAATAGTGTAATTGTAATAATTCTTAACCAACCGTGACAGTACCAGCCGTAAAATATCCTAACTAGCACGAAATGACAAAATTACAGTAAGGCATCAAGATAGGTATAGTCTAGAGTCACAAACGTAGAAACTATCTTCATTCACTAATGAGACGAAAGTAGCATTAGGTAAAATTTTGCATGCCAAATGTATTTGGTGTAATATCAGAATCCTGTACCATAGAACTTATGAAACCTTGTAACCATATTTCCGGCAAATAAGCCTATTTCTTTATCATAGCTCATCACTCCAATCCCCGGATTATTGTTATGACTTACACACACCACCCCAGCCCCTTTAGCAGTCTACTTCTGGACATAGGCCTCCCCTAATAATAGGAATATTCATTCATCTAAATGCTCATTCTAAAATGTATCTTTTGCAACGCAACTGGATATACAACTACGAATTAAGTACAGTTGGAGGTAGGGTCCTCAATACAGAAAATCTATAAGATAATACAATACTGGATAAAAATACTAAAAATAACAATAAAGTTCATAAAATAATGGACATCTCGCCACGGTCAATCTTTCACAAACTAGACCAAGCCAGTAGGCAAATATATATCAGAAACGTACTTACTAAGCTAACCTACATAGATATAACAACCAAATACAACAAATCTATATTCGCCACACCCATACACATCCCACTAAAAATGCTTGTCATATCGGGAATCGAAACTGCGATCTACACCGAAGAATGGATACCAACTGGCCCATACCAACGGAACCCATTCTCTCCCTCACATAATATCTTTAAATAATAACCCAAGATATTTAAAAAGACAAAATATTTATTGTAGGATTATTTTCTCACTACAACATGGGTAATCATCATTCGGCGACGATACATGTCAAACCTCCCTCTCGCTCGCACTATTCAACATTTTTTAAGATATAAAATCACTGACTATAGTTATGCAAAATAGCAAACCTTCACACTTTATAGAATAACAATTCAAAGGTTCAGCAATAATATCATTTTGATTCTATCACGTTTTCTTACCAAAAAACTTTTACCAATGTGATCAATTTTGGTACAAATTTCTTGGTAGGAAAACGTGTTGGGTTCGACATGATATTCTTGCTGAACCTTTGTATTGTTATTTTCTAGGCCGTGAAGGTTTGCTATTTTGCATAACAACATTCAGTGATTTTATATCTTCTAAAATGTTGAATTGTGCGAGCGAGAGGGAGGTTTGACATGTCTCGTCACCTTAACACTAATGTTGAGAGTACCCGGCGCGGACGCATGCACGTTATCGAAAAATGGAATAATTCAGCGTGAGCGCTCGGTGGTTGCGGTCGGAGCGGTCATAAGTACTCAAAAATACGATTATTTAAATTACACATCTACTTCTACTAAATGCAACAAAATAAAACAAATTATTAAGTTCATGAATGAAGTATCGATAGCTCATATCGACTGCAGTATTGCACATCTCTGCGCATAAACAAAAGGATCGGGCCGTTCTCCTATGTGGGAGAGAGAAAACAATATTGCTGTCTCGTTACGATAATTTATGACACGAGTTTGCAGCGAGAGTTAAACGCTACTATAACCTTCTCTAAGAGCTCAACAAAATGCATACATCATAGAAGGTTAGCGAAGTTTTTACCAAATATTTTGTCTTTTTAAATATCTTGTTCGTAGTTTCTGCAAAGTCAGACTTACGAAATGTAACACGCAATGAAAGAATTTGCCATCCACATTGTCGCAATGTATGATACATTGTAACAGAATTCCCACAGTGTGGACGCCTTGCGCGCACGAACAGAGCATTTCAAATCGTGCGCGCCGCGATCTGTGACCACACTTATGAAATGCAACTAACTTTCATGTTACATTGAATATTACAATTTTTTTTTTTGTAAGATAATTACTGTTTAACGTGTTGTTTTTTATGGTGGAAGAGTAAGTAGACGGTTCCATTTATTAATGATTGCATGTTTGCTTGTTCTTTCTCTGATTTGCATGTGAATCTGCGGGCGGGAGGGCGGTGCATGCGTATGCATTTTGTGTAACTTGTCAGAGAAAGTTAGCGGAATTTGTACAAAATATTTTGTCTTGTAGAATATCTTGAATGTTACGTTACAGCAGTCTGTACGCTGTACGTTACAGCAGTCTGTACCCACCTTAACAATCATAATAGCTCAAGCTGAACAGTAAAAGAACAACGATCTAACAATTAACTTATAATAAGATATCTCATTAAATATAAGAAAACAGGCAGGGAAATAACAGAACTCACAAATCATGGTAAATATCCCGTTGATATTAATAATTATTACAAAAGGTGTCTATAATGTACCTAACATTATAGACACCTTTTGTAATAATTATTAATATCAACGGGATATTTACCATGATTTGTGAGTTCTGTTATTTCCCTGCCTGTTTTTGTTTTTGTTATTTTCGTCTGCCAGTAACTACCCACTCGCACAGACTTCAGTTCTCCCGTGATCATGGCGCATGCAACTGCGTCGAAATATCGGGAAATAACAGAACTCACAAATCATGGTAAATATCCCGTTGATATTAATAATTATGTTCTCAACCATGATAGTTTCAAAAGTTACCTTTTGTAATACCAAAACAAGTAAAATAATTAATACTAACCAATTCCATTCGTCACATTCCTTCACCTAATCTATCTTAGTTAAAAAATCACTAACTCCATAACAGATATTATGATCCTTTATAAAAATACCAAAACAATATGAATAAACGTAAAAGTGAGCGCGCACTGCGTATGAACCGTAAGCAAAGATTAGATATATGAACACATTGACTCAATGTCATTGAGCTGCACTTCCAAATACGGATAAGTAGGTAATTTAAATATCAAAAAATTAAACTTTTGATTCTTTTTGTGATGTTTATCTCATATTAGTATCATATGGTCTTTTACAGTTCTACTACCGAGTCTACGAAACTAACGCATCTTGGCAACCTTCGTATAACCATTAATTATTGTCAAGCTTTGCGATATGATTTTAATCCGTATTTAAGTAAAATCTAAAATTATATTCCAAATAAACAAGATATCTAATTCCTATTCTGTAACAGAACACAAACCTTTGATCTTCTGTAAAAGATGCATAAACTATCTATCAATACATAGCTTACAATCTTTCATATTTTCGAAGATATACGAAGATTGCCAACAAAGAGTTTAATATTACGACCTCGGACAAAAAGAGGTAACGCATGTTTAGAACTAGTCTAGACGGGGGAATTGCCTTTGCGCAACTCGCTCGTAGCCAATCAAATGATTCCTCGTAAAATTTCGCAAGCCTGATTGGCTACGCGCGACGACTCGCGTTTGGATTGCCCCATTTAGACCAGCTCTTTGGAAAGCTTCGCTTGTATCTTGTGCCATGCTTTGTCATAGCTTCTTTGTTACTCTGAGTTTTCAATACGCCATGTACGCTCTACAATATTTCCCCTCCATTTCACAATATCGTTGAGATAAATTCGTCATTAGCGGGAACAGCACGAACTGTCTCCAACCGAAGTTGTCTTACCGTTTATTGGTCCTAAGCTGCCGTCGTATTTGGGTAACTCCTTGCATTTTGCTTGCTGTAAAGAGAAAATTGATGTAATAAAATATGCTGCATAGTAAAAAAACCAGCCAAGTGCGAGTCGGACTAGCGCACGAAGGGTTCCGCACCATTATTATGTGTTATTTTTTACCCTTGTAGTTTGCCGTATTGGCCTTTGCTTTTTATAATTATAGATGTACCAATGAAGTTATTTTTGTTGCGTGTAGGTACGTGATGACACCCAATCAGGCACTATCTGAAAACCAGCGCCGCCCGCATTAGTGTGGTGTAGCAAGAATGCTGAGATAGGACCTATTTTGCCATACACATCATGTTAGAATAAGTTATTTTTCAACCGACTGCAAAAAGGTTCTCAATTCGTCGGAACCTTTTTTTTCGACTTTTTATGTATGTTCACCGATAACTCCGTCAATTGTGGACCGATTTTCAAAATTATTTTTTTGTATATGAGAGTATACTTCACAGGTGGTCCCATATAAACTTTATTCCTGAGGGATTGGTACTTTTCCCGGAAAACTCAAAAAACCTCATCCTCACTTGTAATTTTCGCCCTATGATCACCAATATCTCCGTCAATTGTGAACCAATTTTCAAAATTCTTTAGGGCAAGAAGTAAGAAGTGATTTATTTGAAGTCGGTTTTTTTTAAAGTCTTACTTGTTTATACTCTATAATTGGTTTGTATAATGTAGGTACTCCTCCTACACTCCTGTAGACGCAGGACTAGCTCCTATCGCATTGCGCGTAGCGTCATGTCTAACGCCCGCAATCAACGTACTAGAGTCTAGCTTGATTGAAAAGTGTTATTACCCCTAACCCTAAGTTGAACTATGTACCTATAGAGCTTGCGGCACGTCGATGAACGAAACTTCTGCGCATGGGTCTCTCGCTCTCTCTCGCCTCTAGCTCCCATATGATGCCTTTTGACAGCTGCGCAATAACGGTCAGCGCTAGATTTTCGTGCCTCTACTTGTAACCCTTAATCGCACTTTCAAGACAGCATCCATAAGATCTTTCTCGCCTTACATTCTGGAGTAGGTACTTGACACGCTCCCGCATGTCCAGATAGAACTCTTTGTGAAGGATATAGATATCCTTCACAAAGAGTTCTTCCTATAGAACGAGGAAGTACTACGGTCATGCTTATTCCTGCCGTGAAGCAGCAAGTCTGTTTCAGTTTGAAGGATATTGGTGCTAAAATTACAGGCACATGAGGCTTTTCACATTGATGTCTCAAGTTGAAGGATGCGGACTTCAGATACCGTAAAAAATACTGGAGTTAGTGGAATTTGTACTAAATATTTTATCTTGATCAACATCTTCGAATGTATATCCGCAAGGTCACACCTGAGTCAATTGAAACAAGTGCGAGTTCGACTTGTGACTTGACCAGTTTATTCTTTATAGAAAACGCCAATAATTTATATAGAAGGTCGAGATTTCTTTGCCGTCTACGCCTATACTTCTATAAAAGTTCTTCATTGTACCTACTATAATAAAATATATTTTATTATTATTACTAGTCTAGACTGTCCCACTGCTGAGCAAAGGCCTCCCCCGCCATCCTCCACTCTTGCCGGTCTTGTGCAAGTTCTTGCCAATTACTGGTGAAGGCGTCCAGGTCGTCACGCCAGCTTTACGATACATAAAACATTTGTTTCTTTTGTAATTTTGAAAGATGAATACGACTGAAGCCCTATTTTTTACACATCTATTTTTTTATTGATATGACGTTACCCCACCCTAGCTTTCGTAAGTACTATAGAATCTGTTATACATTTATACGTTCGCGTACAACGTGACATCGCTTACCGGATAGTAGGGCGGGGAAAAGTAGAATTTAAAAGTAAAAATGTAGTAAACTACTTGCCTCCATCAATTCCACTGCAATTTCCATAAATAGCCGCTCCACATTCTCCGCCTCCTTGGCTGAAGTCTCGAGGAAGTACATCCCGTGCCTCGCTGCGAAGTCCTCGCCGATATGTCTGGGGATTTCCCGGTCTTCCCGGTCAGTTTTGTTACCTAAAAATGTACCTATGTCAATATGTACGAAAATGTTACGACAGCGGAACAGTAAATTTTGTATAGCCAAGCGAAGCTCTAGGACTTTTTCCCGGGATGTCCCAAATAAATTCTGGAAAAAGTTTACAAAATCAATTTACATGCTGTAGACCTAAATTTCCGGGAAAACTAAATAAATACAATAGACAAGTATCAAGTAAAGGTCCTAAAATTTCAAGACAAAACATTCCATTTCGACATTACTCTAGTGCATAACAAATATTCAATTTAAACAAAACAGGAGCCAATTTATGTAAATGCCGTTGTGTCATGATCAATTCATGACGATAGATCCTTGTAGTGTGAAAAGAAGGCACATTTTTCATATATATGTTTACTCCCAAGTGATCTATTGGTTGTCTATTATTACTAGAACAATAAATAAATAAAGCTGTATACTATCACACAGCATTAAACAGCCCCGAACCAAGCAGAGCTGGTATTATGGGAACCACATGACTGATAAACTACCTATATACCCTACATATACATCTTCACGATGTTTTCCCCATTATGGATATCTTCAGATATTGCTCAGTACGCAAATCTATTGAGGATACCCTAAAGAGGGTAGTCAGAGGCAAGTCCAAACATTACGTTCGATACATGCCCACTTTTTGCAAGCAGCTAGCATACCACGTGACAGGTTGCAAGCTCATCGCTGCTTTTTATTGGAACACTAACCTAGCACATACCTTTCGAACTTTTTAGTTCGAGGGCATGCCGGTTTCCTCACAATGTTTTCCTTCACCGTTTGGAGCTCATGGTACCCTACATAATATATAAATAATAATAATATATAAATAATAATAATAAATACCCTACATACTATAAATTAAAAAAATATAAATAGTACATTGTAATTAAACTCAACTCACCAACTAATATCCTAAGCACCTTATTATTAGCATACTCTTCTATTTCCCTCAGCCAGTCAGGCAGGCAGTCGAATGTCGGCTGGCAAGATATGTCGTACACAAGAATCAGAGCATGCGCCGATCTGTAGTAGCTTTGGGTTATTGACCGGAACCTCTCCTGACCTGCTGTGTCCCATATTTGAAGCTAAAAAGTACACATTCATTTATTTAAAAATACTTAGCTAGGTGCCTATAGCCTGATTTTTTAATTCAGTCAGAAAATGTGACATGCCAATGGATGTTGTCTCGTTTTCTCTTGAGTGTTACATCATCATCATCAGCCTATAGCAGTCCACTGCTGGACATAGGCCTCCCCTAATGAGCGCCATTGCGCCCTGTCCTGAGCTCGACACATCCAGCTTCTAGCAGCAGCCTTTCGCAGATTGTCACTCCACTTAGCCAGAGGGCGTCCTGCCACTATGTTAGTGTTACACTAGAGAGGAAATGAGACACCTAATTGGCATGTTGCATTTTCTATCTGAATGAAAAAAATCACACTACAGTAGTTTACACACCTGTCAATAAAATAGCATTTTCAGTTAAACTATGTACATCACATACAGTAAAGAATATAAAAATGTTCTTCCTTGTTGTTTTGATCGATATGGCATGTTTTGACACAAGGGCTTCCTAAAACCTTGGACACAAGAGTTAGCAACTAGCTCTAATGAAGGAGCCCAAACCTAAACTACCTTCTAAAATTTGTAAGAAATGTGAAGCATAAGTGTAGACATCTCAAGGTGCCCAAGCTTAGGTAGGTTGGAACAAGATTAAAGTAAAACCCCATTAAGAACATAGATATCATAGATGGATGCGGTATCAGTGTGTACAAAGAAAGAGGTAAGTACACTATTTTTGGAACAAATATCCCAGCCAATACAATATTAACTAACAATATTATAAATGCGAAGAAGAAGTTTATTTGTAGTGTGTGTAAGATATGCATGTTCCCATTCAACGGCTGAACGGACTTGGATGAAACTAAAATGTCCTGGATAAACACAGGTAATACAGTTTCATAATAGGCGTCGAGCTCAGGACAGGGCGCAATGGCGCTCATTAGGGGAGGCCTATGTCCAGCAGTGGACTGCTATAGGCTCATGATGATGATCATGATGAATACAGTTTAACCCAGTAGCATGCAATCAGAGCTGTGGGCGAGAGCTAGTTTTCTTATACTGTAAGTAACATCTGTAGAATAGAGAAAGACACCCATTTTGATACTTTGATCTCCATGAAAATTATATACCTATTTTTAAGTTCATAAAATTATCTAAAGAAATGGTTACACTATAAACAAAAGCCACTTGTGCAAGAGTTGACAGGCTTTAATAGAGAAAAACTGACTATAACATTGACAAAAGATCCACTTTATTGCAAAATTAAAAAGAAAAAGTAGATATCTTCCTCAGAAGTCAGAACAGAAACCAGTTGTCAGTAAAGCAGCTGCATGCCCTTTTACGGTGTGTAGTTAATGACTACAACAAACAGCACAAGTTCTCCAAAAAGGTGATCACTCTGAAGCGAAATGATGCAATAATATTGCCAAAAACGTTCTTGCAAACTCACTCACCTTCACTTTTTCACCGTCAACTTCGACAGTTTTGATCATGAAATCCACTCCTATAGTAGCACCTTGACCCGGAGGGAAAAGACCCTGAGTAAATCGTCTCACCAGGCATGTTTTCCCGACGCCCGCATTACCAACCAACACAACTTTGAACAAAAACTTATAATCCTCCATTCTGATCAACACATTTGCCAATCGTTTCGGTCACGGTTGCTTTACACACACGCGCTAGATACCAGTTAGTTTATCTGGGTAATCATTTTACAATTTATAACGCATTAGAGATAAGATAGGAGCGTGATATTTTAATCACGGAATCAAAACAATCGAATTAAAATGAGAAAATCGACGACATCCGTCCGTCAACTCAACCATGAGAATAAAAATTTACAGAGACAAAAAAAAAGTGAAATTATAGTAGACATTTTTTTTTATTTTTAAACATTCATTCCACTTTACTCACCGAGTCAATAAAATAAACAATGTTCTTCTTACTGTAGGCTGTAGATTTTTGGCTTAATTGCATATGATTTTCAGAAAATTGTATGTAATACAGGTTTTTTTTTTCAGCAATAGTGTGGGAGGGGATCTTTTTATTTTTCATAACTGTCTTCGTAAACATTAAACATAAAGTCATGATCGATGTCAGTGACATAGAATTTACAAAAATATACGCTTTATTGCACAGTTTTAAAGTTGGTTTTCGATCATTCTAATTATTCCGTGTTAAAAGGTCTACCGACCCTGGTGATGGAAAAAATGCGAAAGTCAGTCATTGTGTATAGCGTTTAATTTCTCTGAGTGTGTATCAAAGGATGAAACTTCGAAACAACGCTTATGCTTCTTTTTATCTATAATAACTGCAGTGATTTGCGATTGTGATTTTATTATGTTGATGGGTATAATTTTATCTCATCTGTCCTTTTAGATTAAGTAGGTACCGATCTGAATGGCGTCCAAGAACCGGGTACAGAGACGTGGGTGCAGCAAGATGGGCTGAGGATATTGCATCCATCGTGGACCGAAACTGGATGAGACATATGCCAATCCCCATGGTTCAAAGCTCATCTCATCCAGTTTTGGCCTGCGATGCATGCAATATTGTCCACCCATCTTGCTACTGGACAACTGACGTCTTAGTATTAGGTTCATCATCATCAGCCTATAGCAGTCCTTTGCTGGACATATACCTCCCCTAATGAGTGCCATTGTACCCTGTTATTAGCTCAATGAGAAATAGGTTGCTTGTAATAAAATACTTGCAAAAAGTTAATATTTTATTTACACTAAAATTGGTTTTATGTGCTACTATGATTACTTTCACTACCACTATCACTGCTAGAGTCACTACCACTATAAGTTATCACTTTCCTATTCGTATTCACAAATAAATCATCGTCTTGATCTTTACACTCTTGTTTTTCCTCCTCAAACTGTTTAGGCCACACATTGTTTTCTTTATAGTATTTTATAGAGTCTTTGTTCATTATTTTTACTATTTCTGCCTTCACTTTGTCACCTTCAGCAATAGGCTCAACTAGTATGTAATCGCCTCTCTTCACCCAAATGTTTTTTCTGAACTTTGTTGGCATAGATACAAGATACTCTTCTCCGGAAGCTGTGCAGACCTGGAAGCCATGAAAAAAAAAGGTTCTTTAAATAAAAATTTATAGGTTAGTTATTGGTAGCACTAAAAACTTTCAACAAGGTACACATAGCATGTAATATCAATAATCTATAATAATTTGATAGAACAAACCTCGTGTAAGTTATTTCCTTTACTTTTTAGCACTTTTACAATGCTTTGGTTCTCTTTCGGGAGCTCATAGTCGTCCCACAATGCTTCGTTCATAACATGTTTCCTCTTGGTTACTTTAGACATTTTGGAAGAACTTTACAAACATTGACGCCGACTCGATAATTTAGCAAGAATCCTGTTGGAAATCGACAAACTAAAACTGCGTTTTTTGCAAATAGAAAATGTAAAACAACCACAGAACAGACAGACAGTGAGATGAAAACAAATGATCAATCAAACTACTTTGTGAACAAATGGAAAACAAAACAAAACATTTTTTTTGTTTAGCTCAATTTGGGCAGGCTAAGGTCTTTTTACCATACTATCAGTCTTCCGTTTTATTTTGTGTTTTTCTTCCTCCTCTATTCCATTTCTTCAGTCTTTGCTTTTAGTCAAGTCTGAAGTTCTGATAAAACTCTATCTCTCTAAATCTATGGTTATAATTATTGCGGCTTTAACAAAATAATCAGCAAAAAATTCCTTCATCTGAGAAGTCCAGTTTGATACTTTTACTTAATTTCACTACACTTGTGTCTGTTTACTACCATAGGTTAGATAAAACGCCATAAACTTTACGCAACATAAATCAGAAAAACAATAGAGAATAAATTAAAACTTTAATCAGTTTTAAATGAAAAAAAATCACATTCCATGTTGGGATAATTTCTTATATTTTTTTCAATGGAATCTGTCACATTGAATTTCCACAAATTCTGGGGGTAAGTACCATATGATTTTCGACATTGACATTGATGTAATGATAACAATAAGGATGGTGTCACTGTCATGAAACATATGTTAGAGTTGCCAACAAGATTCGTTTTCCGGAAGGTTGTGTGAAAGTAATAAGAAAGAGGACTCCTAGCAAATACGAAGGACATAAGGTTTTACCAAACGTAGCCTCTCACTCCCACTTCCAGTCCCACAACCTTTTCCCTTACTATTACCGACCCCGTTCCCGTTCAGGAAAATTAATTTATCGAAATCTGTTCTAATCACAAAAAGCCTTTTCATTCAAATGTATGAGAAATGAATTTTCTTTATATTTTTTTAGTAAATTGTTCCAATGTTTTTATGGTTATTCTACTATTTAGGGCAAAGAGAAATAACAAAAGTAAAAATTCACTAAAATCGGTCTAGCCGTTCTCGAGTTATATAAATAGATGGCTTGACTTTTGCCGACATTTTCTTACAATAATCTTCGTATTTTAACCAATTTACACACACCTTAACAAATTATACACCTGAATCATCCTTATGAATCACTCTGTCCATTGCTGAAAATCGCATGAAAATCCTTTCAGTAGTTTTTGAGTTATCGCCAACAGACAGACACGGAGCGGGTGACTTTGTTTTATAATATGTCGTAATATGAGCCACATTGAAGAAGAAGTAGCTATCATTTTGTTTAAGGAAGTCAAAGAGGATGCTTTGGAGAGAAGCAGATGGAGGAAGCTGCAACAGCGCAACTCTTAATAATGTAATATTTTTCTATCTCAAGCCTGATAATAGTATAATACTATCATCATCATCATCATCATCATCCACAGCCCGACTTTATCCACTGCTGGATATATGCCTCCCGGAGTTTGTGCCATATAATATAATAATACATATAATACCACAGAATACAGAGAGGACAGAAGCTTCACTCCGCGCAATCATTTAAATAAATAGCGACTTTAGCTGCTACGCAATAAAGTGCTATTCAGCTCGCACCGAACTCAGTGCCTAACATTTATATTAACCTACACCTTGCATCCCTTTCTATCGTATAGCTCTATCTCTACTGACGTGGCACGTGTAACGTTAGGGTTGTCTTGAGAATGATTCTGTGACGAATAATAATAACCTCGCCGCCGACGGGCAACAGCGTCGGCGGTGCGAGAAGCTGTATCCTGCGATCCCCAACCCGCATGCCCAGCGTGGGGATTATGGGCATATCCCCCTTCTTATATAGGCTGTTGTTGTTGAACATTTTACTATCCAGTTACCTAGCCACCTATTTCTTTTTAGGAACAATGATAATTCAAATAATATCTACCTACCTAGTATTAGATCAGAAAACTATTTTACACTGGTTGGCTGCATTAAGAGCTCAGAAAATAGGCATACCTACTAGGTAGGTACTTGGGTCTTTAACACTTACTTAAGTCTTTAAGTGTCTTGTGTACGAAAACTGAATAATCACTGTTTAAGGTAGGTACATCATGCTAAATCTTAAGAGAAATTTTAGTAGGTAGGTACCTACCTAGATATTTGCAAGAGAAAAAAACAACATTTGGTTTGTAGATAACCTAGGTATCTAGTTTTAGTTGTTAGTACACCTACCTTTAGGTAACTTACCACATCGATTTGTCTACCTACACCTACCTATCCGACTGTTTTTAAGTAGATAACCTACACTGCCTACTTAAAGTTAAACCAAATAAAAATGTACCTAGCTTGGGTTTCTAATCTTGCTCTCAGTCTACATAATCAAAATTATAATACCTACTTACAAAATAACTTACCTACTTACTTAAAGCACTATGTAGGCCTACCTATACCTACCAATGGCACAAAAGTTGACTATGAAAAAATACCTACATAATAATATTACGTTTATTTATGTAGGTAGGTACCGCATTCAAATAGAACTTGTACCTAAGTACCTACCTACTTAAGTAAATACGGGAGACTTTGATATCTAAACAACGCATTATTTGGTAGAAAAACTTTCAGTTCTGTACCTACTATTGGTATTATTTACATTTTCTTATTATTATTCAGGCAACCAAATGCTGTGTAATATTTTTTTGCCTTCATTTGGCGAAAAATATAGGTACATTAACAAAAACAAACTAAAATGCCGCGGCTGCTCAAGGACACTTTCGTTCCGGGCAGAACGCGGCAACCGACGTAACGAACCACGCTCGCCGGCCTACAATTACGCCGCAGAATAGGTATAAAAATACCTACGCATCGCCGGCCGTGGGCCGGTATTTTTTTATACCTATTCTGCGGAGTGAAAGAGGCCTGATAATACTATAATTAATAGTAATATCAACCTTGAGTAAGTTGTAGGTTTTAACTAATTATATGCTTACCTACTCGTTAAATATATTTTATCTATATATTATTTATTTGTACAAATAACTTAACTATGCAAATAGTTGTGAAATGGACACGCTACACAACACAACACAATATTTTGGTCTGGGTAATTAAAATTTTACGTTGGAAACGCAGGCAGCTTGTGCTGGCGGATGCGTTATATAGCATCATAGTCACAGATTTATAAGTTTAGTCACGTTTAGTACTAAAGTACAGATAGGAATCGAACCAACCACAGTCGAAGACGCTAATTATAGTTCCAAGTTGCAAGTCGACGTCGCTAGTGAGCTTATAGAAAGAGACAAAATATATCGTGCCATCACTGACTTTTGCTAGTGATGTACCACTAACGATAAACATACCTAATAACGTGCTACATTTGAAGAACTTGAAATAAAACAATTAGGGATTCTATACATGCTTATTTTTTTATTATTTATTCATACCTAAATATACTAGATACGTACACAAAATATACATGACTTTATAAAAACTGATACATGGTAACTATTATTGATTAAACAAACTGTACGTGAAGTTCTATCGTAATTATTCTCGTGATCCATCCGAAGACATTAGTACATCCGCCCTCCCAGTTATCCTATAAAGTTGCGGAAATATTCTCTAAACGAAATGACGAGCGAGCGACAGAGCTCGGTCGTCGGGGATGCGTTGGGTGGGGGTAGCAGGTAATATTGAAAAATTATAAGTTTTAGAGTTGCTATGGAAAGCAACA
Organism: Horisme vitalbata; assembly: GCA_951804965.1. NCBI lineage: Eukaryota > Metazoa > Arthropoda > Insecta > Lepidoptera > Geometridae > Horisme > Horisme vitalbata. The sequence goes on along the minus strand of OX638105.1, from coordinate 15,553,306 downwards.
TTTTCTAAACGTATGTGCTGAAGTGGTGTCACGATGATGCGTAACTACAAAGTGTTGAATAATTATAAGGTACTAATGCTGAGGACGGAGCACGAGTATAATCATTAGTGTTGGATTCTTGGAGTGACACTTTTAATCGCTTAAAAACTATAATATATACTAGTCAGACAAAATGTCATTTATTCTCTTTTTATCTCCATCTAAAAAAGGGCCACTGTTACTTACTATAAAGGCAATTTAAATATAAATTATAACAATCTAGGTACTTATTCATGTAAAGGAACTTAATTGTAATGTATTTAATATAACACTTTTTAATTTGCTGATTGATCACTGTTTTAATACATACAACAATATTTAGCATTCCGTTTTTACCCTTTTTAAAATAAAACAATATATAAAAACATTATTCAATAGGAAGTTAAAAATCGTAAATTTTTAGGGTGACGTTACCGAACCGGTAAAACGAACCCTCATGGTGTTTGTCCGTCCGTCCGACCGTCTGTCACACCTGATTATTTCAGGAACTACAAAATGTACCGACTTGGAATTTGGTTTACATTTAAAATGCACTAATTGAATAAGATTGCAAATGAAAAAAATATAAAAATATTTTCTTCATCCCTAAATACTCGAAAATAAGAAATGTTATAATTTCAAACTGGTGCCACCAAATCGAGTGGCATATCATATGAAAATATCAATTAGGCCAGTTTAAAATAGTTTCTTACTAAGTAATCTTAATACTAGTCGTCCACAGAAACAAAAAGCCAGGGGACGAGACTCGAAACACGGAGGACAAATTTCGATAAAATTAACGAAGTTTATGTAGTTATTGAATTTTAATACATTCATAAGTACTGGTTTACAAATAGTCGGTTGGGGTACAAACCAGGGCAAAGACTATTTTCTTATATTAGAGCTTATTGTGACTAAACTACGTATATTTCTGCAATAAATTTAAGTGACCACGTAGAAAACAATTAGATTTTAAGTAATAAATAGGTTAATTATAAAGTAAATATAAAAAAGTATTTTTTTTTCCTGGCTTTGGAAAGTACCTTTTAACTTAGAATGAACCTTATATTTTTTACAATCTTTTATAATGTTTTCTTGACAACTAATACATTTTGAGGGAGTTGGAGACAGTTTCATGTAAAGCTTTTTTGTCATCTAAATAATCAGATATTTTTTAATAAGTTTTATAACAGAGTTCACATTTACCAACATTTTTTTTTACTGATTAATTAATTATGTCATTTGGGATTTTATACACATTGCCTTGAATACTTGACTAACTTTATGGAGTTTCTACGTCAGTAAGTTGACGGATTCTTTTGACTGCGTATGTTGCAGAACTGAGTCTGTTCGACAAGCCATCTATGTAAGCGCCCCATTGAAGCTTATTATCTAAAGTTATACCTAAAAATACAGTTGTATTCACAAGATTTAAATCGTCATAATGTTAAATTTTTTTGTTGTTGTTGTTGTGCCGAGCCCAAATAGCGGCGGGGATAAGGGCAAGGAGATGATGTTGGTGTCTCTCTGAAATCATTAATAATAAGTTAGGTGAATCTTGTTCTTATATTATCGTATAATATATTTAGTAAAAATGTCATGCATGCATTGAGATATTTAATACTTTAGAGTGGAAAACGTTAAAAAAAAGTGTCTGCATCAAAACTCCGCGCGCGCTGTCAATTGCGCGGACTTTAAACAATTTTCAAATGATATAAGGTCTAAGTTAGCGCAAATTGGCATTTTGAAGTTTATTTATTTCAAATACGCTTTCCGACAGTTTTCACTTGAAGACTGTTACTCTATAGTAGGAGATATAATATCTCAATGCATGCATGTCATTAAAAATAACGTAAGTTTATAGTTGAAGAATGACATGTAATAAAGAATTTTACCTTGATCATCTGTAGACGATTCATCAGTCTTGCTGGTTTTCTATGGCGGCTACTTATCAGGATCTAGTTTCGGTTGATCAATTGGACTAACAATATTTTAGTCTCTCAGTTTTGGTCTCTCAGACAATTCGGTATTTTATTTACATTATATAGTTCATCACCTGAAATATAATGTATTGAAATATTATTTACAATAAAAGCTTTAAAAACCTACTTCTAATAACTCAAGAGTATATTATAAAATAAATCCTTGACATTTTATTACAATTAAATAGTTCTAAAATCTATAGTCTTTTTACACTCTGCATACATTTATGTATAATGTATTATACTTGTAAATAATCCGAGTATGTAGTAGGTATCTAACTTATACGCATACACACCTTTCGTCCATAGATGTTTGTCAAAACATCGATAGTCGATAAAATGTAGTTGATAGGTGTTTTACACAGCCCTATTCTTACCTACATAATTTTTATATATTCAAAAACGAATGAAATTGATGAATTCGTTTCGTACGATGCTTATTTTACTATGTTTGAAATAGTATATTAAAAGTACATGGGAATCTACTCACTTTGTCTATCTTTTGGAATTCCACTGCAAATTTCTGCCGCCGTAAACAGAGTTGGTCGCGCAATAATTATGCTTATAAGACAACCGTTTTCGTAAAATTTACGCACGAAATGTTTGGAACAAACTTTTTTTTTCCATTACTTTATTAATTTTAGGTGAATTCAAAAATGTAGAGTTTATTTGACTAAGCCACAAACTTTGCCTATAGGGCGTTTGGAGAAAACAGTGTATTATGATACCACTATCATTTTTTGATTCACACGTAGGGACACTACATTTAGTAGCACCCATTTTATACGATTTCACTTATAATTGAAACACATAGACATCTAAAAGCAATAAAAATTCCAAAGAAAAGATTGTGATGACAGAAATTTCTAAACAAAACTGAAATTAGATTCAGGTGAAAAACGTCAGACGTCAGTTCGTGTCAGACGCCAATCATGGATGTGTAGCTATCTTTACTGTGTTGAACACTAGCGCTGCGACGTGTTATACCGAAGAACTAATAGAATACAAAAGTTTGAATATGAACTCTATTTCCAAGCAACAGATTATAAAATTAAGTACAAAATTTAAAATTGACCTAATATTTTTTAGTGTCTCTCGATTTTTTCTCTTCGATAACCAAGCGTGATCATAGTTCTGTGGCTCAGCGTATAATATAAACGGCGGCAATGTTGAAAACAAAAACAAAGAAAAAATAGTTAATATTTACAAAAATGAAACATTTATATAATCAAAGAATTTGCTGCAGATGTTACTGTGATATATTTCCCTCCAGTGAAACTGTTATCATTAGGCGTAAGGAACCACAGCAAAGTGTTAACCTGAAAACCAATAAGAAATTGAAAGAAATTAATGAATCAAAAGAGCTCAGAGTTAACGAAGTCAATATACAGATGATATCTCGAAATATATACCAGCAATTATTCAAGAATTCTAGTCCTATAAATCCTGAAATTGTCAAAAGGTTTGTTTATTTATTTAGAGTTCTATAGAGTTAATTAATTGACTCAGGCGTGACTTTGCGGAAATCCATTACAAGATATTCTACAAGACAAAATATTTAGTACAAATTCCGCTAACTTTCTCTGACAAGTTCCACAAAATGCATACGCATGCACCGCCCTCCCGCCCGCAGATTCACATGCAAATCAGAGAAAGAACAAGCAAACATGCAATCATTAATAAATGCAACCGTCTACTTACTCTTCCACCAATAAAACAAAAACAAGCTAATTACAGGTTAACGTGTTGTTATCAGGTATGCATTTTGTGGAACTTGTCAGAGAAAGTTAGCGGAATTTGTACTAAATATTTTGTCTTGTAGAATATCTTCTATGGAGTTCTTTTAATACTATATTTTTATTAGATATACTGTGGTTTTGCCGCATAGCTCTTACAGATATATCTATCGCTTATACACGACCTCTGTGGCTCCGCCTGAGATGCAGAAGGTTGCGAGTTCGATTCCACGAGACAAATGTTTATATGATCTGTAAATATATGTTTTGGGTCTGGGTGTTTTCTATGTATAATGTATATTATGCTGCCTTACTACTCCAGTCCTTAAAGGCTTTTAATCTTGTTTCAGTTGCCAGGATAGCCTCTTAAAACTTGGTATAGACTACAAGAAATGTAATAAATTACCTGATGTCAAGCTATCTCTTCCGAAACTGCATGGGGAGGATGTTACCGAGCACTTTTATAATATTGCTGAGAAGCAAAGTGCTCCATACAGAGGATTACTGAAGAAGCTGGCTGAATGTAATTTGCCACCATTACCAAAGGTATTTAAAAATATTTTTATTCATTGATAACATGGAGATATTTATACTGTAGAGCCAAGTAACATGGAAAAAAAGTGTCTACACCAAAACTCTGTAGACGCTGTCAATTGCGCTGACCTTGAACACTAAAAGCGCCATAAGATCTTAATTTATTGCAGTTTATGTCAAATATGCTTGGTCAATTTTTGACAGTTTTCATTTGAAGAATGAGACTATAAAGGACTATGTAATTATCTTGGTGATTGATAATAAGCACTTGACTTGACTGATGGCCTCTGTGGCGCAGTGGTTGCCGGTTCCTTTCCTGTCACGGGACAATTGTTTACATTATTTGCAGATGTTTGTCGCAGGTAATTTCTATGTATGCAGGTATTTCTATGTATCTCATGTGGGTCCCTTAATACAAGCTCTGCTTAGTTTGGGGCTACATGATGCTATGTGTTAGTGTCCAGCATTATTATTTATTTATTTTCTTGCATAGCTAGACTACAGAACACTCTACAACAACTCTCAAACTATACAACAGAAATTTTTATAAAATCCAGTTTCGTCAACTGTGTGGACGATTTTTAAAATAAATCGGAACAGAACCACAAATGATGTAAAAATACTTGGAACCCACAATCGGAAGGTTTAAGTAACACAATAAAATAACCATCACCATCACTATTAAAACTCCAACAATAACCCTCATTTCACCCTCACTGTCACCCTCAATTTTTTTACAACCTAAAGTGTGGGAGGTTTAAGCAACACCATTACCTTCCCGTCACTACTAAAACTCTAACAATAATTCTCTCTTCACCCTCACTCTCACCCTAACCACTCAAAACTGCCTTTATATTGTAACTGTTTAATGTACCAAATAAATATTATTTATTATTATGACACTTTATTCATTTTAAAACTCATAAAAATACATTTTTTACTATAAAATTTAAAACATTATTAATCTACTATGTACAAAAATAATATAAAAAAACATTATAGTAAAAAATGTATCAAAACGGGAGACCATCGACCGCGGGGCAGGGCTCAAACGGTCGGTGGCTAGGGCTGCAGAGAGAGGAACCTCCGCACAATGCGTGCCAATTATTATTATTATTATTCAGCCATTTTGATCCCACTGCAGGGCAAAGGCCTCCCTCCCCTCCTTCCACTCCTCGCGTTTCGTCGCGATAATATATTATTAGAAAAATTTAATTAAACTTTCTATAATCATGTGTACCTTGTACAAACCTATCAAATTGATGTGTACTAAATAATATGAATAAATGAATATTGAATCTTAAATTTTCAGCATTGGTCCAAAACAGAAGGCTGGACTAGATACACGGAGAATGCAGCAGTGACCGTGCCATACCCACCGGATGATGCCCTGGTGTTTGATGTGGAAGTCCTCATGACTGCTGGTCGACGGCCCACGCTGGCCTGTGCTGTATCTACTGAGGCCTGGTAAGTCAGGATTTTTTTTTTCTTTTTGTATTCTGCGACTTGGCAATCTGTTTTTCACAACAATAATCCAATGTGCTGTCTTTTATTGAATTTAGGTCGTTCGTAGAAAGATTCGTCCAGTGACTTTCTCTCATTAGTTCTCTGCGAATCTATCCGCTAGGCTTTGGATACTTTGTCTCTTCAGTCTGGAGAATTGTAGGCTGCCAGATCCCTGCAGTTGAGTGGCGAGTTGGTTTCTGTGGTTAGTCAGTCGTGTTTGGTACTTTGAGCTGTAGGCCTCTATTTCTAGTTTTATTCTTTTCATTTTGATGTCCATGTACATATTCTATTGCTTATATGCTGCGGTATTTTTAACATGTTTCTTATGGTCTTGCTCTGAAATCGTTCTAAAATTTCGATGTTGCTATGGCTAGCAGAGCCCCATAGCTGGATGCCGTATGTCCAAATAGGCTTAATGATTGATTTATAGACTGCCAATTTACTGGTGTTTGTAAGTTGGGATTTGCATCCAATCAACCAGTACATGTTGCGGATTTTATGGTCTAGTTGTTTTCTTTTAGTCCAGATGTGTTTTTGCCATGTAAGGCGACGGTCCAGGTACATTCCCAAGTATCTAGCATCATCTGATTGTCAGGAAATAAATAAATAATGCTTACTATAATGCTGGCATCATGTAGCCCCAAACTAAGCAGAGCTTATATTACTTGGGAACCACATGATTGATATACTACAAAATATACAGTTTTTTTGAGCATCCATACATATCATACATAGAAAAGGCCCAGACACGAGACAAATATCTGCAGAACATGCAAACATTCGTCACGCGTCGGGAATCGAACCCGCAATCTTCTGCGTCTCAGGCGGACCTTCGCCCACTGCGCCACAGACGCCGTCAAAATACTAGGATTTGAATTGATTATTTCGGGAGTGGAACATTGAATCTATGACTCGCAGTCCCAACTTTGCTGATCGTTATTTTGATATTATAAAAAAAAACGAACTTCAAAAACAAAAACTGCAAAACTAAAAAGTAAAATATAATTGCTTATTTTTTGTTCATAAAACTAACAATCAACCTTTTTTTCTATCAATTTATCCCGTACGATCTATGCGTTTACCACATAGGTGGATCTAGATACCTACCTGTTATTTTTGGAGTCTAAGCAAGCAAATAAGCAATTATTTTTTACTTTTTAGTTTAGCAGTTTTTGTTTTTGAAGTCGGTTGTTTTTTTAAATTATTGTTTATTTCTGAATTTTTTGTGAATCTGACTTCAAGACGATTACTATAACATAAATAAAATTCAAGCCCATAAAATTTCTCACACTTAGGATTGGATTTCCCACCCTTACTTTTATTTTAAATTTATATGGGACCAAACTGAAAATAAACCCCCAACAACGGAAAACTAATTTTCCAAATCGGTCCATAAATGACGGAGTTATGAGTTAACAAACATAAAACATGAATAAAAATCGAACCCATAAAGTCTTCATTCCTGTTTTCTCACCTTTAGAATAAAAAGTATACCCTACACAACAAACGAAGAATTTTCTAAATCGGTTCATAAATGACGGAGATAAGAGGTAACAAACATACTCAATACGAAATTTGACAGATTCGATTCGGAAATTTTTCGAATGTTTGAATGAAAATGTTCGCCGAAGTCAGTGTTATTATTACATACCTAAAACTTACCTTCTAGGTACGGTTGGGTGAGCAAGCCTGTAGCCAACAACGCGACTCACAGGTTCTACGATCACCTGGATTACCATGAGCTGATACCACTGGAGACTGATGGAGGGAATCCAGGCGACACCGCTGCTCCAAGACTAGTTGTAGGGCACAATGTCTCGTTCGACCGAGCCAAGATTAAAGAGCAGTACTGGTTGGAAAAAACAGGTATACCTACTATTAACCCCGTCATCATCATCATTATTATCATCGTCCTATAGCAGCCCTTTGCTGGAAGGCCTCCCTGCCTGTCCTGCCCTGTCCTGAGCTAGACGCATCCAGCTTCTACCAGCAGCCGACAGCAGATCGTCACTCCACCTGGCCGGAGGACCAGGTTAACCCCTTATTCCTCACCAAATGTCGTTTTATAACGGCTCGATAAAGTAAGCAGTGGATTGATATAGGCTAGTGTTGTTGATGGTTTTTGTGCATTTGGGCGGTTCTGTCCTTAGGAAGGAAAAAATGTTAATGTGAATGGACTCCCTTTTCCGCAATAGGACTCCTTGTTGGTCCATTGTGCGTGTACAAGATCTGGTTAAATACTTAGCCAGCCTAACTCCACCCAGAAGCACAGAAGTTTCCTCGGGTCTTCGCAGGCTTCGCGGAGTGACCTCGGGGTTCCAAGGATTTGTTCGTGTTGTGATGCAACTCCCACGCATTCCAGGATTACGTGGGTTGCCAATTCTTGTTCGGTCAGACACCCTCTGCAGAGTGGGCTATCTGTTGCTCCAATGTTGTAAAGGTGTTTGTTCAGAGGAGTGACCCGTGAGGGTACCAACGATGGTGCGAAGATCTTACTGTCAGCCACCATCGCCCAAATGCAGATAAGAATATAATCTACACTATAATAATATTATAAAACGAAAAATTTGTATTTTTGTGTGTTGAATAAACTCAAAAACTACTGTGCCGATTTCAAAATTTTTTTCACCATGGGAAAGCTACATTCACCTTGAGTAACATAGGCTATATTTATTTTTAGAAACGATTAGGGATCCTTACCAAAACTTAAGTAACGTAACCCAAGGTGTTAAAGTGCCCTAACCCGTGCGAGGCCGGGACGGGCCGCTAGTGATAAATATGCAGACGCCATATGGAGACTTAATTATCTACAGGTGTTCGCTTCATGGACACAATGTCGATGCATACTTGTGTGAGCGGGGTCACCAGCTACCAGCGGACTGTCCTCAAGTCCAAGAACAAGGAACCGCATCCTTCGGATGATGACTGGATCGGAATCAGCTCTCTGAATAACTTGAGTGAGGTTGGTATGTACGAGAATGTTACATTCAGTAAATACAGTAAAAGGCAAAATTATTTCTAATTCATGCATATTACCACTCTATTGTTGTATAATGTTTATTCCAATAGTATTTATCTAGGTTCCTGGATAGTTTTTTTTTTCAAAATACTTACTTGAAATGAAATAAAATCCAATAGCATTTAGCAAATATTTATGCCAAAATTGACCACATTTCATCCTCTTTGTTTCGTATTAAAAACAACAGATAGATAGATATGACATCAGCCAAATAACCTTGTTGTTGACTTCAAGGACGTCGAGTTTGAGTTCGTTCGAGGTGCCAAATATATAATATATTCCACAATAACGTGTTGTTTGTTGTGGAACATAGCTTATATTATCCAGTTACAAAATAACAATACTATGTAAATAATACAAAGTTTTCAGTTATAATTTTTGGTATTACGGAACACAACCAAATTCATATCAAATTTTGAACGACTGCTAAATCATCCATCAGCTAAACAGAGGTAGCGATATCGGCGAGCAATTTTTGCACGCGCCTCGTTCGAAGTTGCGAGCGAGGGTCGCCGGATCCTTAAGGCATGAAGGTGTTACACCTCATGTGCCTGTTATTTCACCGACGGACGAATTGCCCATACATGGGTGCCATGTATGGGCAATTCGTCCGTCGCGGGCCCCTTAAGTTGATGGACGCAGAGCAGGGCATTGCATCGTTGGGTACGGTCCAAACAAGTTTGATCTACGAAACAATACTTTGCTATTGGTAATAATTACCACTTAACAACATCAGGCCCACCATGTGCTTGTTCCATCTTTGGGTATCATAAAATAGTATATTTCATTACGTGTGCGGAAAGCCTGTCATTGCAAAGAGTTCCGATAAATGTCTACCCGAGCCGAGGCGCAGCCGAAGGTGAGGGTTGACAGTCGGAACAAGTTGCAATGACGATTCCGCACCTCTACTGAACAACTATTTTTAATACAATTGCGAAAAAATTAAGCAATTTAATTAAGAAAATTTCTGGAAAATAGCGCCAACCGTAAATGAAAATATAGGCAGAGATTTTTTTTTGTTTTCTTCATCCATTATGGGTAGGTAAAGGGAACTATGCCCATACAGCAAAGTCTTCAGTAGAATTTTTTATTGATGAAATGAAACCTAACCTAACTCATTGAATCAAATCATTAAATCTGATATTGAAACAAATTAGTAGATTCTTTTTATAAATATTTGCATGAATCATAAAAACTTCTATGATTTTTTTTTATATAAAACTTCGTGGTTGGTTTTCTTTATAATGGACATTATTTTGACAGTTGGGAAAGAGAACGAACGAGTTCGGAAAAGGTAAAAAATAGCTCGAGTATGTAATAGCCCACATCCCGAACGCTATACGTCCCTGCAATACGCCACTTTTTGAGCAGCTGTATTAAAAAAGTCTGTTAACCTTTGTTTTAGGTTCACAACTTATACTGCGGTCGTCCGATCGACAAAGCGACTCGCGACATCTTCCTAGAGGGAGAGATGGAGGATGTCCATCAGCAGTTCCAATCGCTGATGCATTACTGTGCGTCTGACGTCACAGCAACTCACAGCGTGCTCAAGGAATTGCTGCCAATGTTCCTCGAGAGGTTTCCACATCCTGTCACGATGGCTGGGATGTTGGAGCTAGGTAATGTTAGTTGACATGGCTAGATTAGATGGCGCCACCTAAACAGGGGTGTACAGGGTTCCAACCCCTATCTTCGGAACTCAAGCCAACCCCACCTGCACGTGGTGCGCCCTGCTAAACAAAGAACGGGGCTCTGTCGGCCGGCTGATTGCGGCATAGCACAGCCTACATCGGCACAGCTAAATGCCCTGGCCACTGACGGGCAGCAGCGTCGGTGGTGCGAGAAGCTGTGCCCTGCGATCCCCAACCCGCATGTCCAGTGTCGGGATTATGGGTATATCCCCCTTTATTAGGGGAGGCCTATGTCCAGCAATGGACTGATATAGGCTGATGTGGTGTGGTGTGGTGTGGTGGACCTAAACTGGCTCATTATCATCCGTAGTCCGACTTCACCCACTGCTGAGTATAGGCCTCCCTTTGCTCTTGCCACTTGCCACGGCCCTGCGCTAGCCTGATCCACTAGCGGCCCACGACATAGTCAGTGTCATGGGACCTAAAAAGGTTAGATATAGATAATTCCTTTTTATCATAGGAGCTTCAGACGCACTGCTAACTACCATCCGCATCAAGTTGATATTCCATTCAACAGGACTAAGCGCTTCCAAACATCAATTATAATATGGAATCAGCTGCCAGCGTCTGTTTTTCCATTGACTTACGACCCTAACGACTTCAAAAAGAGAGTTAATAGGCATCTTCTGGGAAAGCTCGACCCATCGTCGACCTCATCCTTGCCCACGCAAGCCTCGAGGCCAAGAGCTGGCCCATACAAAAGAAAATAATAAAAAAATTGTTCAGGTTTCAAAACTAGATGGCGCTTTTTAAACATATTGATTTACTTCGTTTGGCTCTGCCCCGATGGGCGATTTGTTCACGCGAGTTGGTCGCGCGATTGTCATGCTTATCCAATCAGGCTTGCTGGATGTCACGTGGAATGCAAAGTGCGTGCACATACCACGTGACATTCAGCAAGCCTGATTGGATACGCATGATAATCGCGCGATCAAATCGCCCATCTGGGAAGGCTCTTTCTGACGTCACAGCCAGTCACAGCGTTCTGTAAGAATTGCTGCCAATATTCCTCGAGAGGTTTCCACATCCTGGGATGTTGGAGCTAGACAAAGTTAGTTCACAAATCTAGACTAGATGGCGCTACTAACCCATAGAACTTTGATAAACTTCTGTGGTGCAGAAGTTTATCAAAGTTCTGGCAAGTGGCTGGCAGATTTAGATTCCCGGTGTTTTATTAGACGACCACTGTGGCACAGTAGGCGAAGGACCCCTGAATCTCAGAAGGTTGCGGGTTAGCTCCCCGCCTTAAGAACTTTTTATATGATCTCTAAATATTGGTCTCTGCTTTGGGGTTTTTCCGTGTATGTTTATAAGTCGTTTGGTTCCCATAACACAAGGTCAAAAGCTCTGTTTACTTTTGGGCTATATGTTATTTGAAAATGTCCAGCATGTGGTAGGCTTTGTAAGAAGGTAGTTTAAGCACTACCATACTACAACATACTACTGCGGTACCCATTTTAATCCAGTTTTCGTATTCATTCCAGGTTCTGCCTATCTTCCAGTAAACTCGAATTGGCTGCAATACATAGATTCTGCCGAGACAGTCTTTGAAGACTTGAAACTCGAATCGAGACAACTGCTCTCCCTAAAGGCAGACGAGGCATGTAAACTCATGGCCAACGACGCTTACAAACAAGACCTTTGGATGTGGGACCAAGACTGGTCCACGCAAACCTTGAAATTAAAAAAACAAACCAAAAAGAAAAAGGATGTTGCCGATTCAGACTTCGTACTGGACAGAGAGGATTATGAAACAAAAACTAAACCTGACTTTCCCAATACAAATAGTAGAGAATCAACACTGGCCACCGATAAAAATTCAAAACAAGTCGCGGGTAGCAAGGAGTTTGAATTGCTAAGCGATGAATACATAGCCTCCATAGAGGGCGCAGAAAAACCTATAGTTACCAAAGAGGTTGAGGAGCTGAGCAAGAAGTTCGCACATCTGTATGAATTGGGAGATTTGTTGCCGGTGAAAAGGCCGTATTTGGCCGGATATCCGGCGTGGTACAGAAAACTGTGCACTAAACCGGGAAAGGATCCGGATTGGACGCCTGGAGCTAATGGCATAACTACTAGTATGCAGGTATTTATTCTATTAAATCTAATTATTCAAAACACTTGCTGTTATCTTGACGTTCCATTGTCATCATCATCAGCCTATAGCAGTCGACTGCTGGACATAGGCCTCCCCTAATGAGCGCCATTGCGCCCTGTCCTCAGCTCGACACAACCAGCTTTTACCAGCAGCCTTTCGAATATTAACTATACAATACATTTTTAACCGTCCCAAATCTTCTATTTTCAGATAACACCAAAACTGCTCCGATTATCTTGGGAAGGCTACCCGCTCCACCACATCAAGTCCGAAGGGTGGGGGTTCCTAGTACCCTTCAGCAGACAACAAGGGTCTACGGAAGACCCTCAGATACCCTTAGACCAGCTGCTAGAGACATGTCCTATGAAGCATTGTAAGGAAGCCGTGAACACGGAAGGATATGTTTTACCGAAGACTGTAGAAGTAAGTTGTAAGGGTTCACACACACACACACACACACACACACAGTCACAAGTAGATACGTGTGGTGATTTGTTATTGTTAGAGGATTGCTAATTTTTGTTCTGTTTGGTGCCAGGTGGTTCTAAGTACCTAACTTATGAATTTTAAACAAGGTAAGTGTTGAAATGTTATAATTTCGTATGATATTGACATATTATTAATTTAATTAATCATTACATACCAGTGTTTAGGTTACTTACCACTTTCCGCTTGTCTACCCAAACCTCCTATTTGTGTTGTTTTATGTTTTAAATCTTGTTATTTTGTTCGTTTACCTATCTTGTTTGTGTTGTTACTCTTGTGTTAATTTTGTGTTAATGTGTGCCAAATAAAGACTTTATATATCTACCATGCTGTATCTAGTGAAATAGGGCGGTGCGAGCGATGCCCGGGCAGATGCTTAGAAATGACCAAGACCTAGTATTGGGTCGCATTATACGTTTATAGACGCGCCCTAATATCAGCAGTATAATTTTAGGTACAACTAAACTAGAAAAATTTCGTGGCTCGCTCTGCTCGCCGAATTCGTTAGGCCCATTTGTTTCTTAAACGTGATTAAATAACGTAAATATGCACTAAAAAGCTGACTATTTAGGGTTTATGCTCAAATCTATAATATTTTGGGCGCAATTATAGAAACTCGCACCGGGCGCACAAAAGGCTATTTACGGCACTGGCTGTACTTTATATGACAGAGTGATTTACGGCTGATGATGCAAACGGCTATAATCCTTAGGCGAAAGGGTCAAACCTCCCTCTCGCTCCCAAGATCCTTAAACTCTTCCCCTACAATTGCGGATTCATTACTAAATGAAAATGTACCGAAATGCAAAATACCCTTTTATTTTAAATATGTTAACAGTAGTGATATTATTAAAACGTTCAAACTGATTAATGTTAAAAAAACTACGGATCTCTGAGGCAATTCTGTTAGCGTTGTAACATCTTTGATTAACATTATCGCACCAGAACTAGCGTTTATATTTAATGAATTTATTGACTGTGGTGAGTTTCCTGCTCTAATGAAACACAGAAAAATAACACCTCTATTTAAATCTTGTAGTAGTTCTGACCCTATTAACAAAATTCAAAATTCAAAATTCTTTTATTCAGTAGAAACTCCAAGCACGTTTTCCTACCAAAAAAATTGCAACAAAATTTGGTGCAAGTTTTTTGGTAAGAAAACGTGATAGAAATAAAATTATATTATTGCTGAACCTTTGTATTGTTATTTTCTAGGCCGAGAAGGTTTGCTATTTTGCATAACTACGTTCAGTGATTTTATATCTTCAAAATGTTGAATAGTGCGAGTGAGAGGTAGGTTTGACCTTTATAGCACAGAATACAGAGAGGAATTAAGCAACTCTCCCAATGGGCCACTAAGTCCTCTCACGTTGCAGGAAGACCTCGGCAGACGGGCGTACTACGCACGCAAGAAGATAGACGAGCAGGCAGCCGCCAACCAGTACCACGGACTTGGGGTCTGGTGCGGAACACAAATACAAGGTAACATCCTACTTCATAATCTACTTGACGACCTCTGTGGCGCAGTGGGCGAAGGTCTGCCTCAGACGCAGAAAGTTGCGGGTTCAATTCCGGCAGCGAGACAAATATTTGTATGATCCGTGGCTTGAGTGTGAAAAACTTACCTTGCTCCAAAGTTTGCGTTTTTTTCCTTTTCTATTCTGCTTCTTGGCGATCTGTTTGTTAACATTAGTCCAATGTGATGTCCGAAACTGTTGGGTTTTTTATGTTATGGGTAGGTAGAGAGGTTCAGTGAGTAGTCTGTCTTTGTGCGAGAATCTTTCCGCTAGGCCTTGGATGCCATGTCTTTTCAGCCATAAGTATTTGAGACTGCCTGTGAGTTGTAGTTGAGCGGCTAGTTCATTTCTATGAAAGTCCAGTCTCATTTGGTAACTTTTACTGAGAGATTCTATTTTCTGTTTGTCAGTTTTATCTTGATGTCCAAGTTTGCGTTAACTATAAGTTTTAACCGACTTCAAAAAAGGAGGAGTTAATCTTTTTTTTTCCTTACTACTCCGTCATTTATGAACCGATTTGGAAAATTCTTTTTTGTATGGAGACCTCAAAGTTTTACAAACTACCCGCTAAGGGAGCTGGTACAATAATAAACCGGCCAAATTCTTAGTCCACACTCTCCGGCTTAACTTATGAAAATAGCATTAGGGACATTGGCAGAATTGAGACAACAGCTGCAAAAGCCAAAATCAGGAAGTCAAGTCAAGTAATTTTTCACACTCAAGTCACTGCAAATACTTGTCTCGGTTCTGGGTATTATTAATCATATCACACTAATATTATAAATGCGAAAGATAATGTTTGAGTGTGAGTATGTTTGTATGGGTGGGAGCACCCACTCAACTCCGTAACGGCAGAACAGTTTTTGGTGAAACTTGGAATATACAGTGTGGGACTTGGATTGGCTTTTTATCCGGGTATCACGCGAACGAAACCGCGGAAGCTAATGTATAATATGTATGTATTTACAAAAAATTAGTATGTACCCAATACCTATAACACAAGTTCTGCTTACTTTGGGGCCATGTGATGTTCTGGGTAAAATGTCCTAGGTACATTTTTTTCCAAGTGTATAAAATAGTATATTTCATTATGAGTGTGGAAAGACTGTCATTGCAAAGAGTTCCGACAAATGTGTACCCGAGCCGAGGCGCAGCCGAAGGTGAGGGTTGACAGTCGGAACAAGTTGCAATGACGGTTCCGCACGTGTCCTGGACAACTATTTTTAATACAGTTGCGAAAAAATGAATCAATTTAATTAAGAAAATTTCTGGAAAATGGCGCAAACCGTAAATGAAAATATAAGCAGAGATTTTTTTTTTGTTTTCTTCACCCATTATGGGTAGGTAAAGGGAACTATGCCCATACAGCCAAGTCTTCAGTAGAATTTTTTATTGATGAAATGAAACCTAACCTAACTCATTGAATCAAATCATTAAATCTGATATTGAAACAAATTAGTAGATTCTTTTTATAAATATTTGCATGAATCATAAAAACTTCTATGATTTTTTTTTTAAAAACTTCGTGGTTGGTTTTCTTTATAATAGACATTATTTTGACAGTTGGGAAAGAGAACGAACGAGTTCGGAAAAGGTAAAAAATAGCTCGAGTATGTAATAGCCCACATCCCGAACGCTATACGTCCCTGCAATACGCCACTTTTTGAGAAACTGTATTAAAAAAGTATTTTCTCAGGTTGCTGTCACTTCCTCCGCTTGCCTCACAAGGATGGGCCGAAGTACAAAGTGGGGAATCCGTTGGCGAAAGACTTCTTGGACATGTTCAGTCAGAACGTACTCACAGCTCAGGGCAATGATGCTGAAAAGGTAACTAATCAATCATTTTCCCAGCAGGTAGCTTAGTTGGTAGTCTTCTTTTTCGCATGAGCTAGTGACTAACTCTGTTGTTTTTAAGCCGCCCGAAGGCCTCCGAGATGGCTTAACGACTGAAAAAGCCGGGACCAACATCTTAACGTGCCTTCCGAAGCATCTTCGGAAAAGCTCAGATCGAAATGTCACTAAACGGTAACGATTACATTTGCCAAGCCCCCTATACAGCTGCAAAGATTTTTTTGTTGTAGTTTTACCTGGAAACTTTTCAGGGAGATTTGAAAATTGGTAATTTTATAGATTTCGATGTGCTCTTTCCGAATTTAAATTTTGCCACTTCGTCGTAGTTTTGCCGTTTGTGCCGCTGTACTGGAATACTGGCACCTAAAAGCAGCTTTTAGACAATATCTCCTTTCCTGCTCATTTCGCGATAAGAACACAATCAAACTAGAGAACATTTCCTACAATTTAGGTTATAACCTTTTTTTCATAAAATAAATAGTTTCGGCGTACGAGAGCCAAATCGATGAATCAAATATATGATTATGATGATGATGTTGTGCTAGGTTAGTGTCCCATAGAAGCGGCGAATTGGGCGTGCAAATTTTCACGTGAATCGCTCACTTGCAAAAAGATGGCATGTACCGAATGTAATATTTTTACTTGTCTCTGACTAAGCCCTATAAGGTATCCTTATATTTGCGTACTAAGTTATTGCTGTTTTTCCTTTTTCTCCAATAACTAACTGACAGTAGGTATTCATAGTTTTGTTAAATGACAAACCACATTCTGACAAATTTAATGTATACCTAAATTTTTCACTGTTTGTAAATATATGAGTATACTTAAATTTGGAAGCTTCGGAGTGTATACTATCAGTGCGCGTTCACCTACTTAGATAGATATAAAACATCGAGATATTTAGATTATTATATAATTATCTCTTTTTTAGAAAAATACTTTTTATAAATGAAGACATTTATTATTTACATACCAAAAAAATATCTTAAACCATAAAAAAAACACTTAGGACTACGACTAAACAGCTTTTTAAAGTGGAGAATTCACATCAAAGCTTTCATCCATACTAGGGTTCTACATAAAATAGTATTTACATTAATATAAAGAATATTTTTAATTGACCTTGCTGTCCCACTGCTGGGCAAAGGTCTTCCCCTTCTCCTTCCACGACTCACGATCGCTTGCTGCCTCCCACCAGTTGGTACGAAAGGCATCCATATCATCATGAGTTCTGCCCCCCGACGCCTTCGCCCATCTGCAGGCACCCATTGGGTGACTATCGATTGCCATCTATGAGGGTGCATACTGCAAACGGCTCACATGACCCAATCCCACTTCAGTCTAGCCGCTGGTATTACTATTTACAATATTATTTTTTAGAGATGTTCCGACTAGTTGGCGACTAGTCAGTAAAGCCGACTATCCGGCCACTTTCGTAATCAGCGACTATTCGGCAAAGAACGCCGACTTCTCAACTTCTTACTTTATATGCATTTCTCAATCGCAATCTCAAATTAACGAGGCTTTCTTTTTGACATTATTTAATTTAAATTGAGTTATTTCAGTTGAATGAAACAGTTTTGTCTTTATTTTTATACACAAAAAACACTTTTCTGAGCCGTGCAAAGAAACAATGTGAAGTAAAACATGTTCGAAACGCTCGCAGGCGGCGGTTGCGAATCAGCTGCTTCCACGAAGCGTCACGGAAACTCCCAAAACCATGATCGGCTTGGCCGACTAGTCGGTCTCTTTACAGCCGACTAATCGGCTAGTCGGCCAAACTCATAGTCGGTACACCTCTAATTATTTTCTTAATTACTATTTTTACCTATAAAACTATTTAATTTATGAGGTAGTTAACAAACTTGACGATATATATTAACAAACTTAACTATTCAACGAACGACGATGGGCTTGTAACCTGTCGCGTATGGAATGCCAACTACTGCTAAATGTTGGCATGTATGAACAAGTTTGGGGATAACAGTTTTAAAAATCAAAATTATGAACACTTATAGTGATTTTGCGAGTTTTACAATGAGATCGGCGAGCGAGTTATCACATCAGTTCATACTATGTAGATGAAATAAAGTCGCTTCCAGCTATCTGTCTGTCCCTATGTATGCTTAGATCTTTAAAACTACGCAACGGATTTTGATGCGGTTTTTTTAATAGATAGAGTGATTCAAGAGGAAGGTTTATATGTATAACTAGCACCCGTGCGAAGCCGGGGCGGGTCGCTAGTCAAAATCAAACAAAACGAAATGAGACTCCTATCTAGCTTGGGGATAACAGTTTTTAATAATCAAAATAATGAACACTTATAGTGATTTTTAGAGCATTTTACAATTAGATCGGTGAGCGAGTATACCTTAGCACATAAAAAAAATAAACAAAACTAAATGACACTCTGATCTAGTTTGGGGATAACAGTTTTTAATAATCAAAATAATGAACACTTAATATAGTGATTTTTAGAGAATTTTACAATTATAACGGCGAGCGAGTACACGTTAACACATCAAAGAATAAACAAAACGAAATGACGCTCCGATTTCTTAAAATAAAGATCACGAATTTTTTTGTTGATGCAGAACGCAAACGTTTGAATAAAAAAATAATATCTACCCAATAAAGATATAATATTGTGTGGGCAATATGGGCTTTTGATCTTTTGACAGATAATAAAAAAAAACATAATACCGACATATTAAGTTAATAGATAAATGAAGTAATGGGCGTTTGAGCTTTTCAGTCTTTTTCTTTGGAAAAATATGTTAGGAACCTAGATTACACGTTCCTATTTATATTCTATTATCAATCACATTATATTTCATAAAAATTAATATTTGTAGTACTGTTAAATTTAAAAAAACAACCCACACGCATAATTTGTGGGACAAAACACAGTCGGCCGAGTGGCAGGAAGTCAGTTGGACGTCCAAAGTACCGCTGGAGCGATAAAGTCCAGAAAGACCTGTACTTACTTTGGCCCATTGACTGGACAGAAGCGGCACTAGACCGAGAAGCCTGGCGAACTCTGGTGTCGACTGGGTTCTCGGTCGAACTTTGGTGTCGGAGGCCAACATCCACTATGGGTGCGCCACTGCAGTAAAAAAATAAGTACGCGCACAACCCATATGGAGTTCAACTGAGGGAAAGGGATTCCACTTTATTGCTAAATTAAGATAATAAGAATTGATTTACTCATTAAATTAACGTGAATTAACTCATTCATATTGAAAAACTGAATTTTCCACGCATCCT
This sequence comes from Horisme vitalbata, assembly GCA_951804965.1. NCBI lineage: Eukaryota > Metazoa > Arthropoda > Insecta > Lepidoptera > Geometridae > Horisme > Horisme vitalbata. Next base: position 15,533,601 of record OX638105.1, on the reverse strand, counting down.
AACCCGTCAAGGCAACGCACTATTCAACATTTTGAAGATATAAAATCACTGAATGTAATTATGCAAAATAGCAAACCTTCAGGGCCTAGAAAATAACAATACAAAGGCTCAGCAAGAATATCATGTTGAACCCAACACGTTTTCCTACCAAAAAATTTGCACCAAAAAACTGATCATATTGTTACCAGTTTTTTGGTAAGAAAACGTGATAGAATCAAAATTATATTATTGCTGGACCTTTGAATTGTTATTTTCTAGGCCCTGAGGGTTTGCTATTTTGCATAACTACATTCAGTGATTTTATATCTTCAAAAATGTTGAATAGTGCGAGCGAAAGGGAGGTTTGACATGTATCGTCGCCTTAACTCTTTCAGTAGCCTTCATCAGGGTGAGTACGCAATGCTCTACTCCACGTTCAGTCTAGCCCTGAATAGGCTCATATACACGAGCGGCAAATTGCCAACGGCAGATGTAACTGTAGCCGTTTATACCATCGGCGGCCGCCGTCAACGCGTCAGCGGCAGCCGCCAACCTATATATCTTATCTAAATATAGCAACGCTTGCAGTTATGTTAAGGTGTGTCCAAACATTGCGCGGCGAGTGCGCAGCAGCAACACGCGGCGTTTGTAGGACACATCTCTGCCACGCTCTAGTTAGGACTAAACCGACGAATGTTTGCGCGGCACATCCCAAGATATGCCGCACGCTTCAGTTGGTATGAACTAAAGTGAAAGCGGCTGTGTGCGTCGCATCTTTGCTTATACACGTCCAAACATAAACAATAATGAATGATTACTTAAATGTTCGCGTGCGGCAGGTAGACAGAAGCGTTCGCGCGTGGCAGACGGCGAGCCGCACGCGGCAGCGGCAGTTTGGACACACCTTTAGTAGCGTGCCGGGTTCGCCATTTTGTCAGTTGACTACAAAGAGTCGACGATGGCTGCCGCAGAGCTTTTATGTTGACATGTCAACGGCTGCCGCCGACGGGTGCAGTTGCCTCTGCCGTTGACATCGTGCTGCCCGTGTATATGAGCCTTAATGTGTGATCATGAGGCCTATGATAAGGTTTTCAGCGTGTGATACTCGATCCAACACTTACCTATGCATAGATACACATCACATTTCTGACACCTGAAACCCACGTCTCTCCGCCGACCTTTGGCTGAGCACCGGACACACTTCCTTCTTTTAATTTTATTGCCATACGATTTTCGTCCATTATTTAGTTCTCCGTGAATGGGGAAGTGATCTCTAACCCCATCTAGTCGCAGAGAGTCGCCGGTAACGGCGGAAATCGAGCGGGGCGTCACCAGTTTTGGATGTTGCTGGGCCAGCAAATCCACTAACTGCATACGGAACTGCCTGTGTGACAGTGTCTGTTCACCCTCAATGCCTTCTTTATTCACTCTGCTGTTGGCACACTGAATAATGTAAGCATTTAAGATACTCGTGTTTAGAAGGCGTTTAAAAACTTTTATATACCATTTAACACCCCGTTTGCGCTCTAACAAGTACATGGATAATTTTTGATCCTTACGATCTACGCCGCCCATGTACTTGTTGTAATCCTCTACCACTTTAGGTTTTAACAAAACTTGTCCAAGTCGCTGCCCGGGAACCATATCTGGTTTATGGTAGGTTGACACTGTGGTGACCAATTTGACATCTTTCCACGCGAGCACAGATACGTCACCACAGTGTCGACTCACTACATGCCCTCTGGGACAACGTTTGTCATTTATATTTTTGACCACAAGCGGAGTGTCAGTTCGTGTTCTGTTTAATGTGCCAATGATGTCTGTCTTGTGACTCTTCATAAAACGAGTAAGGGCAATAGAATTATAAAATTTATCCATTACAAGCAAGTGCCCCTTTTCAAGGTACCCTTGCATGAGACGCAAGACCATTTTAGTTGTTGATCCTACGAAACCATACAAAGGTTCACTTGAAAAGCAGTCCTTTCCTGTGTACATGTTGAATCTGACAACGTAGCCTGTAAAAGCCTCATAGAGGTCATAAAATGTTATGCCGAACCTAGAAGCCTTTGTGCGCATGGATTGGATCAAGCTAAACCTTCCCCGAAATAGTAGCAGCGACTCGTCAATACAGATCTCCCTTTGAGGCGTGTACAGTTCTGCGAACTTTTTATTGCAGTGATCTAAAACTGATTTTATTTTATCGCCCTTTCGCTGTTGGCCCCGAATATTGTTTGTCAGGCAATTGTTGTCGGTGAAGTGGAGAAAGCGCATCAGAAGAAAATACCTGTTTCTGGTCATCAACTGTCGAAACTTCGGCATGCTGAGAACCCCAGTCGTCCAGTATTCATATGCAGTGCCCCTCACACAGCAGCCCATCAAAATGATTACCGCAAACAGACGGTATAACTCTTCCACAGAAGTTTCTACCCACGCATTAAGTCTAGAATGGCTTGAGATCCCGCCGTCAGGTTTCTCTGTAGCTGTAGCTATCGTCTCCCATGCATAGCGATTTGTTTCTTCCACTATGTGCTCCATTATTGTACGGTCCCATATTTTTGTAAACAAGTCAAAAGGATTTGTTTCATTTACTTTTGGACCTGGGATTTCTGTGTAAACTTCTTCTTGGCCAGAAAAATTAGAATAATCCTCTGACCAAGAAAACGTTTCGTCAATGTCTTCAGCTTGATCTTCAGCTACGTCATGGTCATTGGTATCATCTTCTTCAAGAAGCGCCTGGAGTTCTTCATCAGTCATGTCGTCATCATCTTCCTCCTCACTTCCGGAGTCAACCGCTAAATCTGGAGCCAACTGTTCAATAAAATGAGAACACATTTTTTAATTACATTAATGTTTAAAAAAATTAATGACGTGCTAGCCGATTTCCTCGCATATTTTGTAGTAGATTCCACCAGCGGCTTCGCTTGCGTAGTACCCGAATAAAAAGTAGCCTATATGTTAATCCAGATCACAAACTATGTATATCTATATTTATTGCAAGTTTCATCCAAATCCGTTCAGCTATCCTGGCGTGAAAGAGTAACTAACATCCGTACATCTTCAACACTAGTTCCGTCGTCTAGTCGGCGGGCCTTAAGCGAGCGAGAAGTTACTTATCTTGTAAATCCCAAAGACCTGCTCTCTACCGCTAAAACACCACGAATAAATTTACCACAAGAATCACTTAAATGCAAATAATAATAAAAACAAATCATCCAAATCAGTTCAGTCGCCCTGGCGAAAGAGTAACAAACGTCGTTTAGTCGGCGAGCGAGATGTTACTTTTATAGATACCAAAAAGCTGCTTTAATATTGAGGTACTTTAATAGCTACTGCTTAAACACCACGAAAAAGATTTACCGCAAGAATCACTCAAATGCAAATAATAATAAATAATCTGCCAAGTGCGAGTCGGACTCGTGCACGAAGGGTTCCGTACCGTTGTAAGCCTCACTTAAATATTTATTTTCTGTTTTTAGACTATTATTTTTTTAATTTATTTATCATTTAAAAGTTTTATATAATAAATGTTTTTAATTATAAATAACCACTGAGGTTTAAACATACTTGCTATTTGAATAGTCTCAAAATACATAAATTAATAGTTTTGATTAGGTACTTAGGCTAAGTTACGTAGACTGGGTACTTAAATTATGTACCTATCTGGTAGGTTCCAGTTCACTTTAACAAAGGAGCTAGGTAAGATATTGGCTAGGTGTTGTTATAGCTGCAACTGAAATACTTTAAAAGTTTTCTTTTTTCTTTCTTTCTGGTGACAGACAGACAGCCAGACGGACAGTCCCAATCAAATCTACGTACTACGTATTGTTTAACGCAGACCATTAATCTGGCAAATACCAGAACCAGATTAGAGACAGACGGACAGTTAAGTTTTAGTATTAGGGTCCCGTTTTTACTCTAAAAATACTTACATCCTCTCCAGACAAGTTTAGGCGACGTGGTTTCACATTCTGTTGTACATTGTTCGTCAAATCATCATCCAAAACTAGATTTTGAGGCTGTGATAAACAAAGGATTTTGTTAGACAGGTGTAAATTTTTTGATAAAAAAAAGCAAAAACTGGCGATGACGACTGGGTAAAAAATAATAATTCTAATTATTCAGATAGATCAACAATACTTAAGACTTATTTTTTAATTTATAAAATAAATAAAAATTGACGTAGATAAAGAGTGTCAAAGTTCGCGAATGGCGGCTCGTGACGTCACGACTATGTAAAAAGCCGTGCCATCACGCGGAAGCAAATTACGGGCTAATTAGAATTATGCAGTCGTGATCCCTATTAGCTATGTAATAATTACTTACACGGAAAGTAGACTGAGTACCGTTGGGGGAATCCAGCAGTACCCAGTTCTCTGTAGCGACGTTTAATGACTCGCTCGGCGTGTTCTGAACGCTTATTGACGTAATCCTGAAGTTAGTCGCTATTCCATTTTCGATGCTCACAACCTAAAATATTTTTATACAAAATCGCACATTGAGCCGCTAGACGCGACCACAAGCTGCGGTCGTGTTTTTTCATACATGTTGTACAGTATCGGCGCAAACCGAGCGTTCGAGAGACCGCGCTCGAGTCAGAAGCTGCGGGAGTCGCCCGAGCTCGTTACTTGTGGCCGCGGCTTGACTAAACCACTAGTGGTCGCGTTTAGTGTGCGATTGACCTAAGTGAAACCATAGCAGGCTACAGTTTAAATAACTATTAGGTAACTAAAATGTCCTCATGTGCTCATGAAGAGACGATCCTGGCTGCCGAATTATGTCATGATGGGTACCTAGTACTAGTTAAGTTACTATCAGAATTGAAAGTGTATTTGTGTGTTGGGGTGTACAGGGTTCCAACCCCCATCTTCGGAACCCAAGCCAACCTCACCTGCACGTGGTGCACCCTGCTAAACAACGAACGAGGCTCTGGCGGCCGGCTGATTGCGGAATAGCACAGCCTACACCGGCACAGCTAAATCCCCTGGCCACCGACGGGCAGCAGCGTCGGTGGTGCGAGAAGCTGTGCCCTGCGATCCCCAACCCGCATGCCCAGCGTGGGGATTACGGGCATATCCCCCTTTATTAGGGGAGGCCTATGTCCAGCAGTGGACTGATATAGGCTGGTGCGTGTGTGTGTGTGTTGTCGCAGAGTGTTTGAAGGGGGTGTAAGGAGTTCCAACCATACCCATGCTATAACAAATGGGGCTTTGTTGGCCAGGGTGGTGGTGTGTGGTGATTCTGTAAATATTGGACTTCCGGCTAAACTTATCAGCTTAATTTGAAGAAAAGTATTGTTGCCTTATTCATAAATTCCTAGGTTTGAAAGACATTTTAACTTATGAAACACTTTTTTGAATGGACTTTAATCCATGACCATACAATGTTATGGTATTACAGATACTCTCAAAAAAAATTGGGTCACACTTATTTTAAGGGACAAGTAATTGTATTTTCTTATTTACTGCATTTTAGGTGCTATCCTTTGGGCGCATGATGTCGTATTGGCGCAACAATCGCGAGAGGATAATGTCGCAACAAGTAGTGTGGCTTCCGCGCGACAAATGTCCGCCTGACGCGCGACATTGCGGCGCGATTTTACCGCAAGTCGTCGTGTGCGGAACACTCACCAGACGGTATTTATTGTCTCATTCGTTTAAGGCGACTATAAGGGTCAAACCTCCCTCTCACTCGCACTATTCAACATTTTTGAAGATATAAAATCACTGAATGTAGTTATGCAAAATAGCAAACCTTCATGGCCTAGAAAATAAAAGCCTTTGTATTGTACAAAGGTTAAGCACCAATGTGATCAATTTTTTGAGGACCTATAAGAGGAGCCTTATAGTCGCCTTAAATATTTCTCGAACTTGATAAGTAATGTGGGCTCCCCCCACTATATGATAAGTACTGTCTAAATGAGTTATTGCAGCGCACCTAGTTAGGTGTTACATTAAATCCTGCCTGTAAAATCTCCTGAAGGTATCATCATCATCATCAGCCTTTAGCAGTCCACTGCTGGACATAGGCCTCCCCTAATGAGCACTCATGAGTTTGCTGCATCTTTCTGCCAGCAGTCTTTTGCAGATTGTCACTCCACCTAGCCGGAGGGAGTCCAACACTATGTACTGCCCTGATATACCACAAAGTAATTAGTAAGGGGGTAGATTTTATTAGGCCTTTATCCAGCTATGAGGCTAGTCCGTGAACGCTCAACGGATAACTAATGTAACTTCTCAATGTCTGGCAAATACCTAATAAAGATTAACAAATCACATTAATGGTGTGAGGGCTGTGCACTCGTATGTATTTTGACAAACTCAAATCTTTTGCCTTGTAGAATACATTATTTTCAAAAATAACATTTTAACATCCAATCAAAAGGTTTCAAAGTTTTTTTTTTTTATTTGGGTAAACAAACAGTTTAACAATATTAAGTATTTAAAAATATTAGTCATATTACTAATTGTTAACTGAACAGTTTACTACAGATTACTCATAAGTTTTAGGATAAGAACATGACAGGCAGGTAGCATTAAACTAAGGTCTTGGAAATTTTATTTTTATATGAATTATTAGGACGCATTACCACAATATCTATGGAGTTGAAATAATTAGAAAAGTATTATACATCGTGTCCCCAGCCTGTGCACAAAGAATGAACACCCTCGTAATACTACTTCTCACAAATGCTGTGAAACAGTTTTATTTTTAATTAGAAGTAAAAATTAAAATCAAAATATTCAAACAAATTTAATAAGATAAAAAAAAAGTAGCATACTGTATCATTATTGACACAAATAACATGACAAGAGTTGCCTGTGTGAGTATGAAATGCATGCTTTTCATCAATAAAACATTTACATATTATGGCCACGTCACATTAATCAATTATTTTAACAATTTTAAAACCATTGTTTTCTCGGTAAATACTAGAGCGATTGTTTTAATACTTTGTATATTGGTCAAAAATATCCTAATAAATGTGTAGTGTTCGTCTATGTCCACAAGCTGGGGACACATTGTATACCCGTGGACTATACTGTTTAAAGGAGACGGTTGAGCATTGGTGTCGCATCCTGACTTTGGGACATAAAATAAAAACAAATATTCGGGAACTTCGCTAACTCCTCTGTGTGTGTGTATGTGTGTCTCCTATGTGTGTTTAACGGCCTCTGTGGCGCAGTGGGCGAAGGTCCGCCTGAGACGCAGAAGGTCGCGGGTTCGATTCCCGCTGCGGGACAAATGTTTGCATGTTCTGTAGATATGTCACGGGTCTGGGTGTTTTCTATGTATGATATGTATGTATTTACAAAAAAAAAAGTTATATGTGTAGTATATCAATCATGTGGTTCCCATAATACAAGCTCTGCTTAGTTTGGGGCTACATGATGCTGTGTGATTACGTCCCGCGTTATTTATTATTATTATTATTATTTATAACTACGTATTTAGCGTAGTAGTTTAGCGAACTATGTGGTTGTCTTACCTGTCCTATATCTACCAGTTTTAACCGTGCCTTAATACTTTTAACTTTGGAGTCGAAGTTAATTGTATGCTGAAACTCAGCTTTCCGATCAACAGTCGGCGTTCCCGCCAACACGTATTTTTGCGCGGAGTGAAATTCATGCGCCAATGCTTCAACATCTTGCTCGCAGACTCCGGCCAAGTCTGTGGACTCCAAATGTTCTAATCTCATGAAGGCATAGTCGCGAGTGATTCTATTCTCGTCATCTTCAGTATCCTTGCTAGCCTTTCGAGTATTTAGTGGCATCGTTTTTGTTGATATCTGCGGACGAATCAAAAATCATAACAAACAAACGAGGATTTTTTGAAAACAAAACAAACTTTTTTTTCGTAAATGGCAGTAGCTATTTTCAAGACATAAAGTGAATGAATGATTTGGCCAACCTAACGGAACTAACTTTTATCGGTTTGACTAGTGATGTGGTATTGTACGGAACGATTGGCTGTCAACCGAATGATAAAGTAAACAACTCGTAATGGGCCGCCCGCGGCGCACCGTGGTTCGAATGTATGGGGAGGGTCGTACTTCTGAACTTGATGTCGAAATGTGTTAATTTAATAATGTTATCATGTTCAGATAAAGGTTTATTAGACGCCGTATTCAGTCTGTTTTATTTAGTAAGACTGTCTTACTGACTAATTAGTCAAGATCGATACATACCTAATAAGTCCGACTAAGACAGACTGAATGCCGCGTGGTCAAATATGCCTTTTAATAATTCGCTTCAACGGTCAGTTATTCTCGGTACTTTTGCCGTAACCTCAATATCAATTGGAAAACGTTGATTTTAAATAAATTTTGTATGGAAATGAGTTTTCAAAACACTAAATCTTCTCATTTCACTACATTTTCGTGATGCTGTTTTGTTTATCGTAATCTACACATACACAGCTTCGATATCTCGAAACTTGGCTCGCCAAATGCACAACAGATTGCAATTCAATACAGGTTGTTCTATTTTAACTGACTTCAAAAAAGGAGGTTCTCAATTTGTTTGTATATTTTAAAGTTAGTTTTTTAGTCTAGGTACTATTCCGTAGGGGGAAGATTTCAGTTTTTCTATTTGTTTGTTTGCAAAGGATAAACTCAAAACTATATAACCGATTTAAAAAAATCGATGTCTTTAGAACCTATAAAAAGCGACATTATCAGCGTTTATCAGCGTAAAACATAGGTGACTTTATTAAAAAAAAAATAGTGATCCTTAAGATAATTGCAATAATGTATCATAGGGGAATTAAAAAGTTGCAAGAATAAATTGTGAAATTATTGTGTAATTAGTGCATAAAATTGCCACTCAATACTATGTGTCAGATAATAATTTGAAAATGGAAGGCGTAACCTAACATGAATTTATTAGCAGGTAAATAGGTACCAACCTATTTAGGGTTCCGCGTAAAAAAAACACATTCAAGTAAGCAAGTGCATTCTAGCGTAGTTGATCAGTTCGTTTGTTAGGGCTATATTTCACTGGGACACCATAGCGGTGCAACCAGTTCTCGCTACCAACAAAATGTATGATGGTCCGTTTGGTTGCACATGTAGCTCTCTATGGAGCTGTATACATTTTGTTGGTAGCGGTGACTGGTTGCGCCGCCATGGTGTCCCAGTGAAATATAACCCTTAAACATTGCAGTTTGCGTGCGGGTTAGCTCGTCTGTTATACATTACTAATTTTGTTTCAGTGCCAGCGAGCCTACTTGGATGACGGCGAGCAATGCACAGGAAGAACGCATCGGTTCAGAACTGCGGGCCATGGTACAAGCACCGGTCGGGTACAAGTTTGTAGGCGCGGATGTTGATTCTCAGGTCAGTGTATAGGGTGGGACAAAAAATTCCGGTACTGGGTAGTTAATGTAACAAATTGCTCAAGTGTTAGAATGTGCAGGGATCAAAATATGCTATGTGGCAAAAAATATAAACGTCTAAATATGAAATGGTTCAAATGAAGTTATAATGTGTTTAGGTCTGTTAAATATGAGGACGGCAGACAAGTTAAACGATCGCTGGTTAGCTTAACACTGTTTATTGTAGGTACGATGCAAACGGTGGTGGGCGCAGCCACGCACACATACATAACAGGGTCCAATCGAACAAGCGTCATAAAGTATAAATAGTTAACGTCAGCACGCATTTAAATGCATCAAGGTAAAAACTTACAAGAGTCGAAAGGTACATACACCACGTGAATGTGTCAAAATGTCTAGCTTGCTTATATACAGGGTGGGGCAAAATGTTACCTTATTGATGACAGCTACCTTTTGTTTTGTAGTTGGAAGGTTTTGTTCTGAGGAAGCTATAGGTTAATTTTGAAGGAAAAAGAAATTGTATTTTCGGATTTTAGAAAAAATGTACAGTCAGCCCAGAAATTGCCATTTGTCAAAAAAAAAAGTTGGTCTCAATCGACTCTATTTTCAAAAAGAAACACTTCCAAAATAACTTAACCAGATAAAATGGTAAGATTTTTCGAAAAAAAAAAAAATTAACACAATTTCTATGAAACGTCATTCGCCTTAACATTGAGTTCATCGTTACCCTATGAGCAAGATTAGCAGGAGATAGGTAAAGCTGGAAGTTGAAAGGTAACAAACTATGTAGGTATATTCAAAGTTTCATCTAAATCCGTTCAGCCGTTACAAAGTTGAGTGCAGGGAAGCACACACAAACTTTCGCATTTATAACAAACCCCCTTATTCATAATAAAATTTCATTTTATAACGCAGATGTTGGTATTTATTAATTAACCTACATTTCAATTTCAAGTCTTTTATTCTCATTTCTTGTGCTAGCTTAATTTTGTTGTTTTCCTTCCTGAGTTGTAGTATATCTCGGAGTCCAGTGTGCCTCTAGAAAAGGCTTCCTTTAACCATTTCCATTGCTTTCTATCTTTAGCCACTCTTCACCATTTTGGACCTGCTATGACATTGATTGACACATTGCGAGGCGAGGTGATGACCGATGGAGTAGGATAATTACAGAGTGGTGGCCTAGGGATGACTTTCGGAGTGTGGGACGTCCGGCTGCAAGATGGGCAGACGACATTGTCAAAGTCGCGGCCGTACGTGGGTTAGACTAGCGCAGGATCGTAGTGGACGGCACAAGTTGAGGGAGGCCTATACCCAGATATATGTGGATGATGATGACATTGATTTCGTCCTTCCATCGTTTACGGTGTCGACCTCTATTTCTTTTGCCTTATCATCATCATCATCATCGTCAGCCTATAGCAGTCCACTGCTGGACATAGGCCTCCCCTAATGAGCTCCATAAGGGGGTTTATGCCCATAATCCCCACGCAGGGCATGCGGGTTGGGGATCGCAGGACCAGCTTCTCGCACTGCCGACGCTGCTGCCCGTCGGTGGCCAGGGAATTTAGCTGTGCCGGTGCTAGGCTGCGCTATGCCGCTATCAGCCGGACGCCAGAGCCTCATTTGTTAGTTAGCAGGGTGCACCGCGTGCAGGTGAGGTTGGCTTGGGTCCGGAAGTTGTATGTTAGAACCCCTTACACCCCACTTCTTTTTACTTCTTTTGCCTGAATTTAGGAATATATTTTCCAGGAGTTGTGGATAGCAGCATTGCTCGGCGACAGTGGCAGCGGCATCAGCGGCGGCACGCCATTCGGCTGGTCCGTGCTGGCGGGAGACAAGGCCTCTCACACCGACCTGCACTCTCTCACGGCGCGCGCCGCCGATATCAACCGGAATCACGCTAAAGTCATCAACTATGCTAGGATTTATGGTTAGTAACCATTTAGCTGCCAACGATTGTAACTCTCTACCGGCCTCTGTCTTTCCTGATATCTATAATCCGGGACTCTTTAAGTCTAGAGTGAATAGGTGTCTTCTGGACCTTTGTGCTCCATCTTCATTTAGGCAAGGCGAGGTGATGACAGGTGAAGTAAGGCGATAACTGAAGCAGCTAGATGAATGGAGAATATATATATATATATATTTAGCATCGATCGTGGGCCGAAGCTGGATGAGACGAGCTTTGAACCGTGGGGATTGGCACATACAACGGGAGGATAGACCCAGCAGTGGATGAAGTCAGGCGATGGCTGATGATGATGATGATATATGAACCATTTAGTAAATAAATAAATTAAAAAATCGATTTCAAATTCCGATTGAAATACAAATTCTAAGGTGATATTTTTTCGCCAAATCTAAATGGAATGGGACCAAACGAAAGAATCCCTGACGAAAAAAAAAACAAATCGGTTCATAAATGACGGAATTATGAGATAACAAACAAAATAAAATACAATCGAATAAATAAATAAATAAATAAATAATCCTGGACGTAATCACACAGCATCATGTAGCCCCAAACTAAGCAGAGCTTGTGTTATGGGAACTACATGATTGATATACTACATAGATACATTTTTTTTGTAAATACATACATATCATTGAATAGAATAGAATTGAGAACCTCCTCCTTTTTTTAATCGGTTAAGAACTAGAAATTGCTTCTAAGATATTTATATGATTGGTATAAATATGCTAGGTTATTAAGTACTATCTACGCAAACTATGTACATAGCTTATATAAATTAAATGTCTGGATTAATCATCAAGATATTAATATACTACTACTATAGAGTCACAGTCTTCAAGTGAAAACTGATAAAATTCGTCGTATTTGACATAAATAAACTTCAAAATGCCAAATTTGCACTAATTTAGACCGTATGCCGCTTGAAAATTGTTCAAAGTCGGCGCATGCTGTGAATTGAACCGACTTTGAGTTTGAGTTTGGATGTAGAAACTTTTTTCCACGTTTGAGGCTGTAGAGTATAATTATTTCGATGGGATTAATAGTTAGTAACCTTGCCAAGATATGGTATTAGGTAAGAGTTTTTCCTGACCGGGCGGGAAATTTTCCTAAAAACATTTTTTTTTCTCAGGTGCCGGCCAAAACTTTGCCGAGCGATTACTCAAACAGTTCAACCCTACAATGACAATTTCCGAAGCCAAGAGCAAAGCGGCCAAGATGTTCTCTACGACCAAGGGCAAGCGAGTTTACACGCTCAAGAAACAATTAATGCAGGGATTCATGGACGAGGATTTGGATGGACAGGTAGGAATATGGTTTTACTCACTTTTATAACAGGTACTCAACTTTGAAATTAGCTAACAACAAAACATAAAGGGCACGAATGAGATGAAATTTTGGGGACACCATTTTTTTCATCTTGAACGACGGCTGTGTAATTTTTATTAAATTTTATGTTCTAGTGTTTTCTAATGTATATCGATTTTTATTGATGGTATTATAACCGTTATACGTTAGTAATATGACGCTAGTATTAGTGAAATGGAATAAAAAAGATTTGGACGGAAACTCTCTGATGAAGAAAATTGTGCGCCGATAGTTTTTTGTTATATTCGCCATGGCTATAGCAGAAAACAGGACCTGACTGAAGACTGGACGACTGGACTTATAAACCGTACTACGTTGCCTCATATTATTATAAACAATATACTTGATACTGGCGAAATTGTGGAAACTATCCCAGAAGCCATTTAATAAAGAAGTGAAGTGAGATAAAAAAATTAAATTTTATATTTTTGAATGATGTTATTTTTTAAACTACTCGTTAATATATATTTTTTTATTATCATCATCAACAACAACCTATAGAAGTGAACATAGGTCTCAATTTTTTATTGTAATTGATTAATATTTATAAACCTGAGAAAACAGATTTTTAGAAATAGGTATAGTATCTAACTATCAAGTGAATGAAAATTAACTATTTAGGTACTATTTTATCTAGCGCGAGCGGAAGCCAGTATTTAATATGTTTAATATGTATTATGTTTGTTTTAGATTGTTGCAATGTCGGGGTACCAAGCGATACGTTTGGCGAAGCTGAGCGGCAAAACTCTAGACGAGATGTTTGAGCGGCCGAAATGGGTCGGAGGGACGGAATCGGAAATGTTCAATAAGCTAGAAGAAATTGCAGGTAGCTTTTTATATTTATTATGGGCCAGCTCTTGACCTCTCGAACAAAATAAAATATGTTAGGTTAGTTAGGTTGAACTAGAGATGCACAAATAGCTTTAAGATCAGTGTAATAGGGATGGCGACTGAAAAATTCTAATTAGTCCATCAATCACATTATCAAAGAATATTTTACACGTATTTTTCTTTTGTGAACTAAACAAAAAATGACAAAGATTATAGTGCTTTGAAGTTCCGCGTGACGTCAGGGCTTAGTACACTTTTTACCTAGCCGTGACGTCATGAGCCCCCACTCCCGAACTTTGACGCTCTTTATCTCTGTCAATTTTTATTTATTTGATAAGTAAAAAAATACGTGTCAAAATTTTTTTATAGATCTTACCGATGGACTAATTAGATTTTTTTTACCCAGTCGTCATCCCTATTAGACATAATGTCACAGACAATAAATATGATTTATCAAAAAAAAAATTAAATAGGGCCCATATATATATTTTTTTTTTTATTTCGTATGGGCCACCTCTTGACCATATAACCCATATAAAGGTACGGAGCCGTGCACGAGGCCGACTCGCACTTGGCCAGTTTTTTTTAAACTTATTGTTATTATTAATAACCACAAAGGTTTTGGCCAATGAAACTAATAAATATTTCAGACAGTCCATCGCCGTCGACGGCGTTCCTCAGCGGGCGTCTCTCCCGCGCGTTAGAGCAGGCGCGCGGGCGCTGGGCCGGCACACGCCTCAACTGGGCCGTGCAGAGCGCAGCCGCCGACTTCCTGCATCTCATGTTAGTTAGCATGGCGCATCTGGCACCGCGCACCAGGTAAACAACATGGCGCGCGGGCGCTGGGCCGGCATACGCCTCAACTGGGCCGTGCAGAGCGCAGCCGCCGACTTCAGAAAAAACCGCCAAAGTGGCAGCTGCTGTTACCTGTTATGCCAAGAGTACAGTTGCATGAACAGTATCCGAGGAAGTTCAATCAGAGAAGTCTCAACTTCATCATCATAGCAGTCCACTGCTCGACATAGGCCTCCCTTAATGAGCGCCATTGCGCCCTGTCCTGACCTCGACGCAGCCTTTCTACCAGCCTTATGCAGAACGTCACTCCACCAAACTAAAGGGCCAGTCTGAACTTAATGTTATATGACATATTTTATATTTTTTACAATAAATGATTTTTGTAGGTAGGTATATTAACACATTTAACTAATTTGCATTTATATTTACAGATTTATGTATTATTATTATTATGTAAGCACTTATACTATATTGTACTTATTTGCCACCCAACTTGTCGTCCGTAACGCAAATTGCTTTTGGCTGAAGAACATGCCCATGTTTGACATCATGTGCCCCCTTTTCAGAACAGGGTTCGACGATTTACTTTTAGCTATATAAATCCTATTTCTGAGCGCTCCTTTATTTTGTACCTAAACATTATACTCTTCAATTGATTTATTTATTTTATTTTGTGCACCTGTGTTAAAATAAATGTTTTTCTATTTCTATTCTTATATCCAGCGGACTTCTACAGAAATTGAACAAATTGCCAAATCCAATAAAAAGCCTCCTTAGCAATATTTCCGCTAAAACTAGCAGAATTTTATATTATTCTGTTTAACGTATTAGCTGGCTGTGAAGACAACTTAATACCTGCAAATTTGTATGGTTTCAATTAGGCTAGGTACCTGTCAATAAATTTGTATGTATTATGTAATGTAGTATGTTAGGTGTACGGCCGCACACCCTGGGATGTAGAGTGATAAAATCAGTAAAACTATAAGATTAATTTGAACTGATCTTTTAATTGATAAATTATGATAATTATTGATACGATATTAAAATGATGATGAGACGCGCGGTTTGATATGTTTCCGATCGCGAAACGAGGGCCTAGTACGAGTTGCACAAATCGAAAACTTTTATAGTAACTTTATCGAACTCAATTTCAATGTAATTTTTTTGGAAATTACGCAATTGGTTTTAAGTAGAAACTGATCAACAACGTAGATAATGTAATCTTCTTGCAGATTGCAATAATAATCACTCGAAACGGTGAGGTAATTAACGAAAAAAGGTACTTCAAAATTGAGCTCGATACAGAGGGCTTACCACGGGTTTTGATAGTTTTCGAAAACTTTTTAGGTTTTGGTATCTTTCCATACATTTTCGTACAGCGCCTCTAGGGAAACGTGCATGAACTACGAAAATGTTTGGAAAGATCAGTGTTGCCGTTTTTTATGTGGAGAAAATGCTAAAACATGTTGCAAAAAATGCTAAATAACTTTTAAAAATGCTAAATAAAATGCTAAAATCTATATTTTTCTTTTGAATTCCTTAGGAATTTTGAATTTTTGGTAACGTACAAAAAATCACACACAGTGTTAATCATAAAAATATGCTAAATGCGAATTTTTCAAGCTAACAGACCCGAAAATATGCTAAATTTAGCATTAAAAATGCTAAAATAGCAACACTGGGAAAGATACCGTAACTTATAAAGTTTTCGAAAACTATCAAAACTCGTGGTAAGCCTACAGTATACTATAAAAGTTTTCGAATCGTGCAACTCGTACTAGGCCCTCTGAGTGGTGACTGGCGTAAAGTACTAAGTTGGCACTTTACGCAGGCAGTGTACGTGCTCGTACCTACGTAACAATAAGAATGTAATTAAAGAATGTACTAGGTAGGTATGTAAATTGCTAAATATTAATTTCCCATGTTCAGATTCTGCCTGAGTTTCCACGACGAAGTGCGCTACTTGGTAAAAGATGAGCACAGATATGAAGCGGCTTTGGCTCTCCAGATAACCAATCTGCTCACCCGAGCATTCTGCTCACAAAGGTAAATAACTCGGCGAACAAAATGCTGATAGAATTTTCAGATTTATATAGACATATATTTATTTACAACTAAACATACAACACAACAAAAGAAAAATGTAACAACAATAGAGAAAAAGTTGACGTAAAACATGGTGGGATGTGTACTGCAGCAGCTAAATGGCTTTAACTCAGCATTAAATCCGCTGTTTTAGCAGCGGAAGCTGGTATTCTGCAGAATCCATCATGTGTAGAGCCATTAAACCCTGTGAGACTAAGACTTTATATCAGCAGTTTGTGAAATATGTATGACAACCTCTGTGGCGCAGTGAGTGAAGGCCCGCCTGAGATGTAGAAGCTTGCGGGTTCGATTCCCGACGTGAGACAAATGTATGTATGATTTGCTAATATTTGTCTCAGGTCTGGGTCTTTTCTAAGTAAATATCTCACATCACATCAGCCTATATCAGTCCACTGCTGGACATAGGCCTCCCCTAATAAAGTAAATATAAGTAGTATATATTTACAAAAAACAAATTAATGTATGTACTTAAGTTGTATGTAGTACATCAGTCATGTGGCGCGATTGCCCTGTCTAGACGCCGCCGCCACGCGCCAGTCGGACAACTACATGAATTTATCTTCGATCAACTATACAAAGGATATCGCGCGCCGTACTATGCACTGTGAAAAAAGTGGCATATATTGTTAGCTATCATTTGTCAAAAGAACGTCATACAAATATCGCCTCTTTATTAAAGAATGTAAGGGACACCATTTTTTTCATCTTGAACGACGGTTGTCAATTTAATTAAATATTATTTTCTAGTGTTTTTCTAATGTATATCGTTTAATATTCATGGTATTATAACCGATAAATGTTAGTTATAAGACACAAGTATTAGTGAAATGGAATAAAAGAAGATTGAACGCGAATTCTCTGATGAAGAAAATTGTGCGCCGATCGTTTTTTGTTATAGTCGCCATGGCTATAGCAGAAAACAGGACCTGACTGAAGACTGGACGACTGGACTTATAAACCGTACTACGTTGCCTCATATTATTTTGAACAATTATTATACTTGATACTGGCGAAATTGTGGAATAACTATCCCAGAAGCCATTTAATAAAGAAGTGAAGTGAAAGAATGTAAGACAACATCTAAGTAAGCCGACTAAATGAAAACTGCTGCTCCAATGCGTTTTGGCGGATTTTTAAACAAGCCACTTTCGGGCGGATAGTACAATATCCTTTGTATAGTTGATCGAAGGAATTTATAGTCTGTGCTAAATACTTATGCTTTTGTTTCACAGAGTGGGGATGAACGACCTTCCACTATCAGTGGCATTCTTCACATCAGTGGAAGTGGACCAGGTGCTTCGCAAGGAGTCCCATCAGAGCTGCATCACTCCGTCCAAC
Organism: Horisme vitalbata; assembly: GCA_951804965.1. NCBI lineage: Eukaryota > Metazoa > Arthropoda > Insecta > Lepidoptera > Geometridae > Horisme > Horisme vitalbata. The sequence goes on along the minus strand of OX638105.1, from coordinate 15,515,882 downwards.
CCACACGGACTGGAGAAGGGATATGGTATACCGGACGGGGAATCACTTGATATATTTCATGTTTTAGATAAGTGCAATAAAGATAAATGTAAAGACTGTTTGAGCTGTTTTTTTATCTTGTTAAGAGTTGAAAATATGTATAGTGACTGCAGGGTAATCCAACTCATAGAGAATAAAGAGAATATTTGCATGCATGCTGCATATATCTAAAAAGACGTAAAAAGACTTAGTCTACCAAAAACGATAGTTGGTGACACAGAAAAATTAAAAATCTGTTGTCTGAAAACAAATTATAACCGGAGAAAACAATGTTTCAAGATTTCAAAACCTTTCAGTTTTCGGTAGTAGTCTTTTTACACCCTGTATGTACATACAAGTATAAATATAAAAAATAAACCGACTTCAAATAAATTACTTCTTGCCCTAAAGAATTTTAAAAAGCTGTTCACAATTGATGGAGATTAAAAGATACACGCCATATCGAGTTCGTAACAAAACTAGCATTTATTTAAGTACCCACATTAGTTATACAAAAATACCATCAGCTACAATCAAATACACAACATACCTTCCTTCTACAATTTGATACAAACCAAAAAATAATATAAACAATATATAACATTAAACATTTTAAATTAAACCAAGCAAATTTAAATCATCACTATTAGGTATGCCTATCATGTCTGGCCACCTCTCTGGGGGCGGTATGTCAATAGGCGGTTCAACCAGCTCATCCGGTGGTTGTGAGTCTGAATCCAACCCATCTCGGTTATCAGTCAATCTTGACTCTGTACGTATAGTTCTTGCCAGTATCTGATCGGCATGTCGACGATGTAACTCTCCATCTTCCGTCCTCACCCTGTATGAGCTAGGTCCTTCCACCATCTCTATTGTGGCCCTCCGCCACTTCAGCCCGGCTCCATACATATGAATCAGCACTGGTTGATCAACCACAAAGCTCCTGGCGGGCGCACGCTGCGCCGCCGCTTCCAGCTGTATCTCGCTGCGGTTCGGTGCAGACTCAGGGTGGAGTATCGACATCGCCGTTCTGTACTTTCGGCCGTTGAGCATCTCGGCCGGTGTTTTGTTAGTAGAGCTATTTGGTACCGTTCGCATATAATAGAGCACCTTGCTCAACATTTCGCTCCAGGGTAGATTTAAAGTATCCATTTTCCTAATTTTATTCTTAAATGTCTGTATAGCTCTCTCAATCTGCCCATTAGTCGCCGGGTGGTACGGAGGGGAGAGCAAATGTCTGATACCATTTTTCTGCAAAAAGCTATTAAAATCTTCTGAAGTGAAAGCTCTACCATTGTCAGATACCACTACATCGGGCAACCCTTGTGATGCAAAAATTCTTCTCATCACCGTTATTACTGCTCCACTACTCATAGTGTTTACTATTTCTGCTTCCATCCATTTACTGTAGCTATCAATCAACACAAAAAATGTTTTCCCATGAAACGGTCCAGCAAAATCAATGTGAACTCTCTGCCATGGCTTTTCCGACATAACCCAAGTCTGTGGATCTCTTGGAGGACTATTTCTTACAAGTTGACACTGTTCACAGCTGGCCACCATCTGTTCAATTTGGTTATCCATCTGGACCCACCACACATAGCCTCTTGCATATGCCTTCGTTTGGACTATACCCGCATGTGGGGCATGTAATATTTTCAGTACCTGCTCTTGTAACTTAGCTGGCACTATGACTCTGTTACTCCACAATAAACAGTCTTTAGTGTGTGAAAGAGCCTCCCTTCTGGTCCAAAATGGCTGCAAAGCTGGGTCAGTGATCTTATTCGGCCAGCCATGAAGGACATGGAATAAAACTTTTTGGAGCAAAGAATCTTTCTTTGTTTCTGTAGCGATCCTTTCTGCACTAAGATTCCAGCCCGCTGGTTGTTCTTCTAACAACAATACTTCTTTAAGCCTTTCCTCAGCCACCGTTCCCATAGACGGTGCAGTCCACCTGCTCAATGCATCCGCATTCCCAATATATTTCCCTGGTCTGTGCTTAATAGTATATTCATAACAAGCCAGCTTCAAAGACCATCGTAGCATTCTCGGCGAAATCTGATCAGGTATGGGTTTAGCCGGATTAAACAAGCCAACCAGAGGCTTGTGATCTGTTACAATACAAAATCTGCGCCCAACTAGGAATTCGTGGAATTTCAACAATCCAAACATAATTGCCAACGCTTCCTTGTCAATCTGTCCATACCTTCGCTCATGTGTCTGTAGAGTACGCGACGCCATCATGATAGGTCTCTCGGTTCCATCATCCATGACATGTGCTATGATAGCGCCAACTCCATACTCCGAGGAGTCACATATGAGCAGTAACTCTCTGTTTAAGTCATATCCCACCAATGTGAGATCCGATGATAGCAATAGCTTAGCCTTCTCAAACACTTTCTGCTCGACTTCACCCCACTTCCAGGGCGTTTTCGCTTCCAGCAACCGATACAACGGCTCCAACAAAGTCGCTCTATCGGGTAAAAACTTTTGATAAAAGTTGTACAAACCGAGGAAAGCCCTCAGTGTTTCCTTGTTTGTAGGAGCTGATTTCTCTTGTATTTCTTTGACTTTTGCGGGTGCTGGATGAAGTCCCTCGCCATCGATCATGTGTCCCAAAAATGTGATGCTATTGGCAGCAAAAACACACTTTTTGCTATTCAGTCTAAATCCCAAATCTGTCAGCTTCTGCATCACCTGACGCAGCCGCTGATTATGCTGTTCCAGCGTCGCACCAGCCACCGCCACGTCATCCAGTAGACACGCCACGCCATCCATGCCTGCCAAAGCTGAAGACATTACCCGCTGAAAAATGCACGGCGCCGCACTAACACCAAATGCCAGGCGATTCACTCTCATAAGGCCAATGGGTGTATTCAGAGTTAACAACTCGGCCGCTTTATCATCAACCTTCATTTGCGTGTACGCTTGCTTCAAGTCGAGTTTACTGAAGACTCGGCCTCCACTTAGCTTTGCAAAGGCTTCCACTGACGTTGGCAGTGGGTATCTATCTACTTGTATACAAGCATTAACTGTAGACCTGTAGTCTCCACAGATTCGCAAAGATCCATCATCTTTCTTCACTATTCTTAAAGGTGTAGCCCATTCAGAGTATCTAACCGGTGTCAATACCCCCGTGTCTACCAATCGGTTCAGTTCCTCTTCTACCTGCCGCTTCAAAGGAAAAGGCACAGCGCGTGCTTTCATAAAGCGTGGTATTGCGTCTGGACGCAGGTGAAGAGACACTTCCGGGCCTTTATATGCGCCCAATTCTTCTTTAAACAAATCAGGATATTCATTCATGAAAGGCACCAAATCTTCCTTTGCCCAGTATAGGCCAGTCACTTGTAGGCCTAATGACTGAAACCAGTTGCGACCCAACAGGCTAGGTCCGTTACCAGACACCACTACCAGTTCACACTGAGCCTCTTTACCGCCCAAGACTACGCGTACATTAGCCACACCTACTACTTTTAGAGAGTCTCGAGTCCATGTGACTAATTTCACTGTAGTGTTCTGCAGCGTTGGAGGTATTGACCACAACTTCCTGAAGGTATTTTCTGACACTATACTGCGAGACGCGCCAGAGTCTACTTCCATCACCAAACTTGCCCCATCGATGACAACATTTACTTTTATCGGAGGTCTATAACTGTCCGTGCACACATAGACACCCATCATGTCTTCACATCCCGAAGTAGGCTCTTCATTATCTTCCACTTGGTGTACTTTTGCTTTCTTGTCACAAGCTCTAGCGATATGTCCATACTTCTGACATTTAAAGCACTTTGCTTTCACAAACGTACACCGCTCGCCTGCTTTGTGTATCCGAGTACAATGTTTACAATCATTGGACTTTAATCTGCCAATCTCCATTGGCTCCGGTGCCTGAGACATACTAGGTTGGCTTTGACTTTCTTCTTTACTCTGGCCAGGATACATGTCTTCGAATGTCGCCTGGTGGTTCAGACACATCTGCACAGCTTTCTCGCATGTAAGTCCTTTCGTTTTCAACAACTCCCGGCGTAAGCGTTCGTCGCGCACCCCTAACACTAGTCTGTCCCGTACTTGGCGCTTCAAGTCCGCAAAGTTACACTTGGCACACAACGCACTTATTGCAGCCACAAAGTCTTGCACGCTTTCTCCTTGTAACTGTGCCCGTTTATGAAATTTACCCGCTTGCAAAATTTCATTCACTTCCGGTTCATAGAACTGGTCCAAAATGGCCAATATTTCACCAAACTTCACTTCCGAAGGGCGTAACGGCACTAAAAGGGACGCAATTAGGGCATATGTGTCTTTCCCGCATTGTGACAAAAACAAAGAGCGCGATTTATCTTCATCTTTCGTCACATGTCGAGCGAGTCCCGCCGCGTCGAGCGCACACAGTAACTGGTCCTTATAATCACGCCACACATCAGTTTTGGCATTAAACGGCCCGGGCAACACAATATTCGTCATATTGAATGCCATTTTAGCACAATTACAGTTTATTTTCCGTAGTCGCCACTAAAAGATACACGCCATATCGAGTTCGTAACAAAACTAGCATTTATTTAAGTACCCACATTAGTTATACAAAAATACCATCAGCTACAATCAAATACACAACAGAGATATTAGTGATCATAGGGCGAAAATCACAAGTGAGGATGAGGTTTTTTGAGTTTTCCGGGAAAAGTACCAATCCCTCAGGAATAAAATTTATATGGGAAGACCTGTGACCTCTTTTAAACAAAAAAAGAATTTTGAAAATCGGTCTCCAATTGAAGGAGATATCGGTGAACATACATAAAAAAAAGGTTCCGACAAGTTGAGTACTTCCTCCTTTTTGAAGTCGAAATGTGAAATTAATTATCGAATCTGCAAATACACATTTGGATCTAGAATCTTAAGAAAATTTTGACCTTGTGGCTTTAAAACAAACATTCAAGAAAATTAATTTATTTCATAGTCAAATACATAATACTATGATTATATAAATTTATTATTTATTACTTTCCCTAATTAAATAATTAACAACTTGCAAAATATTCATAATACAAAAGTGTGCACCTAATCTAAGGAATGTTAATACAGCTCGGTAGCTCAGTTAGTTCTAAGCTGGTAATCTCCGTTCTGGGTAATGTACCTGACCCAAGGTAAAGCCTGGTAGCCGCTCTTTTCAATGATTTTCAAATAACGGACTTGAATTCCAGAAGTTGTGAAGTAGGGAATTTCGAATTTGACCTGGATTGGAGGTTTGCCATCCAAGTCCTCGCATTCAACGGACGGTAAACCAAAGTGGGCCCTCATCAGATACTCTTTTCCTCCTGGGAATGATTTGATGGACCATGTTATCGCATTTTGTTCAGGAGTGTACTTCACGCTGCCGATAGTGGTTTTAAACTTAGGGGAGTCAGCATCTGCTGGAACTGGAATGATTATTTCCACGTTGTTGGCAGTAGAACGCCTCTTGAACTGTGACTTTGCTTTGATCATGTATTCCACTCGGGAATGGGCGTGACGCTCGATAACTGACTCAATCCAAATTAAAGGCTTCACATGAGTATTGAGCCTATAAGACATTAGCTCAAACTCTCCATCAGGTGGAATGAAGGAAATGGTTCGGTCATTTTCAAAACGTGACAGCCGCACACATTGATGGAACTTGACATCCTCCAGTTCAACAGACTTCGACTTTCCTCTGCCGGTGCTTTCAAAGAGGACTTTATCGTTGAGCCCTAAACGTAACTCTGGCATGCCGGACAAGTAGACCCTCATCTTTATTGCACCTACTATCTCGCTCCTCAATACATTGCCATTGGCATTAGCAAGCAGATTAACAGACTCGATGACATCAAGGAATACTTCGTTTTTCCTGTACTTGATTCCCTCCGACCTCCAAGAGACAGCATTAGTGACAGCCATGGGGATACGCGGCTGCATTTCAAGTTTATGTCCCTCTTGAGTGATGTACTCCTGTAGGATTTTGCTATCTGTGGTCTGGGGGTAGCCAAAATCAAGTAATTCATCCATCAGCTCGTAAATTACCACGAAGTTGTCTCGAATACTTTCTTCCTCTAGCTCTTTGAAGTACTCGGTCATGACCTCGACGATTTTGTACAAAAATACAAACACAAGAGCTATGTTAGCATTTTTTTTGGTTGTTGACACAATGTATAGGTTGTTGGTCTTGATGTAGGCGAAGGTACACTCACTGGTCTGGAGCAGAGGCGTCAGCATTCCTTCTTCCTCTTTCTCCATGAGTAGAGGCATGAACTTGTCGATGATGGCCAGGTCGACATCTCCTCGGTAATTCCTCGATATGAGGACTTTACCCTTCACATCCAATATGTAAATACCGGAACATGACATGTTACAGGCTGAAACAACATAGAGCAGAGAATTTAAGTACCTCTCTTCTACTTACAACTCAACTCCTCAAGCGATACACCCGTGTAAATAGTACGGTGATGAAAAATTTGAAAATAGTGGAAACAGTGGGTTAATTTTATTTAAAGTTAAACATACATACATATAATATTACTGTCAGACCCGTAATTTGATGAATTGGATCTAAATTATCGTCATTTTCTACGTGTTGTAATGACAAACCCATAGATTAAGTATATATATAGATTTATAGTTTGCGTGGCCACCCTAGTCTTTCTCATTTCAACTGCAGGGTTGCCACATAATTAAAATTTCCATAGATTTGGGTAAAATATACTGATAATACGCCCTCCGGCCAGGTGGTAACGATCTGCGAAATGCTGCTGGTAGAAGCTGAATGCGTCGAGCTCAGGACAGGAACTCAGGCGCTCATTAGGGGAGGCCTATGTCCAGCAGTGGACTGCTATAGGCTGATGATGATAATGGGTAAAATATTTGCATATTGCACAAGGAATTCAAAGACAAACAAATATAACAAGAAATTATTGTCATGCAGGTAAACGATTAATCTATCAATTTATACTGCAGGTAACGTATTAATCTATTGATTAATACTTTACCTGCATGACGAAAATTTTTTTCATTTATAATCTGCTTCACTTACAAGTTATAATGACTTTTGATAATATGTAAGGGAAGGAAGGATGTTTAGCAAATTTGATTGAATGCACCACCTATATAATTTTCAAATCAAATTATATTTATTTGCATAAAAGTATGGTAAATCACCATCATACAGACCTAGAAGGCTGCGAAAAAATTTTCGTTGGACTGCTAAGCTATTAGAAGATACGCGAAAAACTGCGAGCAGAATTACAAAGGAAAGGATCTTAAAGGCTATGTGGATCGCATACTTATACTTCATTACAGAAGCGTGCAAATATTAAATTGTTATATGTATATATGTCATTAATCATCATTGATATCGGTTAATTTTACTTAACATTAATTAAGTTGACAATCAAGATTACTCAATAAATATATGTCAAAATGAAAACTAACCATTCAAAAGAAGAAATAAAAATAGTAAATTATTATTTCGTTTTAATAAATTCGTTTGATTGCATAAAAGCATTTATCTACAAGCCATTACAAGCAATTACAAAGGAAAGGATCTTAAAGGCTATGTGGATCGCATACTTATACTTCATTACAGAAGCGTGCAAATATTAAATTGTTATATGTTTATATGTCATTACATTAATTATCATTGATATCGGTTAATTTTAATTAACAATAATTAAGTTGACAATCAAGATTACTTAATAAATATATGTCAAAATGAAAACTAACCATTCAAAAGAAGAAATAAAAATAGTAAATTATTATTTAGTTTTAATAAATTCGTTGGATCGTATAAAAGCATTTATCTACAAGCCATTTGTGAAGTCTTATTTTAAAAAGGCTAAGTGTCAAATCTTTCATGTCTTCGGGGAGACTATTGAATATTTTAACGGACATGAATAAAGATATCTTTTGCATTGATTTTTTTACAGAACGGCAAAAATATCCTGTTATTTATTTGTGTCCTAAGTTGTCGTTCACGCATGTCTTTATGTTTCTAGTATGAGCTTTCAAAATTCCTACATGCAAAAAAGAATAGAATCATAGGAAATATATTTTTATTTCTCAAAAACTTCAACATTTAGAAAATTATGCTTTCTATTCTGCAATCATATTTTCTAAATTCGCTACTCTTTTATTAAACACCAACTTTTTTCCCCAAGAGCTCGCAGTTTTTCTCGTATCTTCTAATAGCTCAGCAGTCCAACGCAAATTTTTTCGCAGCCTTCTAGGTGTGTATGATGGTGATTTACCCTATAAACAGTAATCAAAAATTAATTTCAGTATTTAAACATAACAAATGTAATCTGTAGAAAATGCGTACATAAAAGGCTAGCAATTCTACTAATATAATAAAGGCGAAAGGTATTGAGTATTGTTTATTTCTCCCTCACGCAAAATTTAGATACAAAATACAATATAATACAATAAATTTATTTCTTTTACAAGTTACACACGTACATCGTTCTGGCTGGGAAAAATAACAAGCTATTAATGGCGCTGCTGATGATGATGATGAAACATATGAATTGAGGCATGGAATATATTGGTCTTCTTCTTCTTCGTATGAAATAGTGGCCAACTCTGATGTCGGAATTTTTAGGCCACCCGAAGGCCTCCGACATGGCTAACAACTGAAAAAGCCAGGAAGAACATCTTAACGTGCCTTCCGAAGGACGGAAGCGCTCAGATCTAAATGCCATCCAGATCACCCATATAAGTAGTGTCCGGGCGAAGTGTTCCTTAACCAAGATGATCTGCGAAGATCACCGGAGTAAATTATTTACATGGTGTCAAATTGCATTATGTTACAGGTTATAGGTAAGGTATCTCACATAACCCTGTCTAAGGGTAAATTTAGCAATATGGTTATATAGTAGGCAGACCGAGGCTTTGTAGGTAGTTAACTAGGTGTACCTATATAACAAATTGTCATTGCACATTATGTAGAGCTACACCAGCTGTGTGAGAAGCCGCGGGCAGAAGCTAGTATAAAATCTTAGTGAAAACTTTTTGAAAAATGGAGCTAACATTAAAGCATTTCTTTTCTGTCAGTCAAAGTCCATTGTAAATAAATAAATAAATAAATAATGCGGGACGTAATCACACAACATCATGTAGCCCCAAACAGAACATGCAACATTTGCCCCGAAGTGGGAATTGAACCCACAACTAGCTAATTTAATTTGCGGGTACTTCGGAGAAGGCAAGCAGTATCTTGGGTTTCACTTACCCGGTTTTGATAAAATATAGCTTAGGCTTTTTGATACTTACTTACTGTGGCAGATTTAAATAATTGGGGGCATATAGGTGTATTGTCAAAAATTGCTGTCAGTTGTGACTGACGAATCCCGAATCCGTTTTAAATCTGAATGATCCGTTGATTTAACGTAGCCTCTGGTTCTCTAGTCTGAAATAAAAAAACAGTTCTAAACCAAAACAAAAATGAACGAATTCTATCATTGTAGGTATGATAATAATAATAATAACAATAACCTAACATTTAATAGCACAACATATATGGTTTTCGTGGTCTTTTTTCCTATACATTCATTAAAACTTCGGTTTGTCAAGGTTGACCAAATATAGCAAATGGCTTTTAAACGATAAAATCAGTATCAAAATAGATTAAAGATTAAAGATTTTTATACATACTGTGGAAGATTCACATAACTGGAGACATAAAGGTGTATTTTCAGTTACCATCCATTAAATTACGTGGCCTTTGGTTTTTTATCCTGAAATTAAAACGTCATCTTTAAACTGGGCTATGCAAATAATAATGAACCAAAGAAATTATATTATTTAAAGTTCTAATAAAAAATGAAAAGACTTTTCTTTATATGCTTATAGCTTATAGCTTATGGGGTGGGGAAGGGCAGGGAGGGAGTGAGGACCCTCCCTCTAAAAGGGGGAAACTCAGTTTCCGAAAAAAATGAATTACGTTTTGAGGTTAACGAGAGAAAAAAAATTAAACAATATACGCCAAAACACACTACCGGACTACTACGGACCTATGACCTATGATCAGTTTAAAAACAGTTTCAAATCATAAAAATGGATATTTGATTCGGGTATTTGACCTCGTCGGCCCTGAGTGTCGCTTCGTCCACTCGTCCTCGCGGGCTAGCTCCACTCAGGATCTTCCACGGGAATTTCTGGTTCCACATTTTTTATATCCAATCTACGCATAGGGACCACAAGACTACGTGGCATCGGGGTGATCTGCGTCAGTTCTGTGATATTGCTACTCAAGTTGGGGTGTTCTAGAACCTACTGCTGCGAGAAGGATTTCCAGGTGGTTGTAAAAAATCTAATAACCGACTGTCACTTCACTTCACTTCTTTATTAAATGGCTTCTGGGATAGTTTCCACAATTTCGCCAGTATCAAGTATAATTGTTCATAATAATATGAGGCAACGTAGTACGGTATATAAGTCCAGTCGTCCAGTCTTCGGTCAGGTCCTGTTTTCTGCTATAGCAACGGCGACTATAACAAAAAACGATCGGCGCACAATTTTCTTCATCAGAGAGTTTCCGTCCAAATCTTCTTTATTCCATTTCACTAATACTTGTGTCATATTACTAACGTATAACGGTTAAAATACCATTAATGAAAATCGATATACATTAGAAAAACATTAGAAAATAAAATTTAATAAAAATGACACAGCCGTCGTTCAAGATGAAAAAAATGGTGTCCAACCGACTGTCTATTCAACGTATTACATTAACAACGAGAAATATCATTGTCAATGTCGAATTACCAAAAAATACCACAGAGGCCATAAATAAAAAGAAGATGAATTTTCAAATAATCATATCTCAAAAACTATTTGGTTCCGCACTACGCCATTTTAGATTTAGACCTATCTGTGACAAAAGTTCCAGCCGCCTAGCTCACTACAAATAAATGAAAGTTGAGCCAAAAATTAATGTGCAGTGGGCAAAATTCATTTCAAATGCCGGCAACACCAAACAAAACAAAACAAAATTGAATTTCACTTTTAGCTTATTTTCTTACAGATTTCTGTTCTAAATGTTGTTATTTATTGTGGAAGTCTAGTTAATAATCCATTTTTGAATAAATACCTCGTCAAAAGTCCGATACTTACGCTTGAAAAGACAAATCCGGAATGTTTTGATCACTGCCACTTTTGCACCAAAATACACTACACCGATCCATTTTGATAGAGAAATCCATAACATTCATTTGTTATTATTGATTTACAATAGATGAAACATAATTTTTCCAGGTAATAATTTAGTTTCAAGCAAGTTTTTCACAAAATCTTCCGAAACTGCTGCTAGCTGCCAAAGTTTGTTTAGCGCAATGTTGCGCTAAACAACGAAAAAACCGGCACGCGATAAGGGACAGCAAATCTATAGTGCGGTCTCCCTTATTTGCATGAAGCACGCATAAGTAGTTCTCTTTCTTGAAAGAATGAGATGAATTATCTCGTCGTCTATAGCTTTCTCTGTCTAGGGACAAACCACACACGCAAGACCACAGAACACTATTACTCCACAGGGGAGACAAATTCTCTCTTCTCGAACAGTGTTGCCGTTTTTTATTTGGAGAAAATGCTAAAACTTGTTACAGAAAATGCCAAAAAAATGCTAAATAATATGCAAGAATCTATATTTTATTCCCGAATAGCAAACTAAAGTAGTCTACTGTTAAAATAGATGCATATTCGCATAAAAAGAACGCAAGAGAAGACTCTGCTCTTTGGGTATTAAGATTAATTTGCATCGTAGGTTAATTAAGCTATTGCATAGCTTCTATCGAGGGCCTTGAGCGCGGGGACCGAATCCAGAAATTCCGTAACGAAAAATACCTCACGCTCCCCACTCCGATGGGCACGGAGGTGTGGCTTGAAGGCCGTGCATTGTCTAACGTCGTTTCTTTTCGGCAGTCTTTGACACGGTGTTTGTGTGCGTGCAACTAGACGTATTTTTATTTAATTAAAGAAAAAAAATTGTATTCTTATCGGTCACCACGTTCAAAAAGTGTAACTTGAATTAATATCAAAGAAAAAGAAATACTGCATAAATAAAATATATAAATAATTATAATTGCATAAGTTGATACAAAATGCTATGCAATAGCTTTACCGCGGCAGTCCCCGAGTGCCACACGTCTTTTTTTTTAGTTTTCATTGACTCCGATATCCGGTCAGTAATTAAAACTTTATCATCTTCACTTTGAGTCTTCAATAGCTTTCACTTTTGCACTGATTGTATCATAGGTATCGATTAAGCACATTATACCAACCTACCAACTATTATTGTTGTATAGCATCTCGTTCTTCTTGTTACCTCGGCGGGTTATAACTGAAAATTAGTATTTGCTCATCGAATAAAATTATACGCTGAGTTATGACCTTTTTGTCATACTGCAACACACACATAGATGAATTAATATTTTTCTTGTAGTAGTGATGTCGTTAAGTAAATTGTTGTTATTATTATGTATGTGTATGTTTGTTGCAAATAAAAATGTATCTATCTATCTAACTGTTAAAATAGATGCAAATTTGCATAGAAAGAGCGCCAGAGAAGACTCTTTCGGTATTAAGACTTAATTGCATAGTAGGTTAAGGCGACTATAAGGGTCAAACCTCCCTCTCGCTCGCACTATTCAACATTTTTGAAGATATGAAATAACTTAATGTAGATATGCAAAATAGCAAACCTTCACGGCCTAGAAAATAACAATACAAAGGTTTAATAAATATAAATAAATAAATAAAATAAAATCACATTTTGCATGTTTTGCGGTCGAAATGTGTTGCTTTAATCAGTAAATTTAAGCTTTTATATTTATGTTACACTCACAAAATTTGCGTATGTTATTGTTAAACTCTGTCATCTTTTTCCATTTTATGCGCTGATTTTGCTCATATAATTAAATGAGAAGCCATATTATACAAACACATCAAATAGACGTTAAAATTATGAGCAATCAGTGCAGTGCAAACAAATCGTTCAATCGCAAAGCTTACAAAATATAAATTTCGGGAAAGTTTTTAGTCTTTCTTTACAGAGAGTTGCCGTGCTACCTAAAAAAAGCTAGGTACTATGAGTCAATAAATAAATTGTCTCTGGTTTCTTTAATCTTTTAAATTCCTTACTATTTACTAACTGTAACGTTAAAAAAATACTAATTGTGAAATGCAAATTTTTCATGCTAATGGGTCACGAAATATGCTATATTTAGCATTAAAAATGCTAAAACGGCAGCACTGGTGCTGCCGTCACTCGAGCAGCATTGCCAGTATGAATTTCGAATAAGGTATGGTTTTTTTCTTCAAAAAGATACCGTTTTTCGTTTCAATGTACGGTTATAGAAAATGTTATGCCTAGAAGCGTGTTTTTACTAGTACTAAGTTTAATTTTTTGATAGATTTTATATTATTCTTATTATATATCATTAAGTTTTCTGTACCGCAATTGTATTGTTCTTGATAGATGATAAACGAACGTAAAATCACCTCCACCATACCTAATCTGCTAAGAGTATTTAATTTTTTGTAAGTATTTAGTTAATATTAGATTATCTGAGCATGTATGCTTAACTACGCGGCGGGGCAAATGTTGGCACGTTCTGCAGATATTTGTCTCAATTTTATTTGTCTCAGTCTCAGTTTAGTATTATTAGTAGTTTAGCGACCGGACGTTTCGGAGGGGTACAGCTTTGGCGGTCGGACGTACAAGTGGTTAGTATACATGATATGTATGTATTAAAAAAAAATGTATATATGTAATATATACATACAATTTATCGAAAGAAGGTATACTTCAAAATTTAGCTCGATATACATAGTCACACTTCACACTAATATTTTAGATGCGAAAGTTTGTGAGTATGGATGAATGGATGAATGTTTGTTACTCTTTCACGCAAAAACTACTGAACGGATTTGGATGAAACTTGGAATATACATAGTTTGTGACCTGGATTAACATATAGGCTACATTTTATCCCAATACCACGCGTGCGAAGCCGCAGGCGGAAGCTTGTAATAGATTAATATATAAAACTTTAACACTTTTTTCGGATATCAACTTTTAAGAAACACCAAGTAAACTATTGAAAAACATTTAGAAATAGTTTATTCTACTAGTCAAGATTGTAACACATTAAAATTGTAACATTGAATTAACTCAAAATTATGAATACATATGTGGTTCTGTATGTCCTCCTCCTCCTCCAGTCAACGTGTTAATAATCTGTCCTAATTTTCTGAAATACCGTATTTTTCATAGATTAAGTATAGCTTTCTCTGTCTAGGGTATTTTTAGACATGCAACACCGTAATTTTGACTCAGGCAGTTGAAGATATAGGCTTTTAACCTCTTTGGTGATCGATTGAATGAATGACAGCCTTTTTTTCTTCTTCTTTGAATTGAATGACCGTCATTCATTGGTCATTCATTCATTTCATTTCATTCTTTACCATAATTACCTACTTTTCTTTTGTATTTGGAACCATTTGGAACATCCCCTGTGGAGTAATAGTGTTCTGTGATTTGGAAATTGGAATTTTGAAATTTTGGAATAGTTCCGTGGTTTACGTGAAACATAAAGAAATTTAACGCTACGCTACGTGAAAAAACGCTCCAGTAGTAAACATAATTTCTCCATCACCTATAATTAATCTTTTTATTATCTTAACATCTAAACCTTGTGTTATTTACCATTTTGGTCCTTCCATGCAAGCAGAGCTTTCATGAAAACAAAATGACCACGGATGGTGCCTCGCAAAGAAATCCTCTCGTTTACTTGGATTTAAATATCGACGGCGAAAAAGGTAAAAACTTTAATTCACGCGAACCAACCTATATTTCAGAAAAAAAGTAAATACTTTTATCAATTCTATGCAGTCCCCGGCACGGATTTATAGGCGCGAGTTTAAATAGTGGGAAAAATGCAAAGAGCAAGTTGACCAAACAGTCCATAAAAATATGTTCTCAAGGTCAAATATTGAATAAATTCGTGCCGCTAGTTGTTCAATTTCCAGTCCAGGCCTTACCAGTTCTCTTTACCCACAAGTAAAACTTTGTCAATACATGTGGAGCTGACTAAGCTGCGGTTTTCTTAAAATGCTTTCCTTCACTTTCACCGTTTTGAGCATGTGGTAATGAAAATCCATTGGTACAGTATGGATTAGATTCGACAAC
Organism: Horisme vitalbata; assembly: GCA_951804965.1. NCBI lineage: Eukaryota > Metazoa > Arthropoda > Insecta > Lepidoptera > Geometridae > Horisme > Horisme vitalbata. Next base: position 15,500,677 of record OX638105.1, on the reverse strand, counting down.
CTCCCGAATTGGAAGTGGACACCATGGCTACCATGGCTCACACAATATAATCCTATCACAAACTACTAAGAATCTTACTCCATCTAACCATGTCTAGGACCTACAATCCTGGCCATTGAAAAGTTATCACGATGCTGTAAAGCTGCGGGGTGATCGGCTAACTCTGTTGCAAACAGAAATTATTGACACCGATCCTTTACAAACTTTGACATTTCAACTGTTGAAATTCAATGAACGTCATTTGACAAACTGCCACTGTAAAAACATGACCGGTTTCAATAATTTATGTTTGCAACAGAGTTAAACTATCACCCGGCTGATCATCTAGGCATTATTATTATAGTCTTTAGTCCGATGTGCATGTGTATGTCTTTGCCATAGGGCAGACAGATGACAACAGTTAGTTTAAAAACAACAGACTAAACTAACTACATTCATCTGACTAAAAGGCTATAATAATTATTTAAAAAAATGTCAGATGCATGTAGTTATTTGGTTTTGATGTTTTAAACTCTTGACTCTGTCATCTGTGTGCTCTATGGCAAAGGCCTCCCAACTTTTTCCATTCATCTCTATTTTGTGTAATTTATGTCCATGCTTTCCCACTGTTAGCACTATCTCATGATCTCATCTTTGTAAAGGTCCAGCTGGTTTTCTTTTCATTCTCTTGGATACCAAGTTTTATGGGTCAGTCTGTGGTGATCGATACCACAACATAAAAAAAATTTGATGCAAGATGAATACTAAAATAGAATCTTTAATTGTGGACTCTGATAAAAGTTGAATGAAAATTGACACATGTGTCACTGCGCATTGACCCTTAGCCCTATATTTCACCAGGACACCATGGAGGCGATACCAGTCTCCCGCTACCAACAAAATGTATGGTGGTGTCCATTTCGAGGTATAACCAATCGGACACCAGGTGAGTAAAGGCCTGCGCAGATTGGGACGGCATGGGATTTAAATTTTTACCTATGAACATTCAAAGCTATCATATTAAAAATAAGATACAATTCCTATGCTTTTAAATAATGCTGTGACGCCTTATTATTTTAAAGCATAGGAATTTATATCGTATTTATATTTTGATAGGTTTGAATGTCCATTGGTAAAAAAATTAAATCTCTTGCCATGCCGTCCCGGTCTGCGTCGGCTATAACTCTATAGAGCTGTAATACATTTTGTTGGTAGCTGGCGACTGGTTGCACCGCCATTGTGTCCCGGTGAAATATAACCTTTATGCTTTTGCTCCATTTTCGGGCCTGCATGTGACCAGCACACCTAGATTAAAGCAAAAGAAAATGATTAGATTTGAAGATGTAGGTATGTCATTTGCAACAATTGATATAAGCTTGCTCAATGAATATAATCAGTGACAAGGTCAGTTACTGTTTATATCACGAATGACAACAACATATAGTCCGGTCATTTTAGACAATTGAAATAAAGAAAATTCCGACAGAGCCAAATCTTCGTAGAGACCTTAGGTTTACCACAAGGAATAAAGTGTCAAAAGTCCCCATCAGTCCCATGTGAGCTTAGGGACTTATTCGGGGCCCAAGGTCAAAATTTTAGGTTTTTTGGATTTTTCTCGAAAACGTTATGTTATCGAAAAAGTACCTCAGAGCAAAGTTGTAGATCTTAAAATTCTCTATAAAAATGGTCCCTATGATTTTTTCTCTAAGACCCACTATTTCCCAGATATTGCGCTTGTAAGAATCATGTTCTACATAGTATGCACACATATGCCACGTATATACATATTTAGGCAAAAAGCTAAAAAGCTGTAAAGCTTTTCCTTTACCTGGTTGGAATGGTTATATTGAACACGTGACTAGCAATATTGTAGACTTTTCAAAATCAAAAATTTCATTTCTGCCATTTGTTCAACAGCCTGCAAGTAATTACAATATGATATACACAACTTTACTTTGTGCTTTAGAAGATGCTAAACGTCACAACCATACAGTTTGCATAATTACTTTTGATCAACCTCTATTTGCGAAAGCTCGCGAAATTGTATCTGCTGCACCTGAAGGATCGGAATTATTAAAGATTATAGTGAGACTGTGTCATTTTTCGGCGGAATAGGTTATATTATGCAAGGAAGTGGTTTAAAAGAAGTGCTTTCTGAGATTTATGCTCCTAAGTCTTTAGAGAAAATGCTTAATGGCCATGCTTACGCGAGGGCAGTTCGAGCTCACACGTTACTTCAGCTCACTTTAGCATTAACAATATTAAAAGAACTAGCTATTGATGATGGTATCGATGCAGATCTTATAATTACAGTGGAAAATATCCTCGATAAAACTCTTTTATATTATGACATTGAAAATGATAAGGAAATATCTGAACTTTTACTTGATTTATTTAATAAAAAGTTAATGGAATATCAGAAACGAGGACCAACTGCACAATTATGGGTACAGTATTTTCGGATGGTGTCCATTGCAAAAGAATTTATAAGAGCTGAACGTATGGGAGATTGGCAAGCTCATTTGAACTGCGTTAAAGAAATGCTTCCCTATTTCCATGCATCGGGGCATTTACCTTACGCTAAGTCTGCGCACTTATACTTGCAGGATATGCTTCAATTAGAGGAGATAATTGATCCTAGTGTTTATCAAAGGTTTACTGAAGGATTTTTCACTGTTCGACGTTCTGATAAACTCAGTTGTGGAACTTCAACAGATATGATTATCGAACAATCAATGATGAAATCCATGAAAATAGATGGTGGTATTTCTCGAGGACGAAGTACAAAAGAAAGTGTAATAAGAAAATGGGTTTACGGAATGCATGCAATGAACACAGTGTGTGACGAGTTGGAAGTTCTTGCTAATGTTTGAATGGACACGACAGATCAACATGTAGATGCGAGTGATTCGAGAGTTAAGAAAGATGCTAAAGATATTAAAATACTTCTTGACTGGTTTTCATCACATGATCCTTTTCCCGAAATGAACAAAATCTTATCTATTGCTTCAGGAGTCGTTGGTGACGATAAGATTAATTGTCATAAAGCTCGTGAAGTTGGGATTGCCTCGATGTCTAAAATGACTGGTCAAACTTTCAATCATATAAAATTGAAAAGAAAAGATAAAGTACTTCCTCTTTTAGCTGTGAGTAGCATTGTGAAAGTTCACGACGAAGAAGTACCAATAGACCCAGTATTATTATTTCAACGTATGAGTGTCACTAAGACTTTTGAGGATGAAATTGAAACATTTTTCGCATATGATTTAGCTCCTTACCCGTTGTCACTCTTCGATGCAGCTGGAATGCGTAAAACAATGAAGTCGGCTCTTTACGATTGCTTTCAATCAGTCAATGCTGAAGTTGATTTTACAAACGCTGCTTACGTTATTGATGGAGGATTAAAAAATTATAGGGACCATTTTTATAGAGAATTTTAAGATCTACAACTTTGCTCTGAGGTACTTTTTCGATAAAACTTACCGTTTTCGAGAAAAATCCAAAAAACCTAAAATTTTGTCCTTGGGCCCCGAATAAGTCCCTAAGCTCACATGGGACTGATGGGGACTTTTGAAACTTTATTCCTTGTGGTAAACCTAAGGTCTCTACGAAGATTTGGCTCTGTCGGAATTTTCTTTATTTGATCACTATTTTTATGTCTAAAATGACCGGACTAATACCTACTATTATTGAATAATAGATGACTATGCGTTTTTGTACATTTGCCACAAAGTAAATTCGTCAAAAAAGTATGTTTAAATTCGCCGCAATTCTATTTTTCTAATTATTATGTCCAATAAAACACCACATTTATGTAAATTGGTATATTGAGCTCAGTAGCAAAACATGTAGTGAATAACACAGAGTTCAACTACCCTTAAAACACTAAATCAAACTTATTATTCAAAGAAGGTTTGACACGGGTGGTCTTTTGTAGCAATAAATATAGCCTATGTTACTCAGGGTGAATGTAGCTTTCTAATGGTTTGAAATATTTGAAATCGGCACTGTAGTTTTTGAGTTTATTCATTACAAACATACACACACACACACACACAAAAACGGTTATTTTCCTCTTTATAATATTAGTGTAGACTATTAAAATACTCCGTTTATATTAATTTTGACTATTGTTAGTTCGACAAATTGGCACTGACCATTAAGAGTGTATATATTTAATGTTATTCAATAATACTACTGTATTGTGTATGTACTACATATCTACAATAATTTAGTGTCTGCTGTGAATGACAGACAATGCAGACAAGTAAACATAGATGATAAATTTTAAGGAATAACCTGCCAGTGAAAGTCTCTCATAAGTCCGGTTTTGTATAGAAAATTCTTCGAACCCAATAAGGTTTAACAACTTAACCACTACCATTCCCGCTCCCGCAATTTCTTATTAAAACTAATAGGTAAAATCTAACTTGAGAAATGAAGTGGGCTGAAAATGGCTTAAATTATGATAATGAATGATTGGCTACCCAGACAAATTTCCATGCCTTCAAAGTTTTATTTTTGTGACAAAAAGTAGCCTCTGTTCTTCTCCAAGGTCCCAAAGATCTATCTGTATACCAAAATAATCATCAAAATCTGTTCAGCCTTCAACGTGAAAACGTAAGAGACAAACAAACAGTTACTTTAGTATTTATAATATTAGGTAGGAAGTTAGGATTAGGATGATATAGATTACATATGTTTTAATATTCACATCTTGCAACATTTAAAAGAATTAACTCCAAATTGTCTCATTCCAGCTGGACGAATCATTATAAGACTAAGGAAAGATGTTGTGCCAAGAACAGCAGAGAATTTCAGGGCTCTGTGTACCGGAGAAAGGGGCATTGGTAGTCATGGAAAACCATTGCATTACAAAGGAGTTAGGTTTCACAAAGGTATGCATTTTATGTATGTATTATTGAGTAATTCGCGTTAGGGTACCAATAAGTTTAAAGTAATAGCTAATATAAGGAAATCACAAAATCATAGCGCTCCCAGACCTAGGTCGGAAATGTTAGTAAATTAATAAATAGTCAATCAAATGAAGGGTCTGCAAACTTACAAAGCGGTACCCCGACGCAAATTACTCAATCGAATTTGATGGCTCCATGATAGGTATTATTTTAGACTTTTTAAATGTTTGTTTCTTGAGTCAGGGTTTAATTTTTAAATGAGTAAATGTAAAAATGTAAATGGACTCCCTTTCCCGCAATTGGACTCCAGTTGGTCCATTGTGCGTGTTATATGAGTGTGAAGACGAAGTTAAGGGAGACCACCTACCAGATGAACCGACGACCTCGTCAGGATTGCAGGATATTAAGATAATTTAAGTAAATAGATACATAGTGAAAGTGAAAGTGAAAATTTCTTTATTAAGTACGCACATTACAGTACACTTTGAATCGTCAATTTTTTTAATTTACACCAATTCGTAACGTGACCAAACAGAGAAGAATTGGCAAGAAACTCTGCTAGGCTTATATTTTTTTAAATGTCAGTTTTACAATACTTTTTCTTAACTATTACATTGGTTTTGAGGGAGTTAGAGACAGTTTCATCCCAGGCTTTTTTGTCATCTAAATAATCAGAAATTTTATAATAAGCTTTATCACAGAGATTACGTTTATCAACATTTTTTAATTTATAATCATTATTAACTAATATACATAACATGCACAACACAGTTAAAATTCTAGTGTCAAATAAAAAAAAATATATATATATTATGATTTCAGTGGTATCACAGTTCATGGTTCAAGCCGGTGACATGATAAATGGCGATGGAACTGGAGGTGAAAGCATTTACGGACCTACATTCCCTGATGAGAACTTCAAATTGATTGTAAGTTATTATTTTATGTTAATTATTTATTTTATTTATTATTATTTATTTGGGTCGCCGACAAGAGATACACATACTTAAACAAAATAAAAGCACTTAATCTTAAAGTGCCATTGCTCCCTTAATTATGGGTGACCACATCATGCACATTCAGTTATTAATTCAGACTAGGGCAGAATTTCAGACTGGGTAAAATATTTTTTTAATACATTTAATAGAAAGCATTACCACAACATTTTTTTTTAAAGAACTAAGAACTTAAGTAGTTATTCAAATATGTATACTATAAATTATACAAGCAAAATCTTTAGGTTACACTTACAAAAGAAGTAGGAGATAACTGATTTTAAAATAAGCAACTACTGATTAACCAAGGGAAATTACATGTTTTTTATATTTAAATAAAGGATCGCTCAAATCAATGTCGCTCCTTTTAGATAATATGTTATATAATTTACAGCCTTGGCATAACGGCATTTTCCGTTGTGTCCTGAATTGGTTCTACAAAACGGTATAGAAAACATATTGAATGCTTTTTTTTAAGTTATTTAGCCTTACCTCAAACAAAGTCACAACAAAATTCTTACTAAAGCTCAAAATTCAAGACTGCTGCGTCTGTAGCATCAGGAATTCTAATGCAATGTATTTTTTAATCTTTCACGGCTTTTCATTTGCAGGACATCAGTGCAGAAATTTCCACCCCCCCCCCCCCAACTTCGAATTATAATAAGTTAACGCCGTGCACAAACTTAAATGAAATTATTTATTCTTAGGAGTGCTTTGAACCGACTTCAAAAAGGAGGAGGTTCTCAATTCGTCGGAATCTTTTTTTTTCGACTTCTTTTTATGGTTCACCGATAACTCCGTCAATTGTGGACTGATTTTCAAAATTATTTTTTTGTTTAATAGAGTATACTTCACAGGACCTGTGACCTGAATTTATATGGGACCACCTGGTGGTCCCATATAAATTTTATTCCTGAGGGATTGGTACTTTTCCCGGAAAACTAAAAAAACCTCATCCTCACTTGTAATTTTCGCCCTATGATCACCAATATCTCCGTCAATTGTGATTTTCAAAATTCTTTAGGGCAAGAAATAAGAAGTGAGTTATTTGAAGTCGGTTTATTTAAAAAAAAAAGTCCTACTTGTTTGTCTTTAAATAAATGGAACCAAATGGGAAGTATGCTCTTTCAGACGTAAACAGAATTTACCTAATTGGTTTTATAAATGATGGAGTTGTGAGTTAACAAACATTAAATTAATACAATGGTGATGAGATCCTCCTGTTTTAGAAGTCTGTTATAGATAAACAAGGTGGAGTGACGATTTGCGAAAGGCTAGTGGTAGCTGGATGCTTCGGGCTCAGGTCAGGGTACAATGGCGCTCTTTGTCGGAGGCCTATGTCCAGCAGTGGCACTTGAGAATAGTAGATTGTTTTACAAGGGACTAATCCATCCCATTATATACGAGGTCGTTATACTCCCGAGCATAGCGAGGGAGGATGACAAGACCGAGTTACAATGGGTGGTTTTGGCCCGAGTAAAACTCTCTACTTTTTACTTCGATTGCGAGAAAATAAAACAATTCAAAATTAGACAATTTTCAGAAATTTTATTAAAAATTAATCAACCTTCATAAAACATCACCAAGACGGTTCTATTTTCAAAAAAAAAAAGATTGTCGGAGCACCAAGAAGTCGAGTTTTTATGTAAGAGAACGAATACTTTGTACGGGCTGATGATTTTAGACAAAAATTAAAAAGAAAAGATACTTTTTAGCCCGAGGTATTGAACTCGAGTTTTAGGCCCGCTAAGCTACACTATTATGATACACTTTTTGAGCAAGAGAAGTGAAAAATAAATTATTATATTATATTGGCTGACGATGATGATTATGATAAAAAAAAAAAGCACCAATCGTAAGCTCAAAAAATTATTTAACATCTATAATTTTCAGCACATGCCCGGCGTGTTGAGTATGGCCAACAAAGGACGGAAACACACGAACGGGTCGCAGTTCTGCATCACAACTGTCCCATGCCCACATTTAGGTATGTATTTTCTTTATGGTACTTGAAGATGGAACAAGCATGACCCACCTAATGTTAAGTGACAACCATTGTACCACAAAGCATTGCATCATAGATCGAGTTTTTTCATAACGTGTTCTACGTTGCAACGCCCTGCGTCCATCAACTTGAGGCATGAAGATGATAAGCCTCTTGTGCCTGTAATTTCACCGGCATCCACACCCTTCAAACCAAAACAGTAATGCTGCTTCACAAACTAGTTTCAAATAGTTGACGGCCTCTGTGGCGCAGTGGGCGAAGGTCCGCCTGTGACGCAGAAGGTTGCGGGTTCGATTCCCGCTGCGGGACAAATGCTGCATGTTCTGCAGATATTTGTCTCGGGTCTGGGTGTTTTCTATGTATGATATGTATGTATTTACAAAAAAAAATGTATCTATGTAGTATATCAATCATGTGGTTCCCATAATATACAAGCTTTGCTTAGTTTGGGGCTACATGATGCTGTGTGATAACGTCCAGGAATATTTATTTTATTTATTTGTATTTAAATACACACCTCTCAACACACACATACACACACCAGCCTATATCAGTTCACTTCTTCTGGACACAGGTCTCCCCTAATAAAGGGGAATATGCCCATAATCCCAACGTTGGGCATGTGGGTTGGGGATCGCAAGGCACAGCTTCTCGCACCGCCGACGCTGCTGCCCTTTAGCGGCCAGGGGATTTAACTATGCCGATTTTAGGTTGCGCTATGCCGCAATCAGTCGGCTGCCAGAGCCCCGTTTGTTAGTCTTCTTTTTCTTCGTATGAGTTAGTGTCCAACTCTGGTGTCGGAGGGCATATCGGAATTCGAGTTTGCAAGTCTACACCGCATTCTGAGGCACTAACGAAAAAAACTAGCCTAGACAAAAATAATAATAAAAGTTGATTTATTTCAAAAAGTTTACAATGTTAAACAAAACCATCTTACAAATAGTTTCATGTACTTATGTATTACCACAGAATACAGAGAGGACAGAAGCTTCACTCCGCGCAATCATTTAAATAAATAGCGACTTTAGCTGCTACGCAATAAAGCGCTATTCAGCTCGCACCGAACTCAGTGCCTAACATTTATATTAACCTACACCTTGCATCCCTTTCTATCGTATAGCTCTATCTCTATTGACGTGGCACGTGTAACGTTAGGGTTGTCTTGAGAATTATTTTGTGACGAATAATAATAACCTGGCCGCCGACGGGCAGCAGCGTCGGCGGTGCGAGAAGCTGTATCCTGCGATCCCCAACCCGCATGCCCAGCGTGGGGATTATGGGCATATCCCCCTTCTTATAGGGGAGGCCTATGTCCAGCAGTGGACATAGGCCTCCCCATAGGCTGTTGTTGTTGAACATTTTACAAAAGACAAATCGATGTGGTAAGTTACCTAAAGGTAGGTGTACTAACAATTAAAACTAGATACCTAGGTTACCTACAAACCAAATGTTGTTTTTTTCTCTTGCAAATATCTAGGTAGGTACCTACCTACTAAAATTTCTCTTAAGATTTAGCATGATGTACAGAAAGCGTCAGAGTCTGGTAACCCCCCTAGTTAACGTTAGTAGGTTCGAAACGTCGCAGCGTCAGTCGTGGATCTCGAACTTTTTGCACAAATGTGTGTTTTATAAAACTCCTCTTCCTTGCTTACGCATATTTAAATTCACCCATATGGCTAGATGAGACGATGGAGTGGCGGTTACATCACTCGACATTAATCTTTACGTTGTAAGAGTACTGGGTTCGAATCCCTCATTACTTATGTGTATTTTTGTTTTTTTTTATTTTTGTTACTAACACAATGGACTATGTTGTAAGTGTAGTAGGCAAGTTACCTTATTATTTAAATTCAGGTAAATTAAAACAATTTTCAAAAGTTATAACAAAATAAACGTATACTGTAACTTAAAATTTCGTCATAATCGCCAACCGCTACGATAGCTCAGTTAGTTAGAGCGTCTAATTCATAAACTAGTATGAATAAATTGCTGGTTCGATCCCCCAGCCAAGTATAAATAGTTTTTGTATAAGATTTTGGCCATTTGAATATGGTAGCCTCCAAGGCAGCAGTTTAAATTTATACTTGAAAGGGGTATACCAGATCGTGACGCTGTGTGTACCTACCTTAAACAGTGATTGTTCAGTTTTCGTACACAATACACCTAAACACTTAAGTAAGTGTTAAGGACCCAAGTTCCTACCTAGTAGGTATGCCTATTTTCTGAGCTCTTAATGCAGCCAGCCAGTGTAAAATAGTTTTCTGATCTAATACTAGGTAGGTAGATATTATTTGAATTATCATTGTTCCTAAAAAGAAATAGGTGGCTAGGTAACTGGATAGTAAAATGTTCAACAACAACAGCCTATAGGGGAGGCCTATGTCCACTGTACGCAATAATAGCGCTTTATTGCGTAGCAGCTAAAGTCGCTATTTATTTAAATGATTGCGCGGAGTGAAGCTTCTGTCCTCTCTGTATTCTGTGGTATTACTTATACCTAAACTAGGCAGAGCCTGTGTTATGGGATATTAGTAAAAGATGACTATCGAAGAACAATACGAAGACTAGCAAAAAAGAATTCGTATTTATATGTCTATACGTAAACATTTTCACCAATAAGAAAGCATGGATTCAAAATGTCGTTTTTTCATTGACCAAAAATTTTTTTTTAAAAATCGTAATAACTATAAAGTTTACGATACATTAGGTACATAAACGAAATCAGAACAAAATTCGGGTGAGATAAAGCTGATGGTCTAAGCTCACGGAGACCGGCAGCATCGGGGATTTCTATAATGTTTGTTATGTGCTGCAAGTACCGAGATAATTATATGGAACTCTATTCGTTGAAGACACTTTTTTCCTCGTTTTCCACCATAGTTTTCCACTCAGCAAAAAATAATTATATACAAATTTATTTATTTGAATAAAAACTCATATCGACATAGAACTCATAGAAACTTTTTCATAAGAATAAATAATTTAATTTGAAAAAAGAAGCGATTGTTTGGAACGGGTTCGAAATATAAAGTTGACAGTAGATGTCGGAAGAAAAATTTGGTATTTCCATCGGGAGATTTGGGCTTTTCAGAGAAGAACTAAGATTAAATAATGGAATGAACGATCCATTATCGAGGAAACCCTGATATTAATGTTCTCCAAGTCAACTACGAAGTGTTGAAAATGATATTGAACGGAAAATTTTGTGATGAGAACTATTTATTAATCGTGAGTTGATCGTGAGTACCTAGGATTCCTTCTTTTCCTTATGAATAGGAATTGTAGGTAGGTAGAGCACTCATAGGTGCAGTAAAATACCGTTAGTAATAAACTAAACCTGCGATTCGTACTCGCGCACGAAGGGTTCCGTACCGTTGTATGGGAGCCCCACTTAAATATTCATTTTAGGCTCAGCTTTCCTTTGTGTAGTGAGCTAGGCGGCTGAAACTTTTTCACAGGTAGGGCTACGCCTAGGAAGCCTAAATCTGAAATGACGTAGTGCTGAAACGAATAGTTTTTGAGAAGAATTTTTGAAAATTTCAATTTTTCACGTAATTTCGTCAAACTTGATTGTTTGCTATTGATTGCAAAGTTTCTGGTAATCTATCAATGACAATGACATTTCTCGTGGTTTTTGCGGTATTTTTGGTAATCTGACTATGACAATGACATCTTTTGTTGTTTTCCCGCCGGTTTTTGTTGATTGTTGTAAAGTCCTTCCTTAATTTTATTCTGTTTTTTAGTATTTGTAGCTAATAGCGGCAACAGAAATACATCTTTGAAAATTTCAACTTATCTATCACGTCATGAGATACAGCCTGGTGAACGACAGACGGACAGTGGGGTCTTTAGTAATAGGGTCTCGTTTTTATCCTTTGCACAGTTAAATCCCTTGGTTGTCCACGGGTAGCAGAATTGGCGGTGCGAGAAACTGTGCTCTGTGATCCCTCCGTGTGTTCCGCTCGAATCGAAGGTGACACTTTCCATAGAGCGTGGGAAAAAATAGCTCAAAATCCAAATGACTGGAGGAATCGTGGGGAAGGCCTTTGCCCAGCAGTGGGACATAACAGGCTCACACACACACACCAGCCTATATCAGTCCACTGCTGGACATAGGCCTCCCCTAATAAAGGGGATAAGCCCATAATCCCTGGCATGCGGGTTGGGGATCGCAGGGCAATTCTAGCACCACCGACGCTGCTGCCCGTCAGCGGCTAGATCATTTAGTGGTGCCGGTGTTAGGCTGCGCTATGTCGCGTTCAGTCGCCGCCATAGCCCCGTTTGTTAGTTAGCAGGGTGCACCACGTGCAGATGAGGTTGGCTTGGGTTCCGAAGATGGGGTTTTGGTACCCCCATACACTCCTAACAGGCTCGTAATGGTAATAAATACATCAATTGATTGAATACATTTCTTATTAGATGGCACAAACGTGGTGTTCGGCGAGGTATTGGCCGGGCTCGGTATAGTGGAGGAGATGCAGCGGTACGGGAGTAGAGAGGACGGGCGACCGACGGTGGTATGTTGGTAAATTGAACCTGTTTGCTTTATTTATTAGAATACTAGCTTCAGCTCGCTACTTCGCTCGCTTGGTACTCTGATAAAAGTAGCCTGTGTGTTAATCCAGGTCAGGAACTGTGTATATTCCAAAGGAGAATGCCGAGAACCCGTACCAATTGCGTCAAAACCGAACGTATCCCATAAAATGTATTATATTTTATAAATGACATTAACATTTTCTTTAGTTTTACACACCGACGGGTTTAAAAATCAAGTAAAAAAGTATTTTGTTGAGTCCGCTGCAGGCCGCCATTAGACTGCAACAACCAATGATATATACGTTACTATGGCAACAAACATTGATGTAAGGTGTTACTATGGCAATAACCCTTTTTTATTATTTTGACAGTAGAATCGACTAAAAACTTATTGGATATTTTTTGACGCACTCACTTTAGTCTTGGTACCGAGCGCCATACATCAGACGGCATTCTCCTTTCATCTAAATCCGTTCAGCCGTTATGGAGTGAAGCGACCACCAACATATTCGCACTCACCCAAACACTCGTATTTGTAATATTAGCGTGACTAGCTTCCGCTCGTGGCTTCGCTCGCGTGTTACCGGGATAAAAAGTAGCCTATGTATTAATCTAGATCACAATTTGTGTATATTCCAAGTTTCATCCTAAGTCCTCCGTTCAGTAGTTTGCGTGAAAGAGTAACAAACATTCATCCATACATCACCCATAAACTTTTGCATTTATAATATTAGTAAGATATTAGTAGGACTAGCTTCACTCGGGCCCTACAAGAGATGTAGCTATGCCGGTGTTAGATTGACAGTTTCTCGCAGCCAACTGGCCTGTAGCCATGGATGCCGGTGTCATGCTGCACTATGCCGCAATCAGCCGCCGCCAGAGCCCCGTTTGTTATACAGCAGGGTGAACCACGGGCAGGTGAGGTTGGCTTGGGTTCGGGAGATGGTAGTTGGAACCCATTACCTCCACGCATAACCTCACCTGACGGGTTTTTGTCGCTAGCATTGTGTGCGTGCTCTCACTCACCAATGTTATTAGTAGGCAGGTACCTTTATAATGTTACCAGCCTAGTTGTTTTTCTCATTCTGTACTTGTTTGTTTTTATCGAAAACCTTGTATAGGTTTTAAGACATTACTAACCAGTTTGTCAGCCATTTTACCCAGAATTATAAACTAAACGATTATCACGTTACATAGGAATGCATAATAGAAGACTGCGGGGAGATAACAAGAGATACCTGGGACGTGTGCTGCCGCGATGGAACGGCTGACCAGTTACCAGAGTATCCAGCCGACTGCAATCAACCCATGACTGTGAGTACTCAACCATTACTTACCTTAGGGCATGTTCACATAACAGGGGGTCTATTATAATAGGCTAGCTAGAGGACTGAAAAATTCTAATTAGTCCGTTTTTTACATATCCAGAAAATATTGGACACGTATTTTGTCTTTTGTCAATTAAGGCGACGATATATGTCAAACCTCCCTCTCGCTCACACTATTCAACATTTTTGAAGATATAAAATCACTGAATGTAGTTATGCCAAATAGCAAACCTTCACGGCCTAGAAAATGACAATACAAAGGTTCACCAATAATAGCATTTTGATTCTTCTTACCAAAAAACTTGCACCAATGTGATCAATTTTGGTGCAATTTTTTTGGTAGGAAAACGTTTTGGGTTCTTACTATTATTATTATTATTCTTGCTGAACCTTTGTATTGTTATTTTCTAGACCGTGAAGGTTTGCTATTTCGCATAACTACATTCAGTGATTTTATATCTTCAAAAATGTTAAATAGTGCGAGCGAGAGGGAGGTTTGACATGTATCGTCGCCTTAAACAAAAAATAACAGATATAGTGCGTTAAAGTTCCGCGTGACGTCACGATATAGTACATTTTTTACCTAGCCGTGACGTCACGAGCCCCCACTCCCGAACTTTCACGTTCCTTATCTCCGTCAATTTCTATTGGTTAGATAAATAATAAAATACGTGTGCAGTATTTTTGATTATCTATCTGACGGACTAATTAGAATGATTTTTGTTTAGCCCAGTCGTATTCCATATTGCGACAAAGTTTATACCGGTACCTATCAGAACACCTAAATAGCAAAAATACTATTTAGTTTAACTAAGATGCGAAAATGATTTTGTAGCAAAACGTATGGAAATCTCAAAAACGACAAGTACAAGTCAGTCTAATATAAATAAAAAAAATACTTTAAAGATTTTATAACGTTTATTTCAAATAAATAGAGAAGCAAACTGGCAAGAATTAAGCATTAAGAGATCTTTAATAAAGCGAGACAGATTTTGAAAAACTACTTCATGTTCAAAATCTGTCCAAATATGATTCGCCATAAATGGGTAATATTTTGAACAACAACAAATAGAACGTTAATAGAGTCAATTCAGTCAATACATTGATACAATAATAAAGTTGGACATGTATATGCAACATGTATTTCAAGCAATAAATATACTTTGACTTACGTTTTGGCCTTCGAATTTTATCTCTTTCCTTTTAACTCTTAATTCTTGCCAGTTTGCTTCAAGTACATTCAATTCCAATGCATTGTATAAACGACGGCAAGGTCTTCTCTGTTCCCACCCTTGAATTGTACCTTCATTTTTTTTAACGTGGGGTAATCCAGACGTTTTGCTACTAAGACTACTTTATGGACAACTTTAATACCAAGACATTTGATGATCTTGGCGTTTTGTTAATAACGTTGTCATGCTACATGGGTATTCTGATAAGCACCCGTTTATTCTACTGAAACTCTGTGTCTGCACTGTATCTTGCTTTATTGTAAAAGTAATACGAAATAAATATTTTTAATATTTTAATTTTTTAATTTAAAATAATTGACCTCTGTGGCTGAAGGTCCGCCTGAGACGCAGGTTGCGGTTTCGATTGCCGCCGCGAGATGTTTGTATGATCTGCAAATATTTGTCTTGGGATCTGGGCGTTTTCTATTTATAATATTTACAAAACATAATGTAACATCTACTTACTTGATTATACCGTCTTCAGGCACAATAAAAGATTTAGAATAGATGAGGATTTTTTATTTCAGTTGGACCAGCTAATGAGCGGTATAAAGACGTTAAAATCCACTGGCAACATGAGATTCAACGCGCGCCGGTACAAAGCTGCCATTAGGAAGTACCTCAAATGCCTTCGCTTCATTGAACACGCCTACCCTCTGATTAATGCCGTCAGCGACACTGATGAACAAGATGAGCGTAAGTTTGTTTCTTTTCTCGTGTGGTACCTGGATGGAAAGTAGTATTTGTTATTTCAGGTCTAGAACTTAATTTATGTGAAAAATGTCAGTTTTATTTGTTTTGGCGTGAAGCGGGAACAAACATTTTACGCCTTTACTAAGAATTTATAATATTACTAACTTCTGCCCGCGGCTTAGCTCGGCTATCCGAAAGCCTGAAGCCTGTGTTAATTCAGGTCATCAACTGTTTGTGTATTCCACACACACACACACACACACACACACACGCACACGCACACTGTTACGACATAGCTCGTTGGCGACATAGCTCAGACGATTAGCAAGCTGAAGTGGCAGTGGGCTGGCCATATCTGCCGAAGAACCGATAACCGTTGGGGTAAACGAGTTCTTGAGTGGAGACCGCGGCTCCGCAAACGTAGTGTCGAAAAGTAGGACGCTGTCCGGCCAGGTGGAGTGACGATTTGCGAAAAGCTGCTGGAAGAGGCTGGATGCGTCGAGCTCAGGACAGGGCGCAATGGCGCTCATTAGCGGAGGACTTGTTCCGGCAGTGGATAGCTGCAGGTTGATGAATCATTAGATGATGATATGTATATTATGTTGGTACTCATGAAACTAACGTGAATTAACTCATTCATATTGAGAAACGGGGATTTTCACGTACCGTTACATCGGTGAAGGCACTGACGGCGTTTCGACACGTTAAAGAGTCTTCATCAGGGTGAGTGAACGCGACCCTCTCAATATGAATTATTTTTACTATTTTCATCAATGCGTTTTATTTTAATTTCAGTACAAGAGATAGCGTCTACCTGTACCACCCAGTGCTACTTGAACCTCGCGGCGTGCTATATGAAGACTGACGATTACAGATCGTGTGTCAAATTATGTAATATGGTGAGTATTTATATCACAAACATACACACCACCCTATATCAGTCCCTTGCTGGACATAATCTCCGCTACTAATATTTTATATTTAATATTTTTTTTTTAGTATTGGTGTGAAGGTAGGCAAAAGAAGCGTCGGAAGACCAGTAGCGAGATGGGTCGACGACATAGTACGCGTCGCCGGGCGAGCGTGGATACGACTAGCACAAGACCGTGCTGGATGGCACAAACTCCGGGAGGCCTATATCCAGCAGTGGATAAAGTCGGGCTGTCGATGATGATGATGATGGTGTGAAGGATGAACAAACATCATCATCATCATCATCATCATCAGCCTACGCAGTTCAAACACAAACATTTGCATTTAGTAGTAAGATTAAATAGGATTAATAATGTCATGTGCTCGCTTATTTGTGATTACTTAAAGGCCTTACTTGGCGTTGTATAATAAGAGTAAGCTACTAAGTTCGGTCTTATTGATAAGACAGACTGAATACCGCGTGGTCTTAATAATCCTTTCAATCAAACTAAAACAAAAACGAACTGGAAATAAAAAAGATCAAATTCCATTCGCAGGTTCTCGACACGGACCCTCGCAATGAGAAGGCGCTGTACCGGCGCGGCCAAGCTAATTTCGCCCTAAAGAACTACGACGCAGCGCTCTCCGATCTCAGACATGCGGACAGAGCGTCCCCTAACAACAAAGCTGTTCTCAACCTTCTAGAACAAGTGAGGACTTGTAACAAAAGTTACAACGATGTGCAAAAACAGCGGCTGTCAAAGTTTTTTCGTGAGCAAAAAGAATGTGTCGCGCTCTCAAATGACTGAGCTCAGGCTGAAAGTTATAATACGTAGGATTGTCTAAATCTGGAATGGATTTGAAATGGGTTTTGCTAGATGGATGTCCAGCAATGTGTTACTTGTTGTTTTTATGCAATCTCAACATGTATTTTTCAAATCAAATGACTGAGCTAAGGCAGACGTAGGATTGTCTAAATCTGGAATGGATTTGAAATGTATTTATCTAGATGGGTGTCTGTGTTCAATGTAATGTATTACTTGTTTTTATGCGACCTCAACATGTAATTTTCAATGTGGGCATTATGAAAAATGTTTGCGAGTTGAATACTCTAAACATTTATATATAAAAAGGTTAAGGCAGAGGTGTCAAACAAATGGCGCTCATTAGGGGAGGCCTATGTCCGGCAGTGGACTGCTATAGGCTGATGATGATGATGATGATGATGATGATGATGATGATAAGTGGTACTCGTTGTTTATGTTAGAATAACGTGTCGTATTGCGTCATAATGTCTATACACGTTTTATACAATTTGTATAGTAAGAGCGAGACACAACACAATGTTGTCAATCTCTGGCGCAGAGGATAAAGGTCCGCCTGAGACGCAGACGACTGCGGGTTCGATTCCCGTAGAAAAAATGTATGTTCTACAAATATTTGTCTCTGGTCTGGGGTGTTTATTATGTCTAATATACATGTATTAAAAAATATGTTTATTAATTAAATACGCTTTTTTATATCAGTCTCATAGCACTCATAGTTCTCTAGCTCTGCTTAGTTTGGGGATACATGATGCTGTATGATTTTGTCCAGCATTATTTATTTAATGGTCAATGCTTTAATGGTTCAATGGACCAGAAGCCCCATTTACTAACTCTGTTGCACACAGAAATGGTCTGCTCCGGACCTTTGTTTGCAAACTTTGACATTTCATCTATCGAAATTCAAAGAACGTCAAATTTTGTAAAAGCAGGACCGGTGCATATCATTTTGGTATGCAACTGAACTAGTAAATGATGCCTCAGGAAGAAAACCCAGACAAAGTCGATAGTGAGAGCCGTCGATATTGAGAGGGCCCAGAGAAGCCATGTTGGCTTTTCATACTTAGTATTGCGCCCTCTATCGTAGTTATTCGATAGGTTACAAAAATCTCGCATACCTTGTGGGTCACCAGTTGCAGCAAAGATGGCGCTGCAACAAATACACTTGTATGAAATAGGCTTCCCTGTTCTCATGACGCACACGCATGCAATATCTACTTACGGATCTATTTATGTCAGTGTTTGACAAAGCTCAAAGCTGCGTAAATTGCATGCAAATAAGGAACTTAACTGCTTTGTGGATGTTTCAATTTCTTTTAACAAGTTTTAAAATGCGCTCCAATGCTCTCCGACGCGCGCCGGTAATTGTAAATCGTACATAAGGTGCAGGCCACATATATATAGCGTCGGACGCGGACATGGCACGGGTGGTTTCCTTTTCCATTCAAATTTCAAACGAAATGCATGGAAATAAAGCACAATTTGGGCCATGTGCTTGTTCCATCTTCAAATACCATAAAAAAAGTCCAGAGATATAAACGATCTGTTTGGTTACTTCGTGGTTAGGTGTATCATTCAAAGTCTCGGATAAGTGTTCGCAGTTAGGCCTATTTCACCATCTTCAAGTAACAAAGTAAGCTGTTTGCTGGTTAAAGTGACAAATCCCTCCACGTACTTGTCACTTTAACCGACAATTATAATACTTTGCCGTTGGACGGTCAAGAAGGCCCTTATCATCATATTTTCAGCATGGCGACATTAAAAGAATACACGAGTAGAGCTAGTTTCCCTCATAATTATCCATACTCTTGTAAATTTATACATAAAACATTGTATATATATGTATCAATTTACAAAGAGTATGGATAATAGGAGAGGAACTAGCTCTACTCGTGTATTCTTTTTATGTCGCCATTTCAGCGCCATGTTGTTTGGGTTTTTTTGCTTTTCGATGAACATCTTCGACACAATTTCTTCCTTTACGTCATCATGACGGATAGCACGTGATGTGTTTCTAATGTATGTGTATGTGTGATGTGAACTACTTTAAAATGGAAAACTTTCAAGCGAAATGCAATTTCCGCTAAATTTTGAACTCTGTTTCAAATATACGACAATAGGCACCTTGACCAAAAAACAAATAATTATTTATTCAAAAATGGTGCTGGCTAAACTTAAAAATTGTTAAGGACAAAGCCTCAAGTCTTGAAAAGCATCGTATACAAATGCTCCGCACCATTGATGCCTGCAATTTTAAGACACCATTGCTTTTAGGGAGCGGTACTTAATCGATTTCAAAGATATCACGCTTTCGTCCGTCAGTTTTCTGTATAATATCCCAAAAAATAAGATTTTCTCTGAAGTGTGGGCTAACATTTTAGATACAAAAAATACAATGTTTATTGTCTTTTTTATATGATACATTTGTTGTTAAGGAATGTTTATGTTATGTTACTTGAAGATGGAACAAGCACATGGTCCACCTGATGTTGAGTGGTAACCATTACCTATCACAAAGCATTGCAAAATAGATCACGTTTTTTGAAACGTGCTCTACGATGCAACGCCCTGCGTCCATCAACTTGAGGCATGATGATGATAAGCCTCTTGTGCCTGTAATTTCACCGGCACGCACACCCTTCAAACCGAAACACAGCACAGCTGCTTCACGGCAGATATAGGCATGGTGGCAGTACTTCCCCGGACGAGCCCCCCACAAAGAACTCTACTACTACTGAATGTAAGAATCATTTAGCTTCGTCACAATCCAAAAAAGCTGAAGCGTTATGTGTACTCACGTACTCAGAGGTTTTTTGAAGCCAAAGTATCACAAACTTCGCGAGTTTATTATAAGTTAAATATTAATATCCTACTCATCAATATTCCTACTGAACTCGTGAAGTTTGAAAAGTTTTAAGACAGCGGTTGCTGATTCGGTGAAATTTGGTTATTTCAGTTCTTCACAGAACTCAATGGCATATTTGCAACATTCTTGCTTCATAACTGGGTAGCCAACTTTTATGACCTCATTTCTAAACTAAATGTTCCGGTGCGCAGGTTGTTGGCCAAATGAAGACTGTTTTCTTCATGTAAATTGTGTAAGAACACAATGTATTTATTCCCTTTTGATTGTAGAATCCGTGGTGCAATTTTTTTTTTTGCCTTTAGTTGGTTCTGCATCTAGACACGCGAGCCCGTGTCAAGCCAAGTTCCATCTAACAGAACTGTCAACCTCTGTGGCGCAGTGGGCGAAGGTCCGCCTGTGACGCAGAAGGTTGCGGGTTCGATGCCCGTCGCGGAACAAATGTTTGCATGTTCTGCATATATCGGTCTCGGGTCTGGGTGTTTTCTATGTATGATATGTATGTATTTACAAAAAAAAAGTATATTTCTGTAATATATCAATCATGGGGTTTCCATAACACAAGCTCTGCTTAGCTTGGGGCGACGTTCAATAGACTGTCGGTGTTCTTTTCTTATCTCTAGCAGTTTTTTTATTATAATTTCATGAGCCGATAACACGGAAAGCTTTCTTTCCCTGCATTTCTTTGCAGTTCGTTGTAAATAAGGCGCGAGTTTACCACTGCGATCGGTAACAAGTCCGTGGCAATTTTTTTGTACCAAGTTATTGATTTTCTTGTTGGACTATTGTAGCTGGTCAACTGATCTGATAAATCAAAACCTTTTTCCCTTTATTAGAATCTAAAACCATTTCAGGTTTTGAGTACTGGTAGTCGCCCGCTACTCATTTTCATTCCTTTCCCGTTACATGTTAAAAGAATTGACACGTCGCGTTTGTCATGCCACTTTACGACAGTAATATTGCCTTTTTGCATAGCTGCAATCTTCCCTTTCTTCAATTTACTTGCAATGACAGCTTACGGTAAACCTCTTCGTTTTTTATTCAATGTACCGAGCAAATCAGTACGACGACTCTTCAAAAAGGTAGCAAGCGGTATGCTGGTATAAAAGTTGTCAGTTTACAGCAAGGCTTACAACAATACTTCCAGATAAATCCAAATCGTAGACTCTTTGGCTTTGACCACAATAATTTTCATACTCCCATACAAAGCCGTCAATTGTGCATAGTTTGTAGATTTTTACTCCGTATTTGTGTGCTTTGGATGGTATGTCTTGCCTAAAGCAAAGGCGACCACGAAAGTGTACCATTGATTCGTCAACCACAAAAACACGGCCCGGTGTGTATATTGCATGTCCATTTTCCATTATCAAGTCTAAAAGTATTTTTATTTTATAAAGCCATCATTATGAGTTCTTGGAGCCTCATTATCAGCAAAATGCCAACATTTTAGTAAAACGGCAAAGCGATTGTACGATAATTTTATATCGTGCATAAGGGGATGGTAATACAAAAGGGATTTCTTCCAATAACTCAAGTGTGGGAAGTTTGACAACTCCAGTAAACAGTACCATCCCTAGAAATTTCAGCATTTCAGCATCTGTTACGTCAGTCCATCTTTTTATACGACTATACTCACTATACTAGTGAAGCACTCTTTTAGACGCCTGCCGTAAATATTTGTATGTTCCACCATTAGTGCTATAACTTGGTCATCCACAATTTGGCGGAATATATTGAAAATATCCGTGTTTGAGTCAAAGTGAATAAATTGACGAGCTAGATTATCCCAACCTGTAAATATTTCTGGGGCTAGTTCATCCACTTGGGTTCACCATTGACTTTCTGCTCGGGGAGCTTGTGGGGGTAATGTATATTTTCATGAAGAGGCAAATTACACGGATCTTCTTGTTGGTTGAGCTCTTCCTCTTGAATAAAGTCCCTAATAGGGTTTCCGATTTCTCGAGGTTTTTTAGTTCTCGGGTGTCGAGACTTCTCGAGCCTGATTTCTCGGGTCTTCTCGGGTTGTCGAAACTGTCGAAAAATAAAATACGTCTAAATTTTTGTTTAATTAATAAAAAGAGTCTTTAATTTAACTGTGTTTATTTTACATGAAAAAAATCAACATAATTTTTAACAAAAAAAACAAGTTCTCAATAAAAAATCAGCTCAAAACAAAATTGCTAACTAAAAACAATCATACTTCTTCTCCTTATCATTTTGGTTCATTAGTTGTAAAATCTATAACAAACAGTTCAAGAATTAGTAAGTATTTTAGTTTAGTACCTACAAAATAGCTGACGCAACAGTGGGGAGGCCTATGCCCAGCAGGGGGTTGATGTGGTTAGGTTAGGCTGATGATGATGATGAAAAAATAGCTGTGTCCTTTTGTATACTACGTTTGGTAGGATTGGTTGGATACGTTTTGTGTTATTTGTAGTAGATAAATTGCCATAAAACGTCTTAATATTATGTGTTTAGTTTAGAACTTTAGGCTTTTGTGGGATTATTACAACATCTGCAATACAAATGCAATTAATGAAATCGGTAAATATTTATGCACTAACAATTCTCTTATTTGATTAAAAACAAAAGTTTTATTTCTTTAACATACCTATTCATTTTAAACAAAAATATTATTTTGGTAATACAAAAGTACTTACAAAACAAAACAAACACTTGAACTATTTAAATAAATAATAACAATACTTACCTGTTTGTTCTGCGATTCTATTACTCGTGCGTCACTAAATAGTAAATACACTCAATATGCTGGGTTTATGATCCGACCGATCCGAACACGGCGGGAGTTGAAACACGAATGAACAAAATACAACTGGGGCCGCGTCGCGCTTGCGTTTGTCGGCAAAAACAAAGGATACCGACAGACACGAGCCGTGCTGTCAAAGGATGCCGCTGCCGCCTCGCATTTACAAAGAAAGCTAAGCGTAAAAATGTTTATTTAAACTTCTCGATGTCTCGACTTTTCTCGAGCTGAATTTCCCGGGTACGAGACCGACCGATTTCCCGGGAATTCCCGGGACGAGAATTCCCGGGAACAAACCCTAGTCCCTAATATCATCGATTGTTTCATAAACAATTGCTGGTGCACTCACGTTGAAAAAAAAAATTATCATCATCGGAACTGGATTGGTCACTATTTTCTAGTAGCCGGATTATGTCAGCTGTACGAGCATTCCGATCACTCATTTTGATTTTTTTAAATTGTTACGCGCAAAAAAACTTTGTTCAAGTTGAACTGTTCACGAAAAAAATTTGCTAAATACTTGTTTGAATTATGTTTTTTACCACAGAAGACGTGAATACCCTCCATGTGCAATGTCAGATGTCGTAATTGTGAAATCAATTTTGACAGCTGACATTACTTTCCACAGATAACCAATAACAGTAAATAATAATCTTCATAATTACATTCCATGACTCGAAAAAGAGTCGTAACCTATTCAGTTCATACGTCCATGACTCCAAACAAAGTCACACGGTTCATGTTCGGACGTCCAAGACTCCGTCCGAAGTCATTACTTTTTGTTTTGGGTTTTTTAGTGCATAACTATTTTTTTAGATCGAATTAGCTTAATTGTATAATCCTTGGATAATTTTTGTTCAGGTTATAACGAAATTTCATTTGGACGTAACTTGTATACTTTTTCCTTTGTTCTGGGACAGTTAACGTGTTAACGATATAACTCTAGATCTAGATTCGACAAACTGCGTGAAAGATAGATAGATAGATAGATAGATAGATGAAAACATTTATTTCGGAACACATGACATTGACAATGTAGGAACAAAACTGAAAAACAACAAGCCAAATTTAAAGCTACTAAGTACCTACTTAACATTATCATGATACAGGAACAAATGATTCCCTACATGCCATGTGCCGAAAATGGGGTTGGCTCAGCATGTGCTGCGTAAGCTATGAACCTACACAGCGCTGATTTTCAGCCAAATAACCTTATTGTTGACTTCACGGACGTCGAGTTTGGTACCAAATATATAACATAATACAAAGAAATTGATAATATTAATAAGTATAATATTTAAATACTGAAATAAGATACGTAAATAATTAAATAAATAAATAATAACAGAACAAAAGTACCTATTTAAAATATACAAATAAAGCTGTTTTTTCCCCAATTATATGCCTAATAAGAGGTTATCTGATTTAAAAGCAAGAAAAAAATTAAAAAATAACATAGAAACTTCGTTGAAGCCCAGCACAGGGTGAAAAGGAAAGCATTTTGTACTGCCTCCTGGAAGGAAAATTTCATGTCACGTAGAAAATTGTCCAAACACGCAAAAAAAATGGTAGCCATTTGTAATAATTTAAAAAATAAAGGGGGTGTGAACGACAATTTGAAAAAAAAAAGAAAAATGTTTAATTTCTATACAGTGGACCCCCGGTAATCCGGCAAACATTATGCAGGGCAGTGTCGGACTATCAAATTTGTCGGATTATAGAGCACTGCCTAAGACCCCTATAGTCCGGATTTTTTTACGAAAGAGTACCTTGTAATCCGACAAATTACATATCTAATGACAAGAATCTATATATTATACGTACATATGTATGTACTTTGAAGTACAAATCAGACTTAATTTATGTAAGTCGAATTTAGTAAATTAAATAACAATTGAGAGCTTACGTTTTATTATAAAATTAAGCATAAATGCACATACATATCTACCAAAATAATCAAGAATTATTAATCAAAATCATGTAGTGAATACTATATCAAATTATGAAGCTTTGAAATATTCATCAATTTTTTTTTGTTTAAGGTTGTTATAACGCGAGATCAGAGCTTTGTAGCAGTCTTCTCAAAAGTAAAAGTTCGTTGTAGGATGTACCATTCTCTTCAGCCCATTGTAAACCTAGCTCAAAAGTGTTAACTGCGTCTTGATCTGTGACTTGTGGAGCAGTTGCAATCACGTCGTCGTTATCTTCCTGATCATTTGTTGTATTATTAGAAACCTCTTTTATAATATCTTCGTCAGACATTTCAAGAAAAACATTTTCTTCTTTATCCATTCCACGGCACCAGACTTCCAAATCTTCCGGACTTATCTGTGTTTCAGTAGCGACTTGTTCTATAACTTCCGAAGTTACACTGATTTGTGGATCGTTGCTAGGAGTGGTGATTATATCTGGCCATAACTTTTTCCAAGACGATTTAATAGTTGATGACGGTAACGCACTCCACGACTGACTAAGAGCAAAAACCAAGTCTTTCATATTAAATTCTTTTAAAGTTTTTTCTATTGGTTGGTCTTTTGATACGGCTCTCAAAAGTAGGTTTTTTTATAGTCTTGCTTAACAAACTGAATGATGTTCTGATGTTCTGAATCAGTGCAGTGCAGAAACATCGCAGTGATGCATTTATCCTCAGTTGTCAGTTCTTCTTCAGACGGATGACCGGGAGCGTTATCAAGAAGCAACAACGCTTTTTGAGGAAAAGTTATGATCTTTTAACCATTTTCTAACTTCAGGTACGAAGCATTCATCAAACCACTTTTTGAAAAGGTCTTTTGTCATTCATGCACTTTTATGTCCGTAATAGTGTACAGGTAAATCAATGTTTTTGAATGCCCTTGGTTTATTAGATTTCCCAATGACCACCATCTTAAGCGCGTGTGTACCTGCAGCATTAGCACATGGTAGTATGGTTACACGCTCTTTACTCACTTTTCGTCCAGGTACGACTTTTTCGTTACAAGAAACGAAAGTTTTGTTAGGCATCACACGCCAAAAAAGCCCTGATTCGTGTGCATTGTACCTGTGACGGGTCAAGATTTAAATCGTTCACCTTTTGCAAAAATCTTAATTTAAAGGGCTCTATGCAGGTGGCATCGTTAGAAAGTTTCTCTCCTGTAATAGTCATTAAACGAATGCCATGACGACTTTTAAAACGTTCTAGCCATCCTTTGCTGGCCACAAAATCATCTTTTTTTGTTATTTCCTTATAAAAAAACTTAGCTTTCATCGCCAACATGGGTCCCGAAATTGGTGCATGCCTGTTTCTTTCCTGAAGAAACCACATGTACAAAGCTTCTTCCACTTCTGGATGTTCAGCTTTCTTGAGTGTCTGTCGAGTCGAGTGTCTTCTCGTGGTTTTTTTTAATGTCATAAATTGTAGATCGGCCTACGCCGTATTCACTTGCTAAACTACTGAAAGTTTCATTGCGATTTAAGAGATCTAAAATATCACATGTTTCTTTAATTGTCAACGTTTTGTGCTTTCGCTTCTGGGTTTGTGACGACATTACTAGGTACTATACCTAATACACAATGAATAAATAGTAAACAATGAACGCACGCTAGGCCGTACCGCTATCACTAGTAGTCAAATTCAAACTAAGTAAAACAATGCATACGCGTCGAGCACAATAGCGGTGGCGCGTACGAGTTGTGACCTTGTTCAAACCTGCGTGATCTATATGTATTAGCAAAGATTGTCAAACATACATGTAATTCTAAGTCATGTCGGATTACAGGGGGCGCCGGATTAGACAGGGGCCGGATTATCGGGGGTCCACTGTATGTTGTTTTAGGGGAAAATAACAAATCCAGCTGTTCCTTTCAAGTGGCACACTCGCTAATAATAAGTCAAATAGAAGAAAGACTCGAAAGCCAAGCGAGCCAAGGAAACAGCTATCAAATAAAATCAATGTTCGGATAACTAGTTGCAGAGCACCAACCTTTAACCCTTAATAGGGCGAAGGTAAAAATTATTGAAAAACAGGTTTTGTGTTATTATTTATATCCTTTGTTCGGTGTAGGACAGATTCTGTCTGTTCTGTATTAGACAGATTCGTAATTCGGCAGTTTCGTTACTCGACAGATCGTGAATTGGGCAGATTCTTGGATTCGACAGATTAGCTACTCGACAGAAGTACAGGTGTAAATAAAATAGCAAGTGGAGTGGAACCAAAATATTTTATTTAATTTTGAAAATAAAATTTACTTTGCATAACCGTTTTAAGCAATCAATTACGCTTATCTCGTTGTTCAAGGCCGCTGTAACAATTTTTTCTATTTGTCTATTTTTTTCCAATAACTTTGAATCACGCAGCTTCCCTTTGCAATGAACTTGTTCCTTTTTTAGCTTCATATCTTGAAAGCGTGATTCTTTCATTAATAATTGAATAAAAAAAAAAAGATACAATGGGGGTTTTATGGGAAATCTTCTTTTTAGCCGCCCATGCCACTCTTCGACAGGGTTATTTGTTCTAAAATTTTCTTTATAGCAAGTAAAGACATTCTTGGTATAAATTCCCATCCACTGTGTTAAAAAGTAATTGCTAAATGCATTATATTCCTCAGAATCATGTGCCTCTTCTTGAATGCTTAATATGGCTTCGGGTATCAAAATCGGAGGCAGTAGTGGCAGTTGCATATAAAGGCGCGTGATAAATATTCCGTGTTCTATCTTATCAAAACCAATTTGTTGGCTCTTTTTAAGTACAGCTTTCCAGTAATGAAAGTAACAGCCAGTTACTTTTACAGCAGGATAAACTATTTTTACTGCTTGAATGGTTGCCAATTCAAAATCACATTTAAATTGGTCTATGGTCACGGAAAATTGGTCCCTCAAAATAGTGGACAGTCTTTCATAGATCGCCTGTGTTTTGTTAGCCAGAAGAATAAAAAGCACAGGAACAAAGTTTACAATATTATCATCACGGGAAATATTGATATGTAAACTGTATACTTGGTAAAAAAGAGGGGGACATATTTTGAAGGTACCATCACCGTAAAAAAACTAGTGTTTTTTTAAGTACTTTTTCGCCAATGGCGTCCCAAAAAACAAAATTTTATTCTCGATGCCATCATCACATAAAAATAAATCACCCACAAGACTATGCGGTATTTTTAGGGATTTCAGATCTTTGCAGGCTTTTGTGTTCATTTTTAAGTAATCATTTCTGGCTTTATATAATAAATCTTTTTTCTGTGTAAATGTTGGTTTGTCTTCATCATCTAAGTCACTATCAACAGTGTCCATAAAATCCTCAAATATTTTCGGAATTGGTTCGAGTTTTTCGCAAACTAAGGTTTTACATACCCTCGAGAGCAATGAATCCGGGTCACTCAAAGAATCCAAAAAATCACGGAAAGTAAGAATGCTAGGTTAATGCAATAAATTGTATTTAATAGACAATTTAATACTCCTTAAATGAAAGTTAAAAAAATATGAGTCACCATACATTTTATTTACACAAAATTACATAAAGAAAAAAAACTGCTGATCTCTCCTTAAAAAAAAAATAGGAAACATGAAATTTTTGAACTTTATGACGATTTTCTTGAATTTCAATACTTCGTATTACCTCCTCGTGCTTCCATTACTGCGTTTACGCGGTTTGGCATGCTGTATACACCAAGTTCCTTATACGATTTTGGGGAATATTCTCCCATTCCTCTGTGAGAGCAATTTTGAGCTCAGGAAGCGTGATTGGGGGAGGGTTTCGTTGTTTTACGCATCTCCCTAGCTCGTCCCAAGCATGCTCGATCGGGTTGATATCCGGGCTGCGCGCTGGCCACTCCATACAAGTAATGTTCATCTCTTGAAGGTAGTCATTCACAATCCTACCTGTATGAGGTCGGGCATTGTCATGCATAAATATAGCATCCTCACCCAAATTGACCATAAATGGACCAACGTGTTCGTTGAGGATTTCTTCCACATATCTTACGCTAGTTAAAGAGCCGTTTTCTATGATCACCAGCTCTGTGCGACTTTCAGAGGAAATTCCGGCCCACACAAGTACAGACCCACCACCGTAGGCTACTTTTTCTTCGATGCATGCTTGCTTGAATCTTTCCCCTGGTCTTCTATACACTCTGTGTCTTCCATCGTGCTTGTAGAGCATAAATTTTGATTCGTCGGAGTATATAACTTTCGACCAATCTTCAATACTCCAATTTACGTGGTTCTGGGCATATCTTAGTCTTGAAATACGATGGCCACGCTCCAGTTTAGGGCCGTTTGCAGGTCTAAGGGGTTTTAAGTTAGATTCAGCAAACCGACGTCTTACTGTCCATGCACTTGGGTTACTTCCTCCGAGACGTCGAAACTGATTTGTGAGTTCAGTTCCTGTGAGAAAGCGATTTCGAAGCATGGTGTTCACCAAGTATCGGTCTTCTCGTGCTGTGGTACACCTAGTTCTGCCCGTTCCTGGTCTGCGTAGGTTAGAACCAGTTTCTTCGTAACGTCGGAGAACTCTTTGTACTGTTGACAGCGACACATCGACAGTCCTGGCTGTATCGCGCTGACTCCGGCCGGTTTCCACCAATGTAAGTATTCTGGTGCATTCTTCAAGTGTAAGCGACATGATTTCAGCTTGAATAATGAATATTGAGCACTATCAACCTGGTTTATGTACCAACATAAATGACAGATTACAAACAAAAGCAAAAACAAATCCTGTAATTTCGTAGTTCCATCTTCGACAGTGTTCCCTTTTCAAATTTGATTTTTTTATGATATAACTTTACAATAACTAAGAAGTTTTAATACTTTCATTTAAGGAGTATTAAATTGTCTATTAAATACAATTTATTGCATTAACCTAGCATTCTTACTTTCCGAGATTTTTTGGATTCTTTGAGTGACCCGGATTCATTGCTCTCGAGTGTATATCCATCAAACTATCAACTGCGTTTCTGGTGTAATCGGGCATACATACATGACTGGACTTTTTAACAATTCCGTTTTGTTTATCCAATGTGATTGAAGTGCTGCATTCTGCCTTATAAGAGCATCGCCAGTTTGTGGTACCACATTTATTTTTTGTTACAAAATTGTATCTATGCCTGGCATGTAAAAGTACGGGTTTTCCTCTTTCACTTAAAATAAATTTTAAATTCACCTCACCACTGCTGGGACCGGCGATATCCATTATTATGTATTACCTACTTATAATATAATAGTAGATTGACACTACTTTTTACTTCGATTGCGAGAAAATAAAACAATTCAAAATTAAACAATTTTCAAAAAGTCAGGAAGTTATATCTACGTAAAAGTTTGTGATTTGGAATGAAGAAAATTCTAAGATTTAGCGCTAATGCTTTGTATGGGCTGATGATTTTAGACAAAAATTTAAAAGAAAAAATACTTATAGCCCAGGGTATTGAACTCGAGTTTTAGGCCGGCTAAGCTACACTATTATGATACACTTTTTGAGCAAGAGAAGTGTAAAATATTATATTTTCATGACACAATCGAACACAATTACTGTAATAGGAAAATATGAACAGTGCATTTTATTTGAAGCGTTTGACATGCTAAATGACAAAGTCATAAGTGGCCTATTAGATGATTAAATATTCAAGGAGTTTTCATAAGGTATAAATAGGTAAGTACTTAATCTAATGGGTGGTAGTTTGATTAGTTCACGATTCATTCAGCTTTTGCATTGATCAGTATCAGATCAGTATTCTGTGCACAAGTGTTTATTTTCTGCCGTGTAGCTAATCTGTCGAATCCAAGAATCTGCCCAATTCACGATCTGTCGAGTAACGAAACTGCCGAATTACGAATCTGTCCTACACCGAACAAAGGGTCAGTTTCGGGGCACCAAATCATACCCAATGTGCGCTCTTCCTCTGACCTATCCAATTTAACCCTTCCCGGCACTACAGCTGGAAGCTTTTCCCGTAATTCGTGAGAGTTCGTTATCCACCCCCTGATATCAAAACCACCCATCCACCCCCTGATATCAAAACCACCCGTGCGGTGTATGTGGGTAACGTCATGAATCAGCTGTTTTGCAGAGTCGACACTATTTGTGCTATCTAAATAGTCGTCTACATAATGTTTACGCTTAATAGCGTCTACTGCCGCTGGATGCGATGATAAAAATTCTTGAGCGTTTTTATTTAAAATATAAATGTAGGCGAAGAATTTGCGCCAAAAATCATAACGTTCATGGCATAGATATCGGGGTCTTTGTTCCGACGGTTACCGAGGGCATTATTGTTGTCAGCATTAGCTCGCGGATCTCGCCACAAAAACAACTGAGCTCCCTGATCCTCTTCTCGGATCCTAACACGCATGAACATATCAGCGATGTCGGCCGTGAACGCAATTTTTCCTGTAATAAAGGAGAATGCCGATAACCCGTACCAAGTGCGTCAAAACCAAACGTATCCCATAAAATTGGCTATATTTTATAAATAACATTAACATTTTTTTTAGTCTTACAGACCGACTCGATTAATAATCACGTAAAAAATTCTTTCGTTTATTTGGTTTCCGGCGCACGGCGCCATGACATTGCAACCACCCTCACTTTTAATTTTAGACAGTAGAATTTAATGAAAACATTGGAGGTTTTTTCACCTTGTATAATCAAAGAGGTTGGATCAGAAACTTTTTTGTGGTACTACTAAACTATCTCCTATTATTGTATTACTAGAGTGTTCTGTGGCATTGTGTAGCAGTGTTTATTCTGAAAATAGATATTTTATTAGACATAATCACAATAATGAACGATAAACAATCGAGGCATCCATGGCCTTTTCGTCGTTGTGACTAATGTGTTAAGATCTTGGATCTTAGCTTGGA
This sequence comes from Horisme vitalbata, assembly GCA_951804965.1. NCBI lineage: Eukaryota > Metazoa > Arthropoda > Insecta > Lepidoptera > Geometridae > Horisme > Horisme vitalbata. Next base: position 15,468,797 of record OX638105.1, on the reverse strand, counting down.
TTTCACCTTCAACAGTAAGTACTAATACCTATTATGATGGCATTTACATAATGCCTATCTACTTTCTCGTCACTATCATTATTTGAAAATAATATAAAGTAGAACACAGTAGTAATGTATGTAATGTCCTACCTACGAAGTAGAAGTTAAAACACCCTTTTACCTATCTTTGTGAGGTATATAAACCTTTTCTTATAGATATTATCATATTTAAATGTTTATAGTGTAATATTTATAATTATGTAGACAAAACTGAACACACAAGGTCTCGGGAAAGCATTTTTTCAAAAACAAACTCTAAAACTAATATCAAATAAAAACAATTTGTTTACGTTTATCTTAAAAAATACTTAGTATTCCATGAATAACAGTATAATATGTTTCAAAATATTAGGTTTCGTTTTGACGCAATCACTTTAGCATTGGTACCGAGCGCCATACATCTGACGGCATTCTCCTTTAATCAAAACCCCCATTAAAGAATTCAACAAATCGGGCCCACTTAACAAATTATCATTGAGTGATGAACCCTGGTAGGAGGCAGCGGCGTCAAATACAACTCTTAACTTACCAGGTTTATTCAGGTTTGTCACACCAAAATGGGGAAGATACCATACTGGATTAGCCTTAACACCCTTATCAATCTTCCACGCATAATTTTCTGCCAATAACCTATCTACTTGTTTTGTATACGCGTTCACGATCCCGGTCCATTTTCCGTTCGATCCTGGCTAATCGCCTACAAGCGTACCTATAATCATCGGGCATCTCTACATCATCACGACTCCATAGCAACCCTACCTCCCAACCACTTGACACACGCCGGCTCGTACTATCAAGAATACGAGGGTGGATTGATAAGTTTCCGGCCTGACCAAGAAAAACAACGTTTTTAAGGATTTTTATTTTATTTCTCAACATAATCTCCTCCAAGGCTGATACATTTCTCATAGCGGTGTTCTAGTCTAGTAATGCCATCTCTATAGACTGATTCGTCAAGCTCCTCAAAATACCCATTTACAGCTTCGATTACTTCTTCATTGTCCGCAAATCTCTTACCGCCAAGCCATTTTTTGAGGTTAGGAAACAGATAATAGTCACTCGGGGCTAGGTCTGGAGAGTAGGGAGGGTGCGGCATCAATTCAAACTTCAGATCGTTGATTTTAGCCATCGCAACGATTGACGTGTGCGCTGGTGCGTTATCGTGATGAAAAAGATTTTTTTCTTCGCCAGATGAGGTCGTTTAATTTTCACTTCGTGGCTCAAACGTTGCAATAAGTCTGCGTAGTATTGACCAGTGATAGTTTTACCCTTTTCAAGGTAATCAATGTATATAATACCTCTTGCATCCCAAAAAAAAGTAGCCATAACCTTGTTCGCCGAAAAAAATGTTTTTGCCTTCTTTGGAGTTGGTTCCCCTGGTCCAATCCACTTTTTAGACTGTTCTTTAATTTCAGGAGTGTAGTGGTGGACCCAAGTCGTCAACTTTTACGAATCGACGCAAAAATTCGCTTGGATTACGCTTATACAACGCCAAATTGGCGGTAGAAATGTTCTTTCGAATCAATTTTTGGTCGACTGTTAGCAAACGCGGCACCCATCTTGCACAGAGCTTTTCCATATACAAATGTTGGTGCAAAATATTTTGTACACGTTCATATGACATCTTACAGGTCTCAGCTATCTCACGCACTTTTAATCTGCGGTCTTTCAGCACTATTTGATGGATTTTTTCGATCATATCTGGAGTTGTGACCTCAATGGGGCGTCCTGAGCGAGGCTCATCAGAGGTGCTCACACGACCTTTTTTAAACTCTGAAACCCACTGCTTAACGGTTGAATATGATGGGGAGGATGTCCCCAGTGTTGAGTCCATCTCTTCTTTAATTTCCTTCGGCGTTAACCCCTTCAAATAAAAGTATTTGATGACAGCACGAATTTCCAGCTTTTCCATTTTTACGAAAAACACAGAGGCGTCTTGTTCAGCGTGCTCTCAAACCTAAACTAACATGGCGATCGGACTGAAACTATAGCTACAAGCTATCTAAGGATGGTACTATAGAACGCCACCTCAAGGTAGGCCCAGTGGCGCCATCTCTTGGTCAGGCCGGAAACTTATAAATCCACCCTCGTAAGTAAAGCACGCTCAGAATCTTTATTAATGCGTGGTATTTGGCTAATACCTATGGCCTCTAATTCGAACTGCGCTTTCACTAAGTCATTTAAATCAGGCTGCGATATGCAGCTGGCAGAGACGGCGGTAACATCACTACTTACATTATTATTATTATTATTTCAGCCTGATAAATTATATTATTAATATGATGTTGTACTGTAGATATTGTTATGGGATCCATTTTTCGTATTTTATTTGCTATGTGTTCTCCGAATACCGAGGCAACGTCGCGAGCAGATGACGAAGCTGATATATTTTTTAAAACTTGTAGAGCTTCGGCAATATCACTGTCTCCATCAGTAACGCATCTCCTTTTCCGGGAACTAGTCGCTGTTGCATTATCTTGCTGACTGTCCTGTGAATGCGTCTGTAAATAGAAGGAAATAATGTTTTTTTTTATCATTGGAGGTATTTAATATTTATACTAATATTATAAAAAAGTAAATTGTAGGGGGTAATCTTCGGAACTACTGAACCAATTTATTTTGATTTACAACTGATCACCTCTTCTTGAGATCCTGGTTTGCCGTCTTAATACAAAATTATAATATAACAAACGTACAACATTGCAGGTACAACAAAAAAGCTTTTATCTCAGGAATAGAGCACCGATTAATAATGAAATTTTAATAGATTTCTAACGTAAGGAACTCATGAGGAATCCCTAATAACTTTTAAACGCGAGACTTTTTTTTCTTTGCTACTTATTATCAACTAAATCCTGGCATAATTAAAAATCTCAAATTTCATTGTGGGCCAGCTGAGCTGACGCACACATCTTAAGTGGGTGATAGACGTACGAACTTAAAGTCTGCGGTTTTAAAGATCGCGAACTTACTTGGCTCGACGTCGGCGATACACGCGCCAACTTACTCATACCGTATCGCGATGTCGTCCACTGAAGAAGCTTTGTGTTATTTAGGAATTATATCGTATTACATTTCAAAAACTAAAAACAATAGACGAAGGCGAAGTGTGGGTTAAAAACTGGCTTACAAAAAGAGAGCGTTTATCACATGTGAATTTAGTAAGAGAGTTACGTGAAGAGAAGGAAGATTTCCAGAATTATTTCAGAATGCCTGAGCCTGTGTATGAAGAACTTTTGTGTTTAGTCACACCAATTATAGCTAAACAGGATACTTGCATGAGAGAAGCTATTTCACCGCATGAACGTTTAAGTGCAACATTACGATTTTTGATAACTGGTGGAACATATAAAGATGTAATGTATTCGTCAGCGATATCAAGACAGTCATTGGGGTACATAATTCCTGAGACATGTGACGCAATCTACTCTGCACTGAAAACATATTTGAAGGTATGTATCATTTATTACACTACATACTTTATAAATAAAATAACTCAGTACAAATAATCAAGACTTTATTTTGCAATTGCACATTAACATTAATGCTTAACAAATAAATTTACTCTTGAACATATACAAATGTAACGTACTATTTTATTTATTTTTAGTTATTATTATTAAAGTTTAAATATTCAACCAGGGTGTCCGGGATACTAATAGTTTGCGAGTCTTGTGTCAAGTTATATGCTTGTGTTTCTTGCAGCTGGACTGGAACAGCTGGCATGTGTATCAATGGTCTTTGGGGTACCTGGACTGGAACTGGATTATGTATACTTGTATTGAATGTTAATTTTTCAAACCGTCCCAAAAAAATAACTTCATTGATGAGCTTTTCAGCTATGCCTTGTTGAATAGCAGTCATGTTACGGAGTTTAATTGCGACATTTTTTCCTATAGCATCATATTCATCATCTGGGTTTTGTAATCTTTTACCTATTAACGATATTGTGTCTTCAATGGCGGCATTGCCGTGTCGCTTACGACGTGCAGATGAAGCAACAGATGTTGCAGGTGTCGCAGGTGATGACACGTTGCAAATGGTACTCTGTAAATAAAAATGATATCATTTATACTGAATTATGGGTTTTTTGTTACAGTTCCCGAGTTCAGAAGAAGAATGGCTAGCAATTGCTGAAGAGTTTGAGCGTACATGGCAATTTCCAAATTGTTTAGGAGCCGTCGATGGGAAACATGTAGCTATAGTCCCTCCTGCCGGAGCCGGCTCACATTTTTTTAATTATAAAGGGTATCACAGTATTGTACTTATGGGAATTTCAAATGCAAATTATGAATTTATTTATGTAGATATTGGAACAAATGGACGTATTTCTGATGGAGGTGTATTACAAAAAACTACATTCTTTCAAAGATTGAATTCCAAGCGCTTAAATCTTCCTAGCCCCAGAAAACCAAGCGGACATTCAGAAGAATTGCCTTATGTATTTATTGGCGACGAGGCTTTTGCTTTGAGGACAGATTTTATGAAACCGTACCCACAAAGGCAATCACAGGCTAGCTCAAGTAAGAGGATATACAATTATAGAGTATGCAGGGCTAGAAGAATCATAGAAAATGTTTTTGGAATTCTGGCGGCAAGATTCCACATTTTTCGATCGCCTATAAATACCAGTGTGCACAATATTAACAAAATAGTTTTGGCATGTTGTGTATTGCACAATTTTTTAAGGAAAAAAGTAAGACAAGCTTACAGTCCACATCAGCACTTAGATAGTGAAAATCACGAAAATGGAACTATTGAATTGGGGCTGAGACCACAAAATGGAGAATATAGTCACTACAACAAACACATAGTCGTAACCCCACTCAAAATGCAAAAATTATCAGAGAAAAGTATGAAACCTACTTTAATACTAGTGGTGCAGTGTCATGGCAACAAAGAATGATATAATAATAGTATTTTTACCTGGGTATCATTTTCAATATGTTCAGCATCAAATGTATTTTCATTATCATTAGCTGTCTCCTGTTCGCTGTCGTCTATATTGTCAGTTGATTGTTCACCTGTAATTAAATAAAAACCCTCTAAATTTACTTTTGGTTTTAATGTTCAACATCACAATGTCATTATTGTAATGAAACAAAGTGCAAGTAATAGGTACTCTATTTTAGGTACCTACCTACCTAATTTACGCACAGGCATAACAAAGAATACGCACGTATAATATAATAGCGTATAGAGAAATTCACTAATAAATAATTAAACTTACCTTGGCCTTGATCTTTGAGAAATTCAAGCTGACTGTAATACCATAATTTTGGCACGTATACCTGGTCAGTTCCTGAACCTGTCTTCTTGCTATCTTGCACTTTTTTATTTTCTTTGTAATTTCTAATAAATTATTGTATGCTTGAAGCTTCATATTTTTGTCTTTGTAGTCGTTGCTTCTAATTTTCCAAAGACAAGGGTTATTTCGGAAAGCTTCTATAAATTCGGTTAGCAGTTCATGCGAATAAGTTCGAAAATCACACATTTTGAGAAATTTCTGAATCAAAATTAACAAAAATTGCAATTTAAACAAGCGTGCGCGTCCACGGACTGGCGAAACAAAATGGTGGCTCGCGGCTCGCAGTGCTGCCACACGTACGAGCCAAGACGAGCTACGAGTAAGATTTCTTACTCGGCGGTTTTAAAGTACGCGTACTTACGGTGACACACGAGCGAAAAAGGTCGTCGAGCCATAAGTACGCGTACTTGCTCGCCCGTCTATCACCCACTTTAGTACACGCGGCACACCCGTGACACTCCGTGTATGAGAGTTGAAGCGCCGGGGACCTTAAGTCGCCGCACGAAAGAGCATGGTTGACACAATAGTATTTTTAAAATTCAATTCAATTTTTAATCTTTATAGCATCCTTGTATATTTGAGGGTCTTAAATATTGAAATGAAAATGTATAAACAAATATACAAAATACCTTATCTAATATAATATCATTATTTTGCTCATACATTTTTTACGTTTTACGTTCTTTTTATTTTATGCAACACATAACAAGTATAATTTAATTGTATTTAACCTCTATATGAGATAAGACTTAATTCAACATTATGTCTTATTTATTGTGGATCTAGGTATTATAGCTATTTTACAACAATATACGCTGGGCATGATTGTTTAAATGAATAAATACCACGCTTTAGTCGCGCGCCGTGCACAGCCCCCGCGCTCGCCCGGGCACGCACACATAGCCGTGAGTCCGCGACTCACTTTTTGTGTACACATGCAAGAGTGTCGCTTTTTTACTTTAGTATATGTTCGGTGACCGCGAGTAGTTAGTCTGTGATAAAATAAACAAAAATAGGAAACATGAATACTTACATCATTCTCACTATTTACTGTGGGTAGTGGTTTATTTTTGTCTCGCAAAAAGTTCAATGCCTGTAAGCAAACCACTTTGGTTCCTGTACATCGTCTGTACCTGCACCAGATTTGTACAACTGTTCAACCTTCTTTTTTTCCCGAAAATAATGAGAGGTTAAATTTTTTAACTTTCTCTCTACTTCGCCGTTGTCAATGTCAAATACACTTGCAATTATGTTAAATGCGTCCGTTCGTTTGTTCCTATTCTTATAATCTGCATTTCTGGGATTCCATAATATATCATTTTCATGAAATTTTTCAATTAACAGCAACACAGTTTCATCGTCCCAATGAAACGACATTTCAATTTGTTCAATACACACTAACCGCACACCACTACCGCTCGAATGCCAGGCACGAACTGACGCCGACAAGCCGCGTAACCCGCCGGCACACCCAGGCGGCTCCTTTGTGCGGCAAAGCCGGCGGCGCACAGTGGGTCGAAACTGCTAAAAAAGGGACATAGGATTTTTTTCGATTATTTGAAGTTTTTTTGTGCCAATCGGTGGAGCTCAATATCCCTATTAAAAACTATTCTGTGTCATTTTGTCATAAAACTATTACTTACCGAGAAAAAAAATAAAGTTTAAAAAATTTGTATGGAATGACATCTATCAAGGTCGATTTCTACAAAATGCTTACCGATACAGCTTGGAAAACACCTAATTATTATAGAATAGGATATTACCTATCGTATGATATCATATACAAATGCTATTTTATTATTATTATTATTATTCACTTGCCCCCTTCTCCGATAAATGCCATTGAAAATGAGTTCTTTTTTAGTATTATGGAACGAAATAAAAGTAATGTTGTCGTGTTTGTGGGGTCAAATATAAACAAAATCCATTAGTTCGTTCCTTAATTTCATTAAAGGCACCAACATATTTGATCATTTGTAAGATTTTTGTTAAAAAAAAATTATATTGATTTTTGTTTCAATAAAGTTACTTAACTTGCATATCTTTAATGTCATATTACATACACAGGTAATAAACTACGTTAATTCTGCCCGAAAGATTTTAGTACCTACTGTTACTACGTACGTACGTTCATGTAAGTACACTTTAACATAGGTTCAATATTTGTTTAAAACAAGTTAGTATACTTGTTTACAAAATACATACGTCAACTTACATACGCAGGTAATAAAATACGTTAATCCTGCCCGACAACTTTTAGTACCTACCTATGTACCTGGGAGCTCACTTTAACCCTTTGCTACCTGCATTTTAGATGTCATTCACAACAAATACCTTACATAGCTCACCTATGGTCTGACATTTTTTAGAGATAAACAAACTTATTGCTAGTTAAGTTGGATGTAAACCCTTCTTTTAGGACTCTTTAGGGCAGGTTGTTAAAATAAATTGAAAAAGTGATTCGGGAAAGTGCCGTGAATATTTATTTTATTTACATAATTTGCATACCTACTTATATATACATATAATTTAGTACAAAGATACAAAGAAAAAAAAATACAAAGAAATAAAACGAAACAATTACTTCCTACAAACTTAAAAAAACACACTAGGTACGTACATCATAAAGAAAAATAAAATGTGTTATATACAATCACAGTAAATAAGGTAAATTAGATTCTAAAATAAACAACATAACAAAGTTTTCGTTATTTCCTTAATGGTCGCTAATTTGAAGATTACTCTTATGAATAATTATTGCAAAAAATAAAACGAAACAATTAAAAACACACTACGTACATTATAAAAAAAATAGCTATGTAATACGATACATTTAGTTTCTTAAAATTAAACAACAAAGTTTTTCCTATTCACTATCGCTATCGTTAAGATTATCTTAATCAATAAATTCAGTCTCACAAGTCTCTTCCAGAAGAGGCATCAATAGCTCTACAGCTTTTGCAGAGAGAGTCATCCTTCGTTTTTTGCCCATTTGTGGTCTTATAAGGCTGAGCTTGGGATCTGACGACAATAAAAGATTATGCAGAATATCTTCATTTGTCGAAGTCCTACTCACTTTCCTAGAATGGTGCTCTCTGTAGTTTCGAAAATCTTTGTTTCGAGCTTCTGATGCTTCGAGCTTCTGATGCTTCTTCTGAAAGTTTGCCAATAGGTAACAAACCAAAATGTTGAATTATGTCTGCTCCGTGTATGAGCAATTTATGGACGCTGCAAGGCATGTAATACCAAGGATATAATTGAACATAAAGATTTGCAGTCTCTTGACAAAACTGAGAAAATTTGGAAATATTTACGCGTTCTCCAGAAGCAATTGTTTGTAGAATCACGTGAAATCTTTCAATCAAATCTTCATTGAGACCCGTAAGACGCGCACTGGTTTTAGAATCCCTAAAAAATCTTCTACCCGTATTCCCATCATTTGTAGTACCAGCTCCCTGTTTGACTATATCTATTAGTAGACCACACTCATTCTTGAACGATGCTTGGATTAGTTTTTTTCTCTGTGCCATCAGTTCTTTGTGTTCTCCCTTTGCACTCCACTCCTTAAAATCGATTCTATAAGCTGAAACAATCATTAAAAAGTATTATAATCAAATAAATTGGTGAGTTAGTGGTAGGTACATATTGCAAAACAAAAAAATAATAAAAAGAATTATTAAAATATTGTCATACCTATATGTAGCCGGCACTCCATGCATCTTATCCAGGCATGTAACGAAGACAATCCGTACTGGTACATTTCTTCATTACTTCTTTTATCTTTTAAATTATCCAAATTGTTCATTTCGGATGGTTTTGCTTTACATATACCGCAAACTGCAGACGAGGTGTCAGAGATGATGGAGGAAATTTTACCATCGATCATCGTCAATAGCAGTTTGTGGTTGACGTTGACTTCTCCCACTTTTGTTGTTTGAAGTGCCATAATCTGATCTATTTTTTTCTTTGCAGCAACAACTATATCTTTTGTCTCTTTCATGAACTTAAACATTATCGGTCGGCAATACATTGTTGACGAAGGTCTATCATTTTCCCATACAACGACATCACCAATATGAAGCCTGAGAGGAACCAAGCTGGCCATAAATACCGTAGTCTCGTCTACTTCTCCTTTTTGTTTATAATGGCTTTGGCCGGAAGCTCCGTCAAATCCCCATTTACTTGTTAAAGCCACTTCATCACCAGTTTGAAACGTTAAATTATTTGCACTTATGATTCTTGACACAGTTAGGTCCAGTAAAGCTTGAAGAAGTATTACAGCTCCATCTTCATTCACCATTACGGTTTCTTTCCCGGGATAACAATCTTGTTTTGCTTGTTTTATCTTGTAATATGAGGGATATATATGGGATCCCTGCTCACTGGCTGATTCCCTCAAATTTATGTACTGCCACTTTGACAGTTCAAGCGACACCAACAACCCCAGTGCTTTTTCAGGTGTGTACGCTGCAGCTGGCTTTTCTCTGACAATGCACGCCTTAACTTTTTGAATATCTTCAGGATGCTTCATTAGATGCTCCATTATATTGCCAACTTCTTTCTGGCCACTCTGTTTCAAACTTTTTAATGTAGAAGTAGTTACTTCTTCAGGCGAAAATGACGAATTCAGGGCATCCACTCGTCTTCTCTTATGTCTGGGAGTCAAATCTTCAAAAGGTTTTCTTTGGGATAAAGTTTGAATTTTGTTCGGTGTTGTGGGGATCACATTTTCCTCATCATCGTGATCGCATTCTTGCGATTGCAATTCTTCCAATTGTTCACTTCCAGGTGTACCAAGATGAAGCCACGCTATAGGACTTTCCAACCAACTTTCATTATTTTTTAAAAACCGCACTAAGGTTCGGTTGCTCTGTTTCCATTTACCACTAACTTTCGAACAAACCTGTTGACAAAACTTTAGCAATTTAATAGAATTTTCGTCACTTAACTCCAAACTAAATTTTTCTCTAAGGTGGTCACAAAGCTTAGCACTGTCAGATAATGAGTCCAACTCTTCTCTCATCAGCACAAATAAATCAATGTTATTTACTAATCTTTCCATATTAATCGCGATAACTCTTTGTTAACCGTAAGTTAGTTACTCGTGTAGGAAGGCACTCATAATGTTTTATGGAAGATAGTAGCTTGATATTTATAAAGGACTTACCCCACCCTATCCTTTACCACATCTTTACTCTAAATACCTTTATATTGCTAATTAGTTAATTACAATAGATAAAAATAGGTCCATTCTTTGCCATTTTACCTAACAATAGGTTTGTTTACGAAAATGTGGGACAATTCTTTAGATAACGTAGTTATTTGTTGTGAATGACATCCAAAATGCAGGTAGCAAAGGGTTAAAGTGAGCTCCCAGGTACATAGGTGGGCGGTTTTCAAAAAAAATGGCCCGTTACTTATGTGGAAACCTTATTTCTAATGAACGGAATTCTGCATGAAATTGATGATAAAGCTATAGATTATTAAATAAACTAATTAAATTTAATAAAATTTATATAGATATATGATAAAAAGCTCAATAAACATCAATATGTTTTCAAAAGTTATCTACAATTCGTTCCACTAAGTAACTTTTTAACTTGGCATTTAGACAAATAAAACGATTTGTTTATAATTACCAGTATGTTTTATTCAACTAATAGCATATTAATATTAAAAAAACAGAACAATGAAATAAAGATAAATCAATAATTTGGCGAATATTTTCCGAAAAACATCCATTACGTCACTTTTGTGCCGGTTATACTATACAAAATATATTTTATTTAACATAACAGTAAGTTTACAAAATTTCAAGGTAACACAAAATGATATTTGGAGAAATAAAACAATGTTTGTTACTCTAATATAGCTCTAAGCTAAATACAATTTAAAGAAATCTTAAAATTTATATCACATTTTTATAGGAATACTTAGATGGAACACAAAGTTACTAATAGGAATAATTAGGCTACGTGTACAATGTACTAATAATAATTAAAATCCTAGTCAGTCATAATATATTAGTCTTGGTTTTTCATTTACAAACTTAGTACTTTTAAAATCACTAATCAGAATCAAAACATGTTGGGCAAATATAATCAAAAGAATCAGTGCCACTACATTTTAGACATCCAATTTTTACACACCATACATTTAATCATCTCTTTTAGACATAAATAATCACTTTTACAAAGGTGGCAGACATAGCAACGAAAATTTCTCTTCGTAGTTGGTAATAATACTTTAACTTTACGCTTATTTTCTTTCTCGCTTATTTTCTCTCTGCTTTTCTTGGTTGGTGGTCCAGAATTTCCAGGCATCCATATGCGGTCTCTTTTTCTAGGATCTGGAAACTGTTGAGCTTTCTGTGAAACCATTTTTTGTGTACATGTAAGGTCAATTACAGGTTCATTTGTTGCTACTCTGGGACTGAGTATAGAACTATGGAAATCCTCTTTTTTGGTTTCCACCATAGTTGCTTTTTCTCCTGCTACAATAGATGCTTGCTCAATATTATGAGATTGCTCTAAAAGTATTTCATCATCAATTATAAAGTTTATGTCTTTTAACCACGAATCTGTAATGATTAAATGATCAACGCCCCCGTCAGTAATTGAGGGAAGTAATGAATCATCACCGAGGCTATTTTCTGGTCTGCTGGCCATAAGTTCTGCGTTGTCAATTTTAACGGCATTATCCGTGATGTTCTCATGGAGAATATGAAGTGAACCATCGCCTAGGATATTCTGTGTGCTGCTAGCCATAACAGCATTGTCAACTTTTACTGTATTATCAGTGATGTTCTCATGGACAATGTGATTGCCTGTAGTTTTAACTTCCCTGATGTTCTCAGTCATTAATAAAGAGTCATCATCACGATTAGCTCCAACTGGCACTAGCATATGGGTTTCCGGATAACGGCAATCGCATAACCCTCCTTTATCACCACAAAAGCAACTAAGTAACCTGTAATTAATCATATATTTTTGTTTCGATATTATTTGGTGTAATTTCATCGTCCCTGGGACAGCTTTGATATTCAGTGGAATAAGCTTGCGAATGTTTTCAATGTCTTTTTCGTTGATATAAAAACATTTTACAGATTTCATAAAGCCATTCAAAACATTGTAGGCATCTGTCGCATTAGTTACGTCTGTCCCATAACGTACTCTAGTGTCAAGCTGTCTTTTAACTGACCCACCAACACCGTCAGCAATGCTTTTCCCATGCCCGCTTTCGGAAAAAGACCACGTGGCGAATTTCAATTTCAGTTTGTCAGCAAATAAGTTCAATAAATAAAAATTCTTCTTTTGCCGGTACTGGCTGGTAGGACCATCGGAAAAAAAATGGATTACATTTATAAGATTGTTTTCTTTGGCGTATCTAATAACGGGTAATAAATGTGCCCAAATGGCATCAGGCTCGTGGCAGTTACTATCGGAAACTGAAGCAAATGTTTGACATTTTTCTTTAAAAATAATAATACCAGTGTGTATTGTTATTGAGTTTTTTGAAGCACCAAAGTGCATTGATTGTATCTCGTTTGAATATTTACAATCGAAATTTTCAGAAAAGTCACACAATATCATTATCTCGTCTTCCTTTAAATTATCAACGCACTTACGGTACTGTCTCTGTTGCTCCTTCCAATTAAAATAGTGTACTTTGAATGGTACTAACGCGGTCTCCAATTCAGTTACTAAATTATCGACGATCCCATTCTGCTCCTCTCTTATAGTTTTCTTTGTAGTTATTTCTCGGCCCGCTTTCTCATATTTGTGATCTACTCGTACCCATTTCCACCATTTTATTTCTTCGCTTGACTTTTCTTTGTTATATTCAATGTGTGGAGTTTTACAATTTATGCACTTTCCATGCATACAATCAAATGATTTCATATCACAAGAAAATACATGAACCATCTCCTCAATATTTTTGTATGAAACAATTTTATTTGATTTCAAAGCTCTTAAGATGAAATCTATGTTGCTGTGTTTAATACACATACAGGTATCTCTGGCACCGATAGTTGGAGATAAAACGTAAAATGGTTTACATCTGTAAAACGTTGAGAAACTATGTCTTCCACCGTCTTTCCTGTAAATTTGGTACAGATTGTGCAATGTGTCAACCATGTACCTTATTTGCATTTTCTTTTTTTCTTTGGTTCTGCACTCCCTTTTCCCTGCGTTGCACCTTGTCACATCGTCCCGAAGATAAAAGGATTGAATTTCTTCTTTCACTTTTGTGTTGACCTTTCGTGGTTTATAGGCAAATCGAATCCTTTTTTTGAGCCCCAATATTTTATGAGTAGGATATTTTAAGTTACTTTTCTGTGTGTAGTTTTGCACCATCTTCTTTATTAGTCTTTTGCTTTCTTGAGTCTTACAATTGTTTTTATATGTTTTTTGAATAGATTTTTCTAACTTTTCCCTATCTTCTTCAATGTCTTGAACTTTATTTTCTAGTATTTTGATGTCTCTTTCTTTGGCTTCTAAAGCTGATTTGGTTCTTTGTAATCTTTTCCTTAATCGTCCTACTATCAATTTCAGACGTTCCTCGCGTTTTTCAGACTTTATTAGTGAATGATTTGCACATTTTAGTTTTTTCTTGAAATTATTGCTTATTTTTATCTCTTTGGTATTTTCTTTCTCTTTATTTGGCTTATGTGCACTTTTTTTTTCTTTTTTTGGGCTGCTTTTTGGTTTCTCCATTGTTTTCTTCTCATCTCCTTTTCTTCGTCATTGAGATCGTCAATTTTTTTCTAGCATTTTTTTACTCTGTTCACTTGCTTTTTCTTATATGCTTCATATTTTTCTGAATCTTGCTTCAGTTTTTCTCTAAACCGCTTTGCACGTTCTGCTCCCGTGAGAGGCATTTTATATTAATTGAAAATATTTATCTGAAACAACAAAAAGTAAAATATATTATTAACCTATTATTTCCTGGAACAATACAATTTCTTTAATAAACAAGTAGGATCGTAAGCGTAACCCCTCTTTCCTTCGACAGTGGGTTAATTAATACTACTAGGGTCATTTAAACCCGAGTCAATTGAAACAAGCTAGATAACTCTGAAGACTGTTGAAAGTTTTTAACACTTATTTTTTTATTTGACTTAATGCTCAAATCAATATAAAAAAACCTCCTAGGATAAGGGTGGTAAAGTTTCTATGGAAAGTTATTATTCCTTGGTTAGATTCTCTCAAAAGTTGGTAAAGAAATAGACTCAAAAGTTACGTTACTGTTATAATTCAAGTATTTTTTATTTACAAAACTACCCCTAGGGGTTGAGCAATACAAATTCCCAGGTTCGCACTATCACTCAAAACATGGTAAAAATAAACCTTTATGTAAATAATGTTATTTATTTACATATTAATAATTAGTGAAACCGCGAGGCGCAACTAGTTAAAAAAACTTTATGCACACGTCCTTATAATTCCATTAAGTAACGGTTTCGGTCCGCTTATACGTAACGTTACTTAATGGATGTTACGAATCATAACCTCAAACTATTGCTTGCAATGATTTTATATGCAATATCATAAGTATTCCTAATTTGTGTTATAAAAGTTATTCATGGATAATTAAAAAGCAACTACAGAATAAGTACATAATAATAAACTCATTACTTACCAGTAAATCAGCCGTTCTTAGTGGAACATTTTTTTCGCACCATGCTACCACACAACACAACGTAACGGAATGCGTCAAAAACAAGCGGGAAGAAGAGGACGTGGTATTCTGAATGGAACTAATGTTGCCTTTACTAAAAAATAGCACAGAGTGGTAGTATTTTTTTGTTTTGTAGTCCTAGTTTTTGGCGTTACTTAGGTGGAAATTCCGCCACTTCCGTTTTTTGAGGACAAACTTTACACTAGTTTTGTTTATTCAGATTCCTTTTTATAGTAATACATTAAACTTGTGATAAAAATACAAACATTTATGCTTCCATTGCAAGCAACTTTATTTAAATAAATGTAATTTTGGGGTATTTTAATGAACTGTAAAGTTAACAAGCAGTATGGTGGACATATAAAATTGTGTCATTTTGTATTACATTTTTGACAATATTTTAATTTTTACAGTGTATTTCAGTTAGTTTTTATTTTTAAACATAATTCATTATCATTTCTGTAGTAGAAATATTACTCTTAATAGTGAAATATGTCAAGGTTGCTGAGAAATTTGTTGTCAAAGTTAGTGGACAACACATTTCTCGGGTGCTCATTTTTTATGAAAACCGCCCAGGTACTAAAATTTGTCGGGCAGGATTTACGTATTTTATTACCTGCGTATGTAAGTTGACGTTATAGGTAGGTATGTATTTTGTAAACAAGTATACTAACTTGTTTTACACAAATATAGAACCTAAGTTAAAGTGTACTTACATGAACGTACGTACGTAGTAACAGTAGGTACTAAAATCTTTCGGGCAGAATTAACGTAGTTTATTACCTGTGTATGTAATATGACAATAAAGATATGTAAACAAGTTTAGTAACTTTTGTGAAAAAAAAATCAATATAATTTTTTTTAACAAAAATCTTACAAATGATCAAATATGTTGGTGCTTTTGATGAAATTAAGGAACGGACTAATGTATTTGTTTATATTTGACCCCACAAACACGACAATATTACTTTTATTTCGTTCCAAAATACTAAAAAAGAACTCATTTTCAATGGCATTTATCGGAAAAGGGGGCAAGTGAATGCATTTGTATATGATATCATACGATAGGTAATATCCTATTCTATAACACTTAGGTGTTTTCCAAGCTGTATCGGTAAGCATTTTGTAGAAATCGACCTTGATAGATGTCATTCCATACAAATTTTTTAAACTTTATTTTTTTTCTCGGTAAGTAATAGTTTTATGACAAAATGACACAGAATAGTTTTTAATAGGGATATTGAGCTCCACCGATTGGCACAAAAAAAAAACTTCGAATAATCGAAAAAAATCCTATGTCCCTTTTTTAGCAGTTTCGACCCACTGTGCGGCGTTGTATGCCGCCGGGTGCACGGCGGCTTGGCCGGCGGCTTGCCCGGCGGCTTGCCCGGCGGCCCTGCCGCCGGCACTGTGTGTAGTAGCCTTTAGGCATAAAATCATAGACCAATCCAGATACCCCTCTGTACGTACAAAAATTTTAAAGCCCCACTTTTACCCCTATAGTCATTAATTGAAATTACTTGCGTTTGGTTTTTGCTAGGACGTGGATATAAAATTTAATGAAATTAAATATAAACAATTGATCAGGATTTTTTTGTTTATGTCGGTCAGATTTATCACTGCGAATTAAAGGGTTAAAGTGTTACCCATTAGCATCGTTCACTTCATTAATAACGTAACTTCATACTTCATCTAACATTTATACACCTAATATCATTGTTGCACTTTCTTTTAGCGTTCCTTAATAACTTTACCGCAACACAGGTTCTCCTAGGGTGGGAGCTAGCAAACTTTAAATGTTGTGTTTTTGTAATTTCTGGTGTACTAAGTTTTTTTTTTTTATTAAGGACATACATTTTTCATTGTCAAATTGAAACCTCAAAGGTTATTTTTTTTTTTAGCGAGTGTCAATGTTGTAGATGTACGACGAGACTTTGTTCCAAGGTTCTACATACTTTTTGTTTGTATGTATACTCGCACAGACGTTGATTAATACTGTGTTAACATTTTTGAAGAAAGCTTCTGAACGGTTTTGGTATTTAAAGGGACCATTTACCTAGTGTCCTGTGAACACAAATTTATGAGTTGGAGTAATTAAGAGATTTTCGTTCGGTCTCTACGTTTCTGCATTGAGCGATTTGCTTGATGACTTCCTTCTTCATTTTTGTCATTGGCATCCCCACAGGCGAGTCCTCGCCAAGATCACCATGGTGGACCGTATCTCCGCTGATTTTCACCAATCCTGCTTTGGATTTCTCGCACGGTACTTGTAGGGATAGATGTCGAATTTCCTCACCCACTTGCCAGACACTCCCGGCGACTTGAAGGTAATGCAATCGTCTGCATCCTGAACACAAATATTTTGTGAGATTTTGCAAATACGTCGACGAGTGCGCTAGTAGAATGTCGTCTAGCAAGGAGCTTCTTCGATTGATTCTCTTGGAATCGTACTTGCTTCGGGTTGGTCACCTCGTCGCTCAGTAATGACTCTTCCTCGAATTCTGATGCTTGCATTTGTTAGAGTTGTTCTTGTTCAATGACTCGTTCTGAGTCTGGACACCACTCTGTTTCTTTGAATTCTTTCAAATACTCGATACTCTTTAAGATACTCTATAAGCTGTACAGACGGCGAGTTTCTTACCGTTAACTTTCAACGTGATTCACATTTGTTCCACGCTGTTATGTGCTGGGTCATTCAGATGAACAATGGCAATTAAGACCACTACAACGCCGATAGTTATAATTAACCATGTGTCTAGTGTCTTCTTGGCCTCGGCTCCCTTCATCTTGGATCCCTTGGTCGAGACCTTGGAAATCACGCAATTTCAGGGGTTAAGACCTATTGGCAATAGATAGGGTTGCCACAACACGTCGCTTTCACAAATGCTTTTTCGTACTATGATTATTATAATGGCAATGAAGACCACCACAACGCCGAGTGTTATAATTAACCAGACGTCTTGTGTGTTTCTTGGCCTCGACTCCCTTTGTCATGGATCCCTCGGTCGTAACCTTGGAAGTCACGTCTTCCGTGGTTAAACCTGTGGACATTGTGACCTCCGAGGTGACACCTTTTGAAGTTGTAGCTTCGACCTACCTATTGGCAATAGATAGGGTTGCTACAACACGTCGCTTTCACAAATGCTTTTTCGTACTATGATTATTATAATGGCAATGAAGACCACCACAACGCCGAGTGTTATAATTAACCAGGCGTCTTGTGTGTTCTTGGCCTCGACTCCCTTTGTCTTGGATCCCTCGGTCGTAACCTTGGAAGTCACGTCTTTCGTGGTTAAACCTGTGGACGTTGTGACTTCCGAGGTGACACCTTTTGAAGTTGTGACTTCCGAGGTGCCACCTTTTGAAGTTGTGACTTCCGAGGTGCCACCTTTTGAAGTTGTGACTTCCGAGGTGCCACCTTTTGAAGTTGTGACTTCCGAGGTGCCACCTTTTGAAGTTGTGACTTCCGAGGTGCCACCTTTTGAAGTTGTGACTTCCGAGGTGCCACCTTTTGAAGTTGTGACTTCCGAGGTGCCACCTTTTGAAGTTGCGACTTCCGAGGTGCCACCTTTTGAAGTTGCGACTTCCGAGGTGCCACCTTTTGAAGTTGCGACTTCCGAGGTGCCACCTTTTGAAGTTGCGACTTCCGAGGTGCCACCTTTTGAAGTTGTGACTTCCGAGGTGCCACCTTTTGAAGTTGTGACTTCCGAGGTGCCACCTTTTGAAGTTGTGACTTCCGAGGTGCCACCTTTTGAAGTTGTGACTTCCGAGGTGCCACCTTTTGAAGTTGTGACTTCCGAGGTGCCACCTTTTGAAGTTGTGACTTCCGAGGTGCCACCTTTTGAAGTTGTGACTTCCGAGGTGCCACCTTTTGAAGTTGTGACTTCCGAGGTCCCACCTTTTGAAGTTGTGACTTCCGAGGTGACACCTTTTGAAGTTGAAGCTTCCGTGGTCAAACCTGAGGAAGTTGTGGCTTCAACGACTTCGACAGTTTTGACCGAGGCCGCCTCAGTTTCGGGTTCATTTCAAACTGTAGTACTAATAGTATATCTTAAATATAATGTCAAGTAGTAGTTTATCGGACTACTTTAACAATTTCTCTAAACTACCTTTTGCGTAGGCGGAAAAATTGCCCACGCTTAAATGGGGTCAGACTAGTTAAGTAACCTTAAAAGTCACGTCTTCCGTGGTTAAACCTGTGGACGTTGTGACTTCCGAGGTGACACCTTTTGAAGTTGTAGCTTCCGTGGTCAAACCTGAGGAAGTTGTGGCTTCAACGACTTCGACAGTTTTGACCGAAGCCGCCTCAGTTTCCGGTTCATTCCAAACTGTAGTACTAATAGTATATCTTAAATGAGGAGCTCCGGAACAAAAACCGATATATCCACTTTTCGAAATTTTTGGGAAAACACAAAACATTGATTTATTTAGAAATCGTAAAGCTTTTCGATCAACTAAAATATGATAAAAATGGGTTGTAGGAAGGGCTTTCATATACTCATTAAAAAAAAATTCTAGTATGAATAGTGTCCTAAGCATTTTAATTAAAAATATGGAATTATCGGGTTTTGGTCCGACCATTACGTAATTATCGGCTTTTCAACGGCTTCAATTGTATGTATCGGTTTTTGTTCCGGCGTATCTGTAATTTTCGTAAATAAACAATTTTTATATTCCTCTATTTTAGGGACAGTTTTATTAAAAAAAAAACACGATTTATGGATCAATCCTATTATCATTATCTATCTTCTATACTAAAACATTATTTCTTTCTTCTTCAATACAATCGCAAGTATTTTCTTCATCATCTTCATGCTGGTTAAGGTTTTCATTCTCCAGTAAGTTCTTGTACCATCTAAATTCCTCATTAATCCTCCAGTTATCGCCAAATTGTTTTTTCATCAAATTATCAACATCTTGTTTTTTAGCTACTCAAACCCTTACAGTATTTTTTTTGTAAAATTTCTGTTGGGTGACGTTTGCCCCTTTTTAACAGACATATTGGTCGGCGCTCTTCATCAGATTCATTTCTGAAGTTTTTATAGGTATTGACCAAATATTTTATAATTGTTTCTACTCTTCTGCCAACCTTTTTAGTAACCAAATGTTTCTTTAAAACTACTCTCTTTATGTCTCTCATTCCATCCAATTTCTTATAATGTTCTTCTAAGGATTTAATATCTAGTGTTTTCCATCCTTCACCCAGTTTTTTAATTTCTCCATGGTTTTGATAAATTTCGCAATACTCTTTGTGAATAGTCACTGTTTTTTTTCTTAAATCTTTTTCCACTCTACCAAACACGCGATCCGCTGGTAGAAAGCTATGGCCACGAACCGGGAAAGTAAGCTGAATCTCTTGTATGTTTTCTGGCGATTTATTGACAAGCCAGAATAATAAGGCATGCACAATATGTGAGTTTTTATTCTGCCCCCCGCAGCCATCGCAGAACATTCTTACTTGGGATCTTCCCGCTAAATCTATTTCATTGAGATAATTCAAGAGTGCTGAGCCCACTTCAATAGAACCTCGCCCAGAATCGTCTGCAGACCATACATAGAACTTAGGATTCTTTGAAATGGATTGGAGGCACGATACAAAAATTGTAAAAACTGATTTGGCGAGCGTAAAACGCATTTTGGATCGGCGTACGTGGTAGGGGTTGGACTTGTTGAAGGTCAAAGCAAAATGTTACTGCATCAGGGCAGTCCATTTTTGCCAGTTTATAAAAGTACTGAGCTCTAAGCTTATGTACTCTTTTCTCAACAATCAGTATTTTTTTTTATCTGCATCAGTTTCTGCAGCGATTTTGTTATTTAATAATATACAAGTACTACAAGCATCGGAAGCAGGTGAACGAAAACCAATGTTGTAATCAAACGTAAATACTTCCCAAAACATAGTCTTTTTAGCCCCTAGGTCTAATTGCACACTATCATTGTACATTTTTCGAAGTTTTGTGTTCAATTGTTCAGGTAATGTTCAATGACTCTGTAGCGGGCAATCGTCCTATAAACTCCCTAATTTTTTCTTTTTTCCATTCATTCTTCTCATTCCTTCGAGAACCCCCTCTATTTTCTTTGGGAATATTCCCTTCAAATACTGTTTTGGCAATGGAAGAAAATCTATCCTTTTTTACTGAAAATACTTTCATGAAGAAACTTTTGCACACTTTAAATCTCTTCTTCTTCTTTATCTTGCTGTACTTTGTTCCTGACTTTATAAAAACGTTGTCTGTGTTGACGGACAATCGCATTTAAAGAAATTTTCCTGCACATAAATTTCGACTTTTCACCGTGTTTGCAGTTAAAGGGTTAAGCGGCATTCAAAATCAAGGGGTCAATGTCCCTGTGCCTACAAAGAAAAAAGGGGAATAAAAAAATATAAAAAAGTATAACCTAAAATATCAATTTTTTTGTAAAAAAAATTTAATCACCTATTGTCACGTAGAACTGCAGCTTGCCGTTTACGTTTAGGTTCTTTTACGCGCTACCGTATTGATTTCAGCTACCGTAGCACTCGATTCTTCCACATCCATATTTAATAATTATTTTTTTATCTAGTCTTGAAAATACACCTGTTACTTTCCACGTGCTTTCCACAATTTTCCGTTTTAATTTATTACGTCCACAAATTTTAAACTGTACTAGTCTAAGTCACAGATTAAAAAGATTTTCGGTGCGCTAAGTACTCGTCAATCAGTCAACCACAGATTATGAAATTAACTACCATAGACAATGTAGCAATCAAACAAGAAGTGTTGTTTGTCAAACTAGAATGCTAGTGATTCCATAAAAAAAAAAAACATTTATCGGCAAATGATCCGAACGGAATTCCGCCTTCAACAATTTGCATAGGATTTATCGGTTACTGCCCCGAAAACTAAAAAATCTGTTACGAATTGATAAAAAATTATGTAATTGTCGGATTTTCATCCCCATCTTTAGTCTCTTTTAGTACGTTTATAACGGGATTTGACACGCCCAATTAAAGTATAGCATGTAAGAGTACTATGAAAGATGAAAAAAAAGCGGTTTGACGCATAGTGGAATTATCGGTTTTTGTTCCGGAGCTCCTCAAATATAATGTCAAGTAGTAGTTTATCGGCGGACTACTTTAACAATTTCTCTAAACTACTAGCTTAGGCGGAAAAATTGCCCACGCTTAAATGGGGTCAGACTAGTTAAGGTGGAACTTGTTGCAGGCCCTAACTCTCAAGTAAGAAGAACTGGACTGTCGTTATCCTCGTACCGAAGCGGTTTGGCGGCAGGGGGTCCGGCATCAGCGTCGGAGCAGCTATTGGAGGGACCGGCTTCACCATCCGTACCTTCACCATCCGTTTAGATCCACGAATTAGTGTTCCCGAAATAGTTGTTGACCTTGTGGGGTTTTTTGAAATTGTTAAATTTATTTCCTGGTCCAGTTACTTTATACATCAGAGCATGCGTCAAATCCGGTAGTTCTGATTTTTTGCGCATTTTGACGCAACTTTGCCAAAAATTGAAAAAACTACGAAAAAATCATTTAAAATTCATATTTTGGCGAATATAAACCTAAAGGACTAGTTTTTTAATAAACTTTCTTAAACGTTTAAAGTTAAACTTTTTAAAGGACGTTTTTAAAGTAGACTAAATTTTCTACAATATGATACTAGAACTGTCGCTGTGGACCCAATAGTTTGCGAGATTACGCCTATCAAAGTTTATCATTTTTTTCGAATTTCGCAATTTTTTGCATTTCTGTCGTTCTGAATGAATTTTGACCCTGATTGATTACGATACGAAGCCTTCTCTCTTATGATGGGATGTTAAAAAAGAAAATGAGAAGTGTGAACGATGATGTTTAAGCTAAGCTACGAATAATGAAGTAAAAAAGATGAGTACAATTACAAAAGTTAATAAGTTTATTTGTTAGGAAATTGAATAATATTCAAAAGCAAAAATGTTATTAATTTAGCCCTCTTAGAAGGTCCCAGTTGAGGTTCATCCGTATCTGGATCGACGTATTGGGATGGCATATCCTCATCAGGGGAAGGTGATAAATCGTCGACGTATTGTGCCCACACGTCATCCTCCATTTCGACATCGGACAGATTGTCGCCTTCTGGGATATCTACTAGGGCAACATCAGGTATATGCCCCCCCCCCCCCCCCCCAACTTTATCTAACTACCGACGACTTAAAGATAAAGATGCTCCTACCTATCATATGAAGACGCAGTGCGCACGCACCTATTAACTTAAACGATATTCCTACTTGTCTTAAATAAATTTTCCTACATCTTATTATGGTGGTTTTCTATTCGCGTATGTATTTATGAGAATCTTTATCTGTAAATGTAAAAGTCTTCTTTGGTTAAAACCCCTAATGCACGTAATAACTGCGATTCTTTTAAGGTAGTTTAAAACGATTTCCCTAGCCTTCCCTGCGATTATCTACTTAATTGTAAATTATCTATTCTGACACAGATACTGATCGGAAACTCTTTCTGAACCTATTTTCTACGATTCCTACGCTTAATTTAATTACTTATCTGCCGTTTTATTCTCTACTCTTGAAAATATTAGATAACAGCCTATGGCTATCTAATAGTATAGTAGATTTTAAAACGTAATAAATTGTATTGATACTAATATTTTATTGCGACTCTAAAATTTTTAAACGCGCTCTCCCCGCGCGTCCTGTGGGTTTCTTCTCCATACTTGGGTACCCCCCCACCAAAATTTCAATTTGGGGTTAACATGCCTCATTGCTATCTGTACAGTCTTTTGATAAACACAGGAGTAATAGGGAGTGATTTTTCAGCTAAGGTGCATAAAATCACTGATATTAATAATACCTATAACTCAGATAAAATAATGCAGTTATTTGTCTGCTAATACAATACGAAAATACGGAATGTCCAAGGAATTAGATTCCTAAAATGTTAGCTTAGCTATACACTTGGATATGAAATCAATTATATATTTCACCATGATTATTGATAGTATCAAAGACTTACATTTGCCTGTCTTTGTAGCGTGAACCTTATTGATTATACATCTATTGCGAGGATTTATTGTGTAGATAAGTACTGCATCTGCTCGTCTTAGTAGCTTCAATAGCTTGATAAAATATATCAATACCTTTATTAGGCAATCACCTCATCTTGTGCGAGGATTTTAATATGAAAACAAAGGATTCCATTCCTGGACAATTTTACATTGAATCATAGAACTGAATTGCTCATTCTTCCCAGTTAATAAGTAGATAGATAAATATATATAATAGGTCTTTATGCAGAATAGATTTTAAAACAATATAGGGTAAACTGACCGGTAACTGGCCACTTAAGCGCTTCTTCTAGTTCATGTTTCATTTTTCATCAAAATTTGTCACCTTATGTGCATTTTCAAAATACCATACAATAGAGCACATATTATTTTATAGATTTTATGTTGAATAATGCTCCAGACTTTTGTATAATAATGCACTAGTTTATTAAGTTTATTTAATTAATTACACCTAGTAGCCGCGGTGACTCGGAACAGAGATCGAAAAAACCACAGAGCATAAGTTGCTCTTTATTTTCTGTAGGCGGTAGGTACACTCGTAGGTAGGCTCGTACCTACTTTGCGGCCTTACTTCCAACGAGGAGGAGGAGGTAAAGTTAAATAAAACAAAATTGCTTATTAATTTTATATTAATACTAATGATAACCACATTTTACTAGTAATTGGCCGCTTAAAACTAGAAACTGGTCAGTATTAAACTAGTAACTGGCCACATAAATAATGTTTTATTTAACTCTTAAAGATCTATTAGGAACATTAAGAAACGAACTTTTAAACAATACAATAACAAAAATAATCATTTTTAATATACCTAGGAGCTCAATATTAATCTGTTACATTTATTCCAAATTATGAATCAGTCTTTAATCATTATCCTAATTAGCTCAAAACCCTTGTTTTTTAGGTTCTATCCAGGCGCCAAACAAGTCTTCAGTATCACCATCTGATGAGTCAGTGTTACTCTCTTTGTAGCAAACGTGCCATAAAAATAAATCGCCATCATCCTCAGGGACGTGGATTCGGTGAGAAGATGGAATACAATACAAATGAAATTTTTTCTTACACTGATTGCATGTAATAATCCTTCTCGTAAAAACACAAGTCACAACAAACAAAATATTTATATTTAGTTTTATGTCCAGCGTGGATTTCAGAATTTTCTTGAGTTTCCGATCTTTTTGTTTTACCTTTTCCTGACTCATTCATTTGTTTCTTCTTAGGTGCATTGTTCTCTTTTTGTATTTTCTTTTCTTCTCGCAATCTTTTCCTTTCTTCTTTGGCATTTTCCTCGTCTTCTTTCTTTTTCTGTTTTGCTCTTATTTGTTCCACATACTGATCCGATGTCAACGCAAATGGCAATCTCTCGATTTTTCGCTTGCCCTGTCGCTTAGGTGAGTCTGGCAATTTTTTGTGCAAATACTCTGAAAGAGGCACATTTGAAATGATGGAAATCTTTTTATTTGGATCGATCGTTTTTGATGTGCTAGGTTGTGGACTATTAGTGTCCCTGGGATTATTTGGCATTAGTAGTTCTGTCTGTTTTGATGTGCTAGGTTTTGTACTCTGAGTGTCTCTGGGTTTATTTAGCTTTTGAAATTCTGGGTAGAGGTCCCATTTGTTCTATGGAACATGACGTCATATTACAAAATGACACATTTTCGTCCCTATTTTTTCCATGGAACTACATAGTACCTTTTCACCCGAGTTTCATGTCATAGAACAAAATGAGAATCAGTTTTTCCCAAAACCTTCCATGATATAAGACGTGAAAGACATTAATCACTGACGTTAATACCAGGTACAGTTCACTATAAAAAAGAAACTACTCGCTACCTAGACTTGTACGGGAAAGCGTGAAAAGCCTTTTTAAAAACACAAAAATTAATTTAATATAAAGTATTTAATGTTCAAGATGTTATTCGTACAATGGATTGATTCAGACTGGCTCTCCAGTCACTATAATCTATCGGAGTCCAGACGCAACGTCCGCAAAATGCACACCTGAGACCGTGCGTGGGCGCAGGTATGCAGTGCTTATGCAACACTAAATATACTATTGTTAGTGGAAGTTGCGACCATAACTCCTCCCTCCGTAAGTTCGAGATTATCCGAGCGGGGATTATCCAAGCGAGGATTATCTCGAGCCATTGTTCCCCTGTTACAAAATTCCTTAATTCTATGCTTATATGCGAACAATACTATGCTTATAACTAACACAACGCAAAACACCAAATTTCCTATACTAACACTTTTATAATCTAGAGCACTTTGATTTTCACTATGACTAACAATTTCACTTCCACTTTTCTGCAATAAGTAATTCAGGAACTGGATGTCGGCAAGATCGATTCCGTTGAGATTAACAGGTTTCCTCTGAATATCCGATGGGCTAGACATTATTTTAGGTAAGTTGATTACAGGAAACTTCGTGAATGTAACATCTTTTCCTTGGCTTTGGTGCTTCTTAAAATACAATTCCTTTATCTTAACTTGACAGTTATCGTCTGTAGTTAACAGATAAGTTCCTCTAATGTACTCTTGCGTTATCTCGTTCTCGCAGTACTTGGTTAATAGGTTTTCTGTTTTCACGTAAACTATCCACCGATTGGGTTGTATTAGTTCAGCTTTCACGTCATCGATGGTAACTGGAACTGGGTGACAGCTCGAGATGTTTGTCGAAAACTTCATAAGGTCGGTTATACAATCGTCATCAATCAGCGGCGAAACATCGTTCTCATAACATAGGAAACGAGCTTCCAACTGAACCGTTCACCAGTACCCCATAACCAGGTGAGGTGTGTATTTTGCCTTCCCCAGATGAATCTACCAGGCAAACACCTAATTCCTCGTCTGTCCCATCCATGAACAACGCAACAGGTCTTGTCGCAACACCAACAGTAGTGGTGGGCGTGGCCATTACCAGAATGTCCTCACCTGTAGCGCTCTCGCAACTAGCCACACTCACCACGGATGGTGTAGTGTTGTCCTTTCGATTTTTCTTCGCTTTCCGGGCGAGTTGTAAGGCTACGTGGCGAGAACCCACCTCGACGTTGTTCTCTAACTCGTCAACCTGTATCGATTTCACGGCATGACTGGGAGAGCGGCCTTGCTTTCAACCCCTTCATAAGGACATAAGGGTATTTTGGAAGGATAAGGGTGGTAAGGTCATTGACTCTATCATGAACAGGTAAGGGAATTAATTTAAAATAGTTAAAAACTTCGTCTTTTATCAACGGTATGTGCATGATGAATTTTATCTGATTTTGTTTTAGATACGCTTTCATTTCAATACATTGTTCTATTTTTACAATATTTTCAGCTTCTACAGGATACACTAATTTTTCAGTTTTTTCTATTTCCTTAAACAATACTAATAACTCATCCATGTCTATAACAGATTGATGCAAAACCTTTATCTTAGCTAAAGCAATAGCCGTTTCAATCTCATTCAGTCTCATGTACAGTGTCTGGAAGTTATGTATAAAAACATTATAAATGTGAATGAATTTATTACCCGATTGAAATAATTTCGAAATGTTTAAGTTACGATTAATGCCTTGGATATGTTCTTCTATCTGAATGAAATTGCTTTTAGTAGAGTTGGCTATATCTGTGAACGTACCCACCATTTCGGCAACAATTGTCAGTTTTCTTGAAGTCGCGTCTTGTTTTGAATTTATCTCATGAATTAACCTTTCGTACATTTCAGCGTCGTCATTATCAAGATTGCCTGTTATTGTCTTTATCAATGAACCAATAGGATTTAATATGCCTCGCTTAGATCTAACCGATGGAATCAATTGCTTATATTTATCTATAGTTATATTCATGATATAATCAGTTTGTGATTCTACTTCAATGAAATCTGAATCAAAAGCTTTGGTATCGAACACGCTTTGAACTTGTCTTTTAAGTCTTATATATCTATCTATGCTTAATTCTAATTCTTCACGGATTAATCTTAAATCTAGAATCTTAATTACAGTCCATCTATCATGGCTGACAATAGCTTGACCTTCCTTTACAGGTAACAACCCCGGGTTCCTTTCAATCGGCTGCAGAAGAAGGCCCTGGCTTCGGATCACTTGGACCGCCAGAAGAATTAACCTGTGGAGGACGTTTAATGTCTTTAATGGGAACTTTAGTATTCCTATTATGAGTAATAACCGGTACAACATTCCTTTCTATAGCTCCGCTGACTTGAGCTTTTTGATATCGCGGTTTATCCTTACTACGCCTAGTATTTACTCCTTTAATGAAGACCGTATCCCCTACATCTATGTTAAATTCTCTTTCACCACCACGTTTTTCTATAACAGCTCTCTTTTTATCAATAATTTTGTCCGTCAGATATTCGTATAAATATTTTGTCCTTTTAACATGTTCCTTAACCAATTGTTGAGTAAACTGTTTATTGAAATCTACATAAAATGTACTGTTAGATTCTGTATGGCCGAAAACTACTTCAAACGGAGTAAGACCTGTGGTAGAATGAATCGTGTGGTTATATGACATAACTGCATAAGCCATTA
The DNA here is from genome assembly GCA_951804965.1 of Horisme vitalbata. Taxonomy (NCBI): domain Eukaryota; kingdom Metazoa; phylum Arthropoda; class Insecta; order Lepidoptera; family Geometridae; genus Horisme; species Horisme vitalbata. Next base: position 15,440,184 of record OX638105.1, on the reverse strand, counting down.
CAGATGCAGCGTCCGTTACTTTCTGTTCGTATTTTGCTATTCGGTAAATTTCAATGATCGTTGAATGAAATCTCTCGACAATTCCCATGGAATTAGGGTTGTGAGGAGTACCGATATGAAGGTCAATCTTATAAAATGAAAGCATTTCCTTCATAAGCGTATTGTTGAATTCGGTACCAGGATCCGAACTAATTCTACTAGGGGTTCCATACAAAGAGAAGTACTTTATTAGAGCTCTTACTGCTTCAGGGGTTGATTTAGTACTGATTTCAAATGCTTGACCTAATTTGCTGAAGGCATCGACTATTGTAAGGTAATGTTTTCCATCAATCGAAAATGTATCTATAAATAATTCCTGAAATGGTCTTATTTGGGTCTGCGATAGTTGAAGTTCTGGTTTTAATGGTTTACGGTCATACTTCATTTTCTTACAGAGTTCACAAGCATTTATGATACTGGCTACTGTTTGATCCATATTGTTCCAGTAAAAGGTACGTTTTAGGTGTATTAATGTTTCTTTAATTCCCCTGTGACTATTTTTACCTACGTGATATTTAAGCACCACGTCTCGCTGTTCCTGTTCGCTATCTACATAAACTACTCTCTTAGTACATTCGTAAAACTTCACTGCTCCTTTCTGAAAAAGTAATAGAGTAGCCTCTGAAAACTGCTTTCGGTGTAATTCGTCTTCAAAATAAAAGAAATATTTTATTTTAGGCCTAATATAACTTTTCAGAAATCTTTTGATCAGATCCATGTTATCCAACGGTAAGTGAACCTCTAATATCTTTTGTTTATCCCTAGATAAGTCCTTAACCGCTAATTCGTTTCTGTTCCAGGTATGAACGAGAATCTGATTCGGTTTGGTGTCTACAGCTTCTTGTAGGATGTACATCCCATCAGTATCTAAGTCACGGGCCGAATGTACTGTGCCTATGCTTTCGTTTCGTCCTTCAGAAGCCGAAGTGGTCGAGCTACCTACAGATGGAATCGAATAGGGAGACCGTCGACCGGTACGTATTACTGATCCGTTACTTTTCTCCGAACCGGATGAAATAACTATCGGAGATGGTGTTCGTTCGCGCGGGGTAGAGGCGCGAGAATTGTCATTTTTATTTCTACTCAGCTGAGTTATTTCGTCTGTCAAATCTATTAAATGTCGCTGGAGCTTTTGTTCTTTTTTCTCTATATTTACTTTCATTGAAACATCATCATCTTCACCTAAAGCGTTAATTCTAATTCGTGATAAAGCATCAGCGTTACAATTTTGCTTTCCTTCCTTATGTTCGATGTCGTAATCAAATTCCGATAAGCGGAGTTTCCATCGCGTTAATTTACTATTGGGCTCTTTGATGGATTTTACCCAAATAAGTGGCCTGTGATCGGTGTAAATCTTAAATTTTCTCCCATATAAATATGGTCGAAAATGCTTTGTGGCCCAAACGATGGCTAAAAGTTCTTTTTCAATTGTGCTGTAACGAGTTTCAGCATCATTTAAGGTTCGACTTGCATAAGCTATCGGCTTATCGCTACCTTTGGGTCCCTGCGATAGGACGGCGCCGATGGCATAGTTGGAGGCATCGGTCGTAAGCGCGAATGGTTTTGTAAAATCGGGAAACTGTAAGAGCGGCGCGTTTGTTAAAAGCTCTTTACACTTTTCGAATGCGTCAATGTATTCCTGTTTTGTACAATCAATCCTATTTTTCTTTTTCAAGCACGATGTTAAAGGCTGGGTTAGTTTAGCAAAATCTTTTATGAATTTACGGTAATACCCTACTAAGCCAAGAAAACTTTTGATTTCCGTAACTGTTCGTGGTAACGGGAATTTCAATACGGCCTTGATCTTATCATCGTTTGGCAAAACGCCGTCCCTAGTAATAGTGTGACCAAGGTAAAGGACCTCTTTCCTCAAAAATTCGCATTTGTCGAGTGTTACTTTTAGATTTGTTTCCCTAAGTCGATCGAATACTTTACGGAGCTTATCGATGTGTTCCTGCAGACTAGATGAATACACTATGATGTCGTCAAGATACACTAAACAGTGGATACCCTGAAGGCCTCGTAGTACATTATCCATGGCTCTTTGGAACGTAGCGGGCGCCGTTTTTAAACCAAATGGCATCCGTTTAAACTCGTAGTGGCCCGCTTGTGTGGTGAATGCGGTTTTAGCTCTATCCGCCTCGTTCACTTCAATTTGATGGTATCCGCTAGCAAGATCTATGGTGCTAAAATATTGAGCTTTACCAATTTTATCGAAGAGGTCATTTATATTGGGCAACGGATATTTATCATCGACTGTGATCTCATTTAGGCGTCGATAATCGATCACCATTCTAAACTTCCTTTCCCCAGAGGCATCCATTTTCTTTGGTACCAGATGAACCGGTGCACTCCACGGTGAGTAAGAGTCTTGTATTACATTATCTGCCAACAGTTTACCTACTTGCTTTTGGATTTCCTCATTTAGAATAGGCGGGTGTCGATAAGGTCGAATATAGATCGGGTCTTCGTTAGTTGTCCTGATATTATGTTTCACTTGATTTGTGAAAGACAAGGGCAGTTTTTCACAATAAAATATATCACGATATTCGTTACATAATTTAAAAACACTATCACGCTCCTCTTTGTTCATATGATCCAGACGTAATTTCCGTAAATTTTCTTTCAACACATCATCAACCATACAGTCATCTTTCACAAAATTAACCTTACATTCTTCATTTTTAAATACTGTAACATCGAACGGTTCCTTAAACGTGATAACAGCTTTAACATTAGAAGCGTTTTGAATTACTGTTTCCGCAAAGTAGTTCTCACACCTAACAAGTGCGGTAGGCATACGAACGCCATCCTGAAATTGCAGAAAGTCTAAAATAGCTTCACCGCTTTGTAAGTTCGTGGGAATTTTTACTCGAGTCTCAGATCGTGGCGCTAAATGAATCTCATACGGTGGATTGTAAATAATAGGGATTCGCGCATTGTGTGTCATTAATATTTGATTTCTCATGTCTATATTAGCACCTAGTTTTTGAAGAAGATCAGATCCTATCAAGCCGTCATATCTTCCATCCACATCATAGATGTAGAACTTATGAGGCAGTGTGCTTTTAAAGGTCTTTAGCAATGGTATGTAAATTATCTCATTATGCATGCTCTGAGCATGTGTACTAACCACTGTGAACGGTTCGTAGTATCTGAACTCATTGAAAAACTCATAAGCCTTAGCAGGACTTATAAAGGACCTACTACTTCCGGTGTCGATGAGAAACTTGGAGTTTATCTCAGGGATTTCAATGTGAGGTAATTTTAAAATACTATCACAATAATTTAAATTAATTACTTCACCGCATTGTTCGAGGCAGTTTTCTGAAAATTTTCAGGAACCACGGTTTCCGAACTGATGTTTTCAGGGCAGATGTTATCCGTATATGCGGGATTATTTTCGTCATAATTTTCCATAAAGTTACAATCAGTAGAGGGGTACTCTACATTGTCCCCATACATCTCATAGCCACAATCATAGTTGTTATAATCCTGATACTCATCCATAAAATATAGATCATTCGCTATCATGTTCTGTCTAACCGGCGCTGTGCGCATTGAAACGTCAGTATCCTGTAGCCTAGGTGCCTGTACCTGCTGTTGTGGTGCGCCAAACCTATTCTGGTTCGCCTGGGGTTGGTTCTGAATACCGAACTTAAAACCTTGCTGTTGAGGGATACCGAATTTATATCCGCCGTGTTGAAAGGGCGCGCGTTGCGCTGATGTTTGACCAAAGTTACGCTGAGGCATATTTTGGGGTGCCCCAAATCTAAATCCTTGCGTAGGAGGCGCGAATCTATTTGGCTGGACATAGTTAGGCCTGAATCCACCAAAGTTATTTTGTGGAATTCCAAATTTAAAATTACTATTTGGCACTGCATGAAAAGCTGGTTTAAAACCTTGAACCGGGGGTGTTGGTTTTAACGCATTTTGTGGATTTGGTACTTGTACAGAAGTTTGCCTCAATAATTTATTTTTCGAATCATACTGAAACTTAAAGTTCACTTCTTCTGTCACTATGCTCAATGCATTCTCTAAGTTAGAGCAACCTTTCAACCGCACAATCCTAATCATGTCTTCCGGTAAATTATACAGAAACACGTTCAGAGCTGTGTTGTTGTAAACAATCATTTTCGCGGCTTTGATTCCTTCATCGGTAAGTCTATTTACTTTCGCAAACAAAGAGCTTCTAACGTTCTGAATTCTATGACAAAACTGAATGTACGTTTCACCTTGTTTAAGCTTCAAAGTCTCAAGCTCTATCGCTATGCACTCCTCTGATCGAGGGTCACCGAAATGTTGTGTAAGTAATTGTTTTAACTCATCATACGATTTTATATTAGGGTGATCACTAAGTAACGTCGCAGCTCTACCAGTAAGCCTACTTGATACAGCGTGGAATAAGTATAAACTCTGGTCTAAATTTCCGTCAATTTTACTTCCACTAATCACATAATCACACTTGGATAAAAATAAATTTAGCAAGTTTTCTTCCCCTTCATATTTAGGGATCAGTGACAAGGTTTCCTTAGGCACTGCTTTGATCGACATGTTACTTTATTAAATATTACTTATTCTATACTATTCAATAATGCCTATTTTAGTGCAACTACTTCTACTTATTACTACACAAATTAACTACGAGTATGACGGATTTGCCAATGTTTGTGCAAATCAGTTCGCCAATTTATGTGCAAACAAAATCAGATAAACGCAGTTAATGAGCCCGACGATTTAAGTCCGGGAGTATTAGGAAAAGACAGGAATATGAAACACAGGAAGTGAAAAGGTTTACTCACAAGCTGCTCGATCCCATGTCCTCCAAGAGCCGAATCAATCACCACTTTCACACGCGATCACCGTAGGGAGTCGAATTTATTTGGTTCGTTTCTTTCCGCGTCCGCGTAGAGTCGGTTTTCGAGTGAAACGCTACTTTTTCGTGAGACCGATTTTGGGGTTCTTCACGAGCGTAGTTTTCGTGAAAATCGCGGAAAATCCACAAGGCTGCGCCAGACTTGTACGGGAAAGCGTGAAAAGCCTTTTTAAAAACACAAAAATTAATTTAATATAAAGTATTTAATGTTCAAGATGTTATTCGTACAATGGATTGATTCAGACTGGCTCTCCAGTCACTATAATCTATCGGAGTCCAGACGCAACGTCCGCAAAATGCACACCTGAGACCGTGCGTGGGCGCAGGTATGCAGTGCTTATGCAACACTAAATATACTATTGTTAGTGGAAGTTGCGACCATAACTACCTACATAATATTTTTATTTTGCAAAATAAAAACAAAACAGCAGTTTAACAATACTTATTTCTTTAACTACTTACAAACTAAAAACAATTTTTCTTACCGTTAATATATTCTTATATTAAACAGTCCGCGATAAAAACTAACTAAAACCATTCCTTCTTTTAGCTAAAACGTTCTTATATTAAATAGTCTCCGAAAAATACTTATTTTGTAGAAAGAGTTCTCCAGCACAAATTTTACAATATAAATCATAAATTTTGATGGGTTCATAGTCATTATGCATCGGGTACCGAAGATGTAGGCAGTCCTGGCAACGGCCCGTGGATGACATACCCTCTTCACTCATAATTACTCTGTAATCTTGCAGATAGTAAAAAAATAGATCTATCAAGATGGTTTTTGGTCACTGCAACTGTTTTAACATACGTCATATAAGTCTCGCGCATATGATGCCGGCGAAGCTATGTAGGGACTTATTTCAATATAAAATTAAGCGTTTTCATTGTCAATTATTATTATCATAATATTTCAAAAAATTACCTACCGATTTCCATTCGGAATGCACAAAAAGAAAAAAATCTGTTTGTTATTTTTTTAATTATCTCCATTATTGCTGCTGTAGATAGGACAAATAGTTTGTTACCATGCTTAGATTAGTTACTTGCGTAGATATAACACCATTTTGTTGTCCGTATACTACCACTCGTCAAACACACAGTTCTAGTTTTAGTTGTTAAAAATGCCACTGCCAACATAAACTTGTGGCACTGAACTGTACTTTCTTTGTTTTCTTCGTATTGTGGGTAAGATAACCGTGACATTACCGATCGGCTCTGACGAAAGACCAGCGTTGGTTGCCAGTCAACCAACCTATGCTGAGTCAGAGACCATTTTACGATACACGTGCAAGTTACATAATATTTACTTATTTTATGTTTGTACCACCTCTTCCCATGTATGTATCGTAAATAAATGTTTCTTTTCTTTCTTTCTATAAAGTACATACTTATTTTCAATATTTTCAAATATTGACGCCGGGTTATTGAGACAACAATCAATATTTGATTTCATGTACTTAAACAAACTTGTCAAAGCCATTTCATATAAAGTCTTAGGTTGTTTTGAGAACAATTTACGGATTACTTCAAGCCTGTTCATTAGTTTCTTTTAGTTTTGTTCAAAACAAGTATTGATATTTTCGGGTTTTCGGGACAAAATACTATGTTGTGTCAATTTTGATTTACTCGTGAAAGATAGTTTATACAAAAAAGATCGAGTCGGTCTCATTGGAAAACCGGCCAGTGTGCTCTTTAATGAGTCGACAAGTAAATAGTTTTGTTAAAAAACGTTTCTAGGCTAATTTCTCCAATAGTTAACTGTAGCTGGTTTTCTTATATGTACCTGTCCCTGTTAATGTTTTTTTTTCGCGTTTAGTTAACGATTTAGATTTATTTAACACTTTTATTGCTTTAATTTTATTGAAAATTGCATCCTCAGCCATTTTTGTCAAAAATATATAAAATATATAAAAAATATATAAAATATATAAACGATGGCGGAGTTCTTTTAAAATGGCCCACAAAATTGTGATGCCAACTCTCCACACTGTTAGTGGTCCTATGTTTAATTCCAAAACAGCACCAAGACTTACGAAAATCATTTTTTAACCAGAACGATTCCATGTATTTTACAAATTTTAGTAAGTTATCGTTTGAAATAGAAGCCACTTCCGCTTTTATATATACCCAACCATTGTCTAGCTCAGATAGAGGTAAAAGTGGAAATACTGTACAAAGTGACACAATTATTTGCAAGAATATATCATTTGATAATTGCAGTTTTTTCGCCTTTCGTCGTAAAGCCTCGCGTAAAATGAAAGTAACAGCCATGGTAATTTGCATTTAAGAAAACTTCGTGAACAGCAGCGATTGCAGCCCTCTCAAAATCTGTTATAATTTATGTCGGTGAAAATCCCGGAATAGTAGATTTTATCAATTCTAGCTTACGCACATACATTTCTTTTGTTTTTTTGGTAATCAGAACATATACTAAGGGAATTATATTAGTCAACTCATCAGAACTCCCTAAATCCCCATGCATGGTGTAAAGTTCGGTAAATGGTGCAGGACAAACTTCGAAAGTGACATCAAGTAGTATTATTTTAATATTTGGTATTATTCGTCTGGCTTCTTTTGAACAAAACAGCAAAATGCGGTTGTCTTCATCGTTAAAATCGGCAAGTAGCATATCGGTATACTGAGTGGGAATTTCTAACACACATGCATCGTTACAAGACAGCAAAGGAACTTGAAAATGTTCATTCCTTGTGTTGACACCACTTTTTTGTACACAATTCGGCACAGTATCTTGCCCTAGACCCGCTTCTTCGACACACGTTGCTATCACGTTTTTTGTATTTTTTTTGTTTCGTCTTTCACACAATTTATGTGATGTGGTTATTTTTCATTATTAATTTCTCCGTCTAAAAATATATAAATATAAATTTTATAAAAAAGAGCTGAAAATTGAAATATAATAATAAATTAAGAATAAACTCACCATAGAAATCTTCATACTTCCGACACATTTCAGTTTCCGATAATTTATACATCGCCATAATGACATTCCTCTAGTATAATTTGTCTGTAGGTAATATTCTTTATCACCATGCTCAATCCAATCATTGTAAACAAACAACAATAAATAAGTGAGGACCCTGCGACTGCAGCTCTCTCAAATTTTTGTTATTGAGTAACCATCTAATCAAAAATGTCACTAAGACAAGTGGTAGCAAATCATTCTCGAGTGGCCAGTTTACATATCAACTTCAAGAAGTTTATATACCTATGTACTTAGTTTGTTCTATGGAACAATTTGAGACAAAAATTACAAACTGTTCTATAGTACAAATAGGGACAATATTTTCTCAAATTGTTCTATTACGTCATGTTCCATAGAACAAATGGGACCTACCCGTTTTGCTCATAAAAAGCTATGTGCACTATCAAATGCAATATGTGTTAAAAATTGGTGTATAGAAAATAGTGTTTTCTTTAATCCTAGTAAATAAATGTGAATAAATATATACTTGCTAATACTACAAGACTTTTATTACCTCTTAGCCTACTAGCCCTACTATTAGGAATACAAAAATAAAATAACATTTAATAGGCAGGTATTTTATTATAATATTTTTTTACAAGTATCCATCACATTTTTTTTTTGAAATTTTGCGAACAACTGCTTCGGTATGGTCTAAAATATCATCAATTACGTCACTCACTACATACTCGAGTATCAACAATAACGCTCTCATCTTCTGGGTTTGAAATTGGATTAATTTATTTCCACTTTTTGATTTTTTGTTATAATATGTGATCTAGCCAAAATCTTTTTTTTCCACATTCACGTTTTCTCTTCGGTTTTCGGTGACATCACGTTGATTGTTCGCAATTTCAGAATAAAGCTCATCAAAACCGGCTAGGGGGTCTTGAGCACATTGCAAATAATCATCAGGAGAAGAGTCCATTACCTAAAAAGAATGAATTAATTACATAGTAATGCTCTACAAATTTCAATCAATATAAATGCACTAATCGTTGGATGTTTGTGAATTTAATAGAAGTAGGTCAGGTAAATGACATGTGATGAATTGTGAATAACCTCATTGCAAAATAAACTGTATTGCCTTCTCATACAGTTGTGTATTTTGCTTTCTTCGATTAATTATCTGTATAGTAATGAAGTATAAGTAGGTACCTATCTATTTTGTGTAATCAGAATCAAATTTCATGTAGCATGGAATAAATATTTAGATCTCTAGGTACTAAAATTAGGTACCAGATAAGTTTGAATCTTAAAATTTGTATGTGGAAATAAAATACTCTTTGTATTAACATTATGAACTCTTTATTAAAATTATTACTAATATTATAAAAATATGACGGTTAGGATGAAAAACTAATAATAATTACTTAACAAACTTTCACAAATTACAATGCAATTTTACTGTGAAAACTTAATTTACTATAAATATTTAGGCATAAACTAGGTATAAACAAGGTATAATAAATTAATATCATTAATAGATAATTTCTTCACATGTAGAAAACATAAGAATTGAGAATTATAGGGTAAGTAAAACTAAAAATATGTACCCTACCTAGGTAGCTAGGTTCTCATTAGCTTTTGTCACCACACTATAAGGATACTATTTGGTAGGTATAAGCACCACTCTACCTAACAAAATTTTAGATGTTTTGAAGGTTAGTCACCTTTAAAAATGGAAACATTGCCCCATGCTCTTGTTGATATATTGCAAGTTGTTATAGAGCGCTTATCATCATTATTTGATAATGCTACTTTATTAACGCTTTGGGTAAATATTTCATGTTTTATAGACTTAAATAAAATATTTTTTCGAATTATTTTGTTGTTGAAAAGAACATCATGGTAATCAGATAAATTTAAATTTCGCATAACTCGTGATTGTATACCTTTAGCTTTTTTCAATGTAAATTCTTGTTTTTATACAATAAAGCTTTGACCTCAAACCTACGAATTCTAAAATAAGTAAATGATTTGTATTTTTCTTTAGTTTTTGGGATCACATCAATTTTTCCTGTCCGGACTCCTAATTCTTTAATAAATAAATGACAATCATAACCAGACAAGTTATGAAAAAATATAGGAATAAAGTTCGGTACTTTGTATAATAAAGGACAGTGCCGATGTGCTGCACCCCTATAGCTTCCTGCCAAGTGACAATGATCTCTTACTTTATTAACCCAAAGTAAATTGTTACACATATATGACAAAAAGTGGCATTTTTAAAATCTGTAACATTTGCCTCTGTGAAAATGATATTATTTATTAAATCAGAATAAACCTAAATTTCTTTAACATCCTTAAAAAGCATACAATGAAATGGGAAACACAATCTTTTTCTCGATGTATTCGTAATCTATCATAATTAATGCCTGATGAAGATACGATTTTATAATAAAAGCCAGCAGGCATGTCGAGTCAATAACTGGGTCGAGCTTACCATACAACATTTTGCTTGATTATTTTGACTAGGTTCTAACAATGTTTCGAAATCCGAATAAATAACAAATGGCATATCTTGTTTGCGATTATAATTAACGAACTGAATTATAGATCCCTTTTCTGGTAAAATAGTTAACAAACCCGTGAATGAATGAGTATCCAACTTATTTAAATCAGGAAAAAATACTAAACATGTTTCACAAAAATGTAATCTGCTATGATGTTTAGTAATTTGGCTTCTTACTAAACGTGCTAAATTTTTTATTAAACAGTAATGTGTTTTTCTATAATTTTCAATGAACAACAAGTTAATATGCTGAATTATAAAGAGGTCCGGTTATTGTTTTACCATTTGTTCCATACACGTTTATACGCAAATGAGGATTCTTTTTCTCAAAAATAGAAATATCTAAAAAGTTCATTGGAAATGAAATGGTGCTCCCACATTGCCGTTATAAAATGTTTGTAAACATTTTATAACACCAAAACATTTACTAACAAATGTTAACAATTGTTGCACTTTGTTAGAAACTGTTACATGTTATAAGTGCTCCTACATTGATGGAAAATGTTTTAACATTTTATAACATCTAGTATTGGCTCGCAGTTTGGTTTCGCCTTCTGAGGGCCGAGGACGTCTACACGAAAATGGAAGAAGATTTGCTCATTGGAATAGCTTTTATTTTTTGTTTAAAAAAGAAGAAAAAGCGCTCTTATTGGATGCGCCAAACGCTAAAAGCTAGAGGAAAATATAGTGCCACAGACTATCTCAAGGATTTGGGTATTGACGGTTGCTTAAAAGATTTTATAAGAATGAACAGTTCCGAATTTGAATATCTACAAAATTTAATTGGGGCAAAAATAGGCAAACGAGACACTACATTTAGAAAATCTGTAAGTGTGACGGAAAGACTTGCGGTAACGTTAAGATTTTTGGCAACTGGTAGCAGTTATAAAAGTCTTGGAAATGTGTTCAAGTTGTCAGACCAAGTGATATCTATTATCGTACCAGAAGTGTGCGAGGCTCTCAATGAGGTTTTAAAGGAATACATACAGGTAAGTCAAACATCATTTTTAATTATTTTTTTATTTACTTTTAATATGATCTAATCTAATCATACTTTAGGTAGGTACCTACCTTACCTTACTAATAATTTTTTTAATAATTAACAAACCAAACATGTATTTTTTAATTTTTGATTGATTCCAACAAATCGTTTAATGATTGGGTCGAATCTTGGCTTGATTCCGATAAATTAGACGGACTCTGTGTTCTTGTGCTGGTACGAGTATGTGTCCTGGAGTTATCCGAAGAACTGGTTTCAAATGAAGCCGAGGGACTCGGTGCGGTGTAGTATCCTCTCGAGCTACAGTCAGCATTATTTTCCGAAAAAGTGGATAGATTTGGTTCAGAGTTGTATCCCCAGGAACTACTAGCGGTTGGGTCTGTAAAGGTTGTTGGAAAATCATATTGTCCCATTGTCGCATTGTACAAAATATTGTTAATGTGATGTTGAGCAGTATTCTTAGCATGACTGTTTTTTATTTGTTTCAGTTTCATCGAGACATACTCTCCAAATGCGTCATTTTCATCCCTGCTTTTTCTAGATTCGTACATTCTTTGTAAAATATTTACAGCTTCTTGTTGTGTTGGATCTTGTTCTACTTCAGGCCGTCTTCTTTTCCGAAATGGTTTTGGGGTGGCGAAAGGCGTGCCCGTAGTTTCATCAGTGACAGTATTTCCTGTTTCGTTCAAACTGAGAGTGTTTTCTGAAGCAATTCTGTTTTCTTCGTTACCCTGAAAGAATAGAATTAAACGATAATTTCAAGTTATAGGCGCGTCAAATTAGCTAAAATTGTAAAAAAATCTATAACCGCGATTTTCTTTTTCTATTACTTAACAACCCTTAACTGAAATCATATTTTTTTATAGTGTATTCTATTAATATTTCATACTTAATAAAAATATCCAATAAAATTTGTTAGAATAACGAGTTATAAATTTATTTTTCGCGCCTATTTCTTAATCTTCTATTTTTGTTCCAGATACTAACAACACCTCAAGAGTGGCTACACGTGGCAAATTCATTTGAAGAAAAATGGAATTTCCCAAATTGCTTAGGAAGTATCGATGGAAAGCACGTAGCCATACAAAAGCCAATTGATAGCGGCAGTGAATATTACAACTATAAAGGATTTTACAGCGTTGTACTTTTAGCGATAGTGGACGCAGAATACAACTTTCTGTACGTGAATATTGGCTGCCAAGGACGCATAAGTGATGGCGGAGTTTTCGCAAACACAAAATTTCGAAATAAAATTAACGACAATAGTTTGAAAATACCCAGTGACAGCTCACTACCAGGCAGAAACAAACCTGTTCCTTATGTGTTCGTAACAGATGATGCGTTCCCTTTAGAAAAACACTTATTAAAACCTTTTCCAGGACCACAGGATAGCAATTCTAAGGAAAGAATCTTCAGTTACAGACTGAGTCGTGCGAGGAGAACAGTAGAGAACGCATTTGGGACTTTGTCAGCCAGATTTAGAGTTTTACGAACTACAATATTATTAGATCCAGAAAAAACTACTACTTTAATTATGACATGCGTGCTACTGCATAATTTTATAAGAAAAACTGAATCGAGCATGATTTACGCTCCATCTCAATACTATGATGGAGATGACATAGTAACTGGTACACGTATCGATGGACAATGGAGATTAGAACAGCAGCAATTAACACCACTTGAAGCATGTGAATCCCTGACAGATGATGGGAAAGAAATAAGAAAAGAATTCGCAGAATATTTTTCAAATGAAGGGTTTTTGGACTGGGCATCTAAATATTATTAAAAGACGTTAAAATAAAACTCACCTGCAACCCTCCATCGACAGTTAAACTTGGAATATTTTTGCCTTTAAGGAACATGAGTTTTTTAAATGCAAACCATTTACTTGACTCATTAGCTCCTGCACCAGATTTATTAGATTTACATTCTCGGTTAAATTGACCTACGAGTGATCGAATCTTTTTTTCAATTACTTTTTTATCCATATTAAATTCACTGGCAATTTCCATCCAAGCATCGTGTTTTTTATTTCGGTCTTTGTAGCTCTCTGACATCGTGTTCCATAGTACTTCTCTTGCTTGAAACATTTCAATCAGTTTGTAAACATCATCGTTATTCCAATTACCGGACATATTTTATTGCTTGGCGCACGCGCAACCACTAATACACACGCACAGCGATGCACGCTGACACAAAGGGACTGACAAGCGAGACACCACGCGCAGCGACCTGCGTACTCTAACCCCCACCGCACCGCACCGCCTATCCCGCCATCACCCTTATAAAATGTTTACAAACAAAACATAACACATGTTTTATTTTGTTATAATTTGTTTTGTTATAAAATGTTTACTAACATTACTAAACATTTTCTAACATGAAAATTTATTTGTGATTAAATGTTTGCTAACAAATGTTTACTAACGTTATTAAACATTTTCTAACGGCAATGTGGGAGCACCAAAACATCAGAAATATCCATAACATGTTGGAAATGAGGATATGATGAAAACCGCTCAGGGTGTTTGGAAGTAGGGTACAAAGCAGTTGTTATACACCAGAGAAAACAATAATTATCCTTGTTTTGGATATTAATAACATAAAATAATTATGATATATTTTTGTGTCCTGCCGCTATAGATATTTCACATCAAAAATAACTACTTATATTGTATTTATAAATGATAAATCTGTTATTTTTATATTACAGTTTCCTACATCTGAAGAAGAGTGGAAGGAAATAGTAAAATATGTAGAGGAGAGAGAAGAGGAAGATGTATGAAGATCGATGGAACTTCCCTCATTGTCTTGGTGCAATAGATGGAAAGCACATAGCTATTGTTCCACCGGCTAATAGTGGATCGTATTTTTATAATTATAAAGGGCAACATAGCGTAGTTTTTATAGCAAATTGTTAATACAAAATACCAATTTATGTATATAGACATTGGCATGAATGGCAGAATATCCGATGGAGGGTTTCTACAAAACACTAAATTTTTGAATAATTAGAAAATAGTGATTTACGTATTCCAAGCAGTGAATTGTTAACAGGAAGTAACCGAAATTTACCATATGTACTTGTGGCAGATTCCCATTACGCCCCGATATGGTAAAACCGTTTCGGCAGGCAGATTTAACATCGCAAGAAATAAAAATCCTAAATTACAGATTATCTCGCGCGAGGCGGACTGTTGAATACGCTTTCGGGATAATGGCATTACGATTTCGGATATTTTATACTCATATAAATTTAGAACCCGAAATTAACGATAAAGTAGTGAAAGCATCTTGTGTATTACATAACTTTTTAATTGAACACTCAGTCTTATGCACCTCAAAAATCTTTTTATCGAGAAAACTCTGAAAACGAGACTATAATTTCTGAAGGATACAATACAAAAATAGTACCATGGAAAACTTGGAAAGAAGAAACCCAGGAAATACACTCGAGAGCATAGAAATCGCACACCCCCTACATTTTCATTTTGACCGCAAATATTTTAGAAATTAATTTTTGTTTGCGAAAACCACTTAAATTAAATTAAAGTACACACTGTTAGCTTCCTAAAAACCCATAATGTCTAGCCTTGACCTTCAAAATCATTACAGTAGGAACATAACAATAGAATGACCCTAATTTGCTCGTTTCAGGTAGCTTGGTTTGTGGGACTTTGAGTAGGTATAAAAGGTTAAAAAAACATTTTTTTATAATAATAATGGTTTATTAATACGAGGTATTGCCCCCCCTAGCCTTAATAAGGGCTTCCATTCGATGTTTCATCGAAGAAATCATTTTTTTTACAAAGTCTTGCGGTATGCTATTCCATTCTTCCTTAATTGCGGTTTGGAGCTCTCTGAGACTCGTAGGTGATGCGTTTCTGGCCCTTACTCGTTTCTTTAGTTCGTCCCATAAGTGCTCAATAGGATTGAGATCTGGGCTTCGAGCAGGCCACGTCATAACGGGTATTTCAACCTCCTCCAAGTACTGGCGTACTATAGCGGCGGTGTGTGGTCTTGCGTTATCCTGCATAAAAACGAAATTTTCGTCCATAAACCCCGAAAAGGGCACAACATGTTCTTCCAGGATCTCTTCGACGTAACGTCGGGAAGTCAATCCACCCGATCGACGGTCGGTATGGGGCCCTCTGATGAACAGTGATATGCCTCCCCAGAACATGCACGAACCACCGCCGTATGAAACCCGTTCGGAGATGCAGCACTGAGCAAAACGCTCACCAGATCTTCGGTAGACTCTACCCCGTCCGTCGTTACCATGGAGACACATCCTGCACTCGTCAGAGAATAGTACTGCCTTCCATTGATCCATAGTCCAACTTACGTGATTTCGAGCAAACTGAAGGCGCGCTTGTCTGTGCGCTGGGGTCAATTTTGGGCCAGTTGCTGGTCTATGCGCTATCAGGCCTCCTTCGGCAAGTCTTCTTCTAACCGTCCACCGACTAACTTCCACTTCTCTAACTTCTTGGAGCTGCTGTCCGAGTTGAAATGCATTCAACCGGCGATTTCTTAATGAAGTCGTCACTAGAAAACGATCATCGCGTTGTGTTGTCGCACGTTTTCGGCCTGTTCCTGGTCGCCTGGTAAAGCCACCAGTTTGTTAATATCGCTGGTATACACGTCGAACAGCATATCTGCTCAAATTTAACTGACGAGCCACTTGACTTTGGTTCTGTCCAGCTTCAATTAGTGCAACCACTTGAGACGCTGCTTCCGGTGTGGTATCCATTTTCTTGTGCAGAGTGATGACGTATTCGATAAAGGACCTTTCTGACTGCGAGTTAATATGCAAATGATGTTATTTCAATCATCCCTTAACCTTTTATACCTGCTCAAAGTATCACAAACCGAGCTACCTGAAACGAGCGAATTTGGGTAATTCTATTGTTTTGGTGCTACTGTAATGATTTTGAAGGTCAAGGCTAGACATTATGGGTTTTTAGGAAGCTAACAGTGTGTACTTTAATTTAATTTAAGTTGTATTCGCAAACAAAACCTAATTTCTAAAATATTTGCGGTCAAAACGAAAATGTAGGGGGTGTGCGATTTCTATGCTCTCGAGTGTACTTTGAACAACGCGAAGATAGTCCGAAACAATTTTATGAATTATTTCAATCAGGAGGGAAGGGTTCCATGGCAAAATGATCATGTAAATTAAAAAATAAGGCTGAACGGGCAGAGTAAGTAGTTCTAAATACATAGTTATTAGTGATGTACAGGATCGTTAAAAATGTAAATACGCGGATACGGATCTTTATTTTCGATGATACGGATATCCGGAACATCACTAATAGTTATATTATAAGCTTAAGTGAAATTTAGAATGACTGCAAATACAAAATAATTATGTGTTACATGTATGTATTGAACTTAACAAAAAATTATATTACTAAGTATGAAATATTTTACTTACCTCACAACTATTTTCGTCATCACTATCTAAGTTGGATGAAGATTCCCTTGGAGTGCATTGATCATGAATGAAATTGAACAAATCGTAGTACCACAGTTTAATACGGTACACATCATCAGCAGATGCCCCAGACTTTAAAGATTGCTCATATTACTTCTTTTCCTTCCTAACATTGCTTCTTAAGTTATTGATCTTTTTCACAACTACATCTTTGTTCGCATCTGGCTCAATTTCTCTCAATTTTTCTATTAGTAATTTATAAGCAGCTTCTTTTTTGTCTCGATTATGGTAATCTTTGTTTTTAATTTGCCAAATACATGGATTACTTCTATACATTTCGTTAAAATCTTCATTTTTTAAGTTTAATCTGGTGGCGCCATTTTCTGGCAATACGATGCGAGCGATGAGACAACCGACCGAAAGAAACACTAGAAAACAACTGACGCGACCTGCGCAGGCGACCGGAGTACACGCACACACACACAGGTACACCGTACGGTGTCACTAGAAAGAATCGATTTTCGATCTTGCGCCGGTCGCCTCCGCAGGTTCAAAAACCTGCACAGGTCTATTCCCACACACATTCCGGTCTACCTGCGCAGGCATACCAGCACAGATTACCTCTCCGGTAGACCGTAGCGTGTATGCCCTCCATTCAGGCCGTATTGGACAACGTTGACCGCGCGTCCTGCCTGTTTTCAAACCTTGCTATTAAGCCAACGGACACCAATGCTGTCTGTTGGCTCAATAGTAAGGTATTATATAGTAAGGTATAATAATATAGTCATATTATAACATTGCTGTCACAGCAATGTTATAATAATTTTGTAAGGAAGTGACCCGCGCGGCCCTCTATTTTGTCCACACACCTTTGTTCTTAAAAAAAACATGGGCTTAGAAAAAAAAAATAGGATTTTTGAAACATATCTACGTATCGCTACTTAGACGGTTTGTTTGTTAGAATAAATTATTAGGATTCGGTTGTGATGAAATAAATAGACTTTTATAGTAAAAATTATTGTTTATTGAAAGACATTATAAGCACGCAATCTCAGTGAACTTTTGTAAAGCACTCCACTCAAAGATTAGGTTCATTAGGGCATTTTTCTCAAAAGGTGTCGACTTTCCTCGTTTTGTTTTTGCCACTAATCTTCCATTAATAGCTACCATATATTTATAGCACTGCTGGCACGCACGGCGGGATTTATTCGAACGTACTTCCTTTTATCTTCAGTTCGTGCTTTTCTCTTCTTGGTCGCTGAGTTCTATCTGTTACAGACATAAAATATTAGCAGAATTAGTCTGAAATATGCTTGTCACACCTAGTAATTATGTTGCATATGGCAACACTTAAGATAAGCAATCGCCATCAAAAAATTGTAACCAAGTGTCTCGGCTTCTATAAAATAAATTCAGTGATCTGCAAATAAAGGTGTTTCCTTCCATTAGATCACACCCAAATTGGTGCCGAAAAATTAGAAGCAGTCTAAATACATAAAAACAGTGGTTCCTGGTATAATTGAAGAGAAAACAATATATCTTCCGTGTGCCGGCCACGTGTGTCGCGACGAGTTCATCCGCGCGTATAATCAGCAAAATCCCAACATCAAACAAAGAAAAGAGGCTTAGACCAAAAAACAGTCAGTCACATCAAATACGCTAAATAATAATAAACTTAGTATTTCTACATAATAGACAAGGACACCAAGCTGACTCCGATTGAGAAATTGTATTATCTAAGGACCTTGCTCAAGGGAGAGCCTTTGCAAATAATCGAGGGACTGCCAGTCAGTAATGAGTCATACAAATCAGCCATTCAACTATTATCCAAGAGGTACTGTAATCCATCCTTAGTAATTTCAAGGCACATAAATACCCTGCTTGACATGCCATGCCTTCAGCGTGGAACAGCCCAGCAATTAAGGGAAATCACAAATAAAATCAGGCAGCAGCTATCCGCACTTGAAAACTTGAAGCAGCCCGTTGATAAATGGGGTTCTATTTTAATGTGTATCATAACACGCAAGCTGGATCCCTTAACTGTTCGGCTGTTTCACTCTGAAAAGGATTATGCTGTTGTAATGCCAACTTTGGAAGAACTGTTAGTTTTTGGACAAACGTGCGGTTTCACTCGAAGTAAGCCCGATGTACAATGACAAATCGAAGCCTAAAGTGTAACCCTAGCAGGACCCGTTAACACAAGCCAGGTTACTCCTGCGCTCTGCAATGTTTGCAACGATTCGCAAAGGCTATTTAAATGTCCCAAGTTTGTCCTAACGTCAGTTGAGAAAAGGCTCGAACATGTTAATAAATTTAAACACTGTTTTATTTGTTTGGGACTGCATTCACAGAAGTGTCGTTTTCAATTCAAATGCACCATGTGCAAATCGAAAAATCACAATACTTTGCTTCATGTGGAAGACAAACGGAGTGAGCACAAGGAAAATCAAGAGGTAAGTTTATGGTCCGGGAGCCAGCAACAGATTTTCATGACCAATTTCCTCTCAAGCGGTAATTAGTAAAATGCATCAGAGTATAGTATTATGAAGCCTTGTGAACGTCAGCTGGCACTCGGTTGGGGGGATGAGCGGGTGTAGCCTCCCACGCATGAAAAAAAAAAAAATACATTCACTGATTTCCTCTCAGCTGAAATTTTGTCAAATTGTAGCTCATCTAATATCTCAACGAAAAAAAATAATCAGCTGGTTACAACGTGGTGTATTGTACGTCAGCTGGTGTCTCGAACATGAAAAAAAAAATCATTTTCAGTGATTTCCTCTCAAACAAAAATTTACCTGATGATAGCTTATATGTAACTGTGGATAAATATATAGGTCAGCTGGCTGTATCTTGGTGGAAAAACCGTCAGCTGATACTTTGAAAGTTATTACATAGGAGTTAGGCAGGAGCATCCACTGTCAATTTAAATGCATCAGCTGACTAGCTTTTCCTCGACTTATTGCTAGCTGATTTTTTTTATTTATCGCATCAGTATATTAACAATCAACTCACAAATTTTCATCTGGGAGGAAATGACGTATCTTTAATTATTCGACATAGCGCTGCTTCAATATGAGAGTTGAGTTGAAATAAATATTCTGTATCAATGTTTTTGAATCGAATAAGTATGTTATCAAATGATAATAGATATATTTAAATCATTAAATAAACAATTAGCTTAGTATAAATTAACTAGTTACTCGATAAATAATATTTATTATATAAACGTGATGAAAAATGACAATGAGAATAACAATGTGATATTTTCCGATACTTTGGTGGCAAAGCCGTAAAGCGTTTATAACACTCACTGTGGTAGAGTTGAAAATCATTTCGTTCTGTAGGAAGTACAGTCTCGTGTCCAATGAGTTTATTATTTTTTCGAACACTCAATATAGCACTACACTTAATGAGATTATCTTCACTGAATGACTTTAACTGAGAAGAAAGTGTTATTTTTTTCCAAAAAACGCAAAAAGGCGTTACATTAGACATTTTTATTGATTTTTAACATTTGCTATAAGAATGCTTCTTGAATATTCTTTTCGACATGAAGTTTGCTCGTCTATTCTATAGGGATAGGAAAGTCGACTCTGACTTTAGTCAAAAATAGACTTTTATCAGAAAATAATAGACTTTTCAGAACCGAGTTGAGCCTCTCTTGAATCGATTAGAATCGACTTTTACTCGATGATTTTTTTTCGACTTTTTTCCATAATAATTTTTACTTAATTTAAATAAAGCTATTCTTTTGTTTATCTATTATCCATAGATAAATATTGATGCTCTTCTCTTCAGAAATTAATAATTATTAATAATTGAATATTTGATCGTTAGCGAGTTTCTTGAACCAAGAAATTGTTAATTGACTAAAAGTATTTTTTTTTCTCAGTGTAACATGTTAAAAACTCAAAAAGTATGAACGATCATAATTTATTAAAATATAAATATATCTAACAATTTATACAATAATTATAATAACGATAATAATTAACCCCTGACAACCACACTGGGTAAAAAGTACCCACCTCAAAAAATTTTATTTCGTTAGAATTCTTTGTGTATATTTAAACTTCGATAGTATTTTTATCTCTTTTAATTGGCACTAATTAATTTAATATTATATCTATTTTGTAGAGAATTTTTTGAGCTTTAATTTTTAAAAAAATAATTCTCTAACTTTATTAGGGATCAAGATATTTGAAAATGAAATATGTTGGGTACTTTTCACCCTCAATGCCTAAAGAGGTATACGGTTTAGATGTGTGCTTGTCAGGGGTTAAAGACCAGATGAAAATTTGTGAGTTGATTGTTAATATACTGATGCGATAAATAAAAAAAATCAGCTAGCAATAAGTCGAGGAAAAGCTAGTCAGCTGATGTATTTAAATTGTCAGTAGATGCTCCTGCCTAACTCCTATGTAATAACTTTCAAAGTATCAGCTGACGGTTTTTCCACCAAGATACAGCCAGCTGACCTATATATTTATCCACAGTTACATATAAGCTATCATCAGGTAAATTTTTGTTTGAGAGGAAATCACTGAAAATATTTTTTTTTTTTCATGTTCGAGACACCAGCTGACGTACAATACACCACGTTGTAACCAGCTGATTATTTTTTTTCGTTGAGATATTAGATGAGCTACAATTTGACAAAATTTCAGCTGAGAGGAAATCAGTGAATGTATTATTATTTTTTTCATGCGTGGGAGGCTACACCCGCTCATCCCCCCAACCGGGCACCAGCTGACTTTCACGACGCTTTATAATACTATACTCTGATGCGTCTCACGAATTATTTCTTGAGAGGAAATAATTAACCAAATTTGCACCTGGCTCCCGGACTATTATATTCTTACAAAGTTCCTCAAACAAAGGTTTTGTTGCCAACAATAAAGTTTTTGGTAGCTGACGCAGATGGTAATAAGGTCATTGCCCGTGGGTTGCTCGACTCAGGCAGTCAAGCATCCCTGTGCACAAGCAGGCTAGCTAACAGATTAAAAATTCAGCCCTTTGACCATGAAAAGAACATACTAACATTGGGTGAAAAATTAAATACAATAACTAAAGCAATAAATATTAGCATTTATTCCCTAACTCAAAACTTCAAGGCAGATATCACATGCTCCATTGTCAATCAAATAACGGCACCTTTGCCTCAAAGACAATTTGACCTCACTAACTTCATGCTGCCTAATAATATTACATTAGCTGACAATGAATATAACATTCCAGGAGTAATTGATGTGCTGCTGGGAGCGGACATCTTCTTTCGAGTAATTCAGGATGGAAAAATCGAAGGAGGTCCATCTGATCCGATCATGCTCAACACGAGGTTTTGATACATCATCTCAGGTGACTCTTTTCCTTGTTGTAACGTAGCAAATATTTTGCATGCAGTCGTAAGCACTGATTTGGATCACGTTGTAAAAAAGTTTTGGGAGACTGAAAAGGTTCCAGAAGTCTTCCTGGAATCATTATATGAGCACGCTCAAAGTGAGAGTGTGTTTCAAGAGTCTGTCACTCTACAAAATAATCGTTTTGAAGTAGGCATACCACTCAAAATGAGTCCAAGTGACATCAATACATAAAGTTCGTTTGCTATTGCTTTGCAGCGATTTTACAACTTAGAAAAACGTTTTTCCAAGGATCAATTATACTATCAATTATACAAAGAATTTATACATGAATATTTACAATTGGGTCATGCAAGAATAATCAATATAAATAATGACTCTCCTAATATTCAACCATTATACTTCCTGCCGCATCATGCAGGTCTGCGACAAGATAAAATCACAAATAAATTGCGTGTAGTATTTGATGCTAGCGCCAAACATCCTGACTATCCTAGTCTAAACGACATACAATGTAACGGCCCTGTAGTACAAAAACAATTATTTGATATTTTGATACAATTTCGCACTCATAAATTCATCTAATGTGCGACATACGCCACATGTATAGGCAAATTTTGTTACAGCCCCAATACAGGGTACTTCAAAACATTTTGTGGAGAAATAGTCCAGAGCAATCTCTGCAATGTCTTCAACTCCAGACAATAACATATGGGCTAAAAAGTTCTGCATTTTTGGCAACAAGATGCTTAGTTGAGTTAGCTAAAAGGTACGAACATGAGTTCCCGCTAGCAAGCCAGGCTATTATATCATCAAGTTACTGCGATGACATAATATGAGGGGCTTCAAGTTATGAGTCAACCACTAAAATAAAAAATGAGCTTGTTTAGTTAATGAGTTTAGGAGGCTTTCAGTTGCATAAATGGTGCTCTAATAATATGCAGCTACTATCAGACATTCCAAAAGAAAAGTTAAGTTTTTCTCAACGTGATCTGGATCAGGACAAACCTGTAGTCAAAACATTAGGACTTTCCTACAGCACGCGAGATGATGTGTTCAAAATGAGTGGGAGCATGGTCACCTCTCCTGAAATACCTACCAAAAGAAATGTCCTCAGCTCAATAAGCAAATTATTTGACCCATTAGGATTCGCTGGACCTATTATAGTTAGGGCAAAATTAATCCTTCAACAAATTTGGCAACACAACCTTGGATGGGACGCTCCCTTGCCCATAGCATTAAGCAAAGTATGGTCAGAATTCCAAAATGATATTTCAAACATGTCTGACATCATAATACCACGTGACTTACAACTGTCAGAAGCAGATGAGTGTGCATTGTATGGTTATTGCGACGCTTCTACTGAAGCTTATGGTTGCTGTGTCTATGTAAAAATAAAACTTGCAGGTGAATACCGCTTATACTTACTGTGCTCAAAATCCAGGATCGCCCCCTTAAATTCAAAATTAACTATCCCAAAACTTGAATTAAATGGTGCACTACTTTTAGCTAAATTAATATTCAAAATCTCTAAAATTCTACCTGACATTCAAACAATCAACTTGTTTTCAGATTCTAAAATTGTCTTGGGATGGTTAAATTCTAGCTTGCTTAAATTACCTGCGTATGTAGCCAACAGGGTCAAAGAGATTACTGGTAGCACAGTGGGCATGAACTGGTATCACACGCCCGGCGTGTTCAACCCGGCTGATATATTATCGAGGGGTGTAAGTCCTCATGACTTACAGAAAAATAAATTGTGGTGGCAGGGCCCCGATTATTTGCATATGGAATGTAACTCTAATTTTTTACTTCAGAAATTGAAATCCCGATTTGCAAATAATCAACTTGTTTTCAGATTCTAAAATTGTCTTGGGATGGTTAAATTCTAGCTTGCTTAAATTACCTGCGTATGTAGCCAACAGGGTCAAAGAGATTACTGGTAGCACAGTGGGCATGAACTGGTATCACACGCCCGGCGTGTTCAACCCGGCTGATATATTATCGAGGGGTGTAAGTCCTCATGACTTACAGAAAAATAAATTGTGGTGGCAGGGCCCCGATTATTTGCATATGGAATGTAACTCTAATTTTTTACTTCAGAAATTGAAATCCCGATTTCTCAAAATAATTATAATGAAAACTTGCTCCACACTGTGGAAAGTGAAGCGGAATGCGCTCCACTGTATACAAAGTTTTCCAGTCTTTATAAGATGCAAAGAGTTATTTGTTATATTATAAGATTTATAAATAAATGCAGGTGCATTGCAAAAGACAAAGGGAACTTTTCCGCAAAGGAATTGAAACACGCATTAAATATTGCAATAAAAGGCGTTAAAACTTTTCCCTTTTTGAAGATATAAAACTTTTAAAACAAAACAAACAAATAAATTCCAATTTAAAATCATTACATCCCTTCATTGATTCTGAAGGGCTCCTCCGCGTAGGCGGCAGATTACAAAGCGCAAATATTTCATGCATGGTGGTTTATGGGAATCCGCTGTTAAATCAGCGAAATATCATCTTAAAAGAGTCACTGGTTCTAAAACTTTCACTTATGAACAACAACAAACAATCTTGTGTCAAATAGAGTCTATACTCAATTCAAGACCATTAGTTTCTTTGTCTCAAGACACCACTGATTATTCTTATTTAACTCCAGGACATTTCCTTATTGGTTGCCCGCCAACTTCTTATCCAGAAGAAGATTTATCCCAAATTCCTTCTAACAGACTTCGCCTTTGGAGATGCTGTGAACAAGTGCAGCAGCACTTTTGGAGGGTGTGGTCAAATGAATATCTTTCACTTTTAAATAAGCGGACTAAATGGCAAAAAGAATATCCTAATCTCAAAGAAGGCATGTTGGTACTACTGCAAAATCCAAATACAAAACCCTTTCAATGGCCTGCAGGTAGGATATCAAAAGTATTTGCAGGATTAGATGCCAAGGTTCGTGTAATAGAGGTCAGAACAGCTGATGGCAAATTACATACAAGAGCGGTCTCAAAAGTTGTACCATTACCCATCGATGATTAATCTCATCATCAGCTGCTCTACCTAATCATTTTCAAACAATAGAAAATATATATAAGATTAAATTTAATTAACATTTAAGTAGGTACATTACAAATGTATATTTAAGTTTTATAATAATATAATCTATGTTTAAACTAATGATGTTTAGTTTAAACATAGATTATATTATTATAAAACTTATAAGGTAAGGAGTAAGAGGCATTTTGGCCGCCCCAACTTATGTTACAGACATAAAATATTAGCAGAATTAGTCTGAAATATGCTTGTCACACCTAGTAATTATGTTGCATATGGCAACACTTAAGATAAGCAATCGCCATCAAAAAATTGTAACCAAGTGTCTCGGCTTCTATAAAATAAATTCAGTGATCTGCAAATAAAGGTGTTTCCTTCCATTAGATCACACCCACTATCTGACTCAACAATATCTGAATTTAGCAAACTCTTCATAATTTGGCGAGGGTAGAACCATACTGATCCAAGTATCGTTTTCATACTTTTGAGAAAATGAAGGAAACGCGTCGGAGCTTCTTTTAAAATACAGGTGATCTGTTATGGTTTAATCTTCAATAAAATGATGGCTAAAATGTTAAAGATAATAAAAAAAAATGTTAATGACAATAATTTTTATTATGAGAAACAAAATGTTAGTTTATACAAAAAAAAAAATCACTTGGATCACTTCGGCACAAAATGTTTAATCAAATTCAAATTGACTAACATAGAAAAACCTCATGAAAAATAGAACTTAAAGAAGTAAATGAAGCTTAATCATCCCCAAACATGGAAGGTAGTGTGTTTTCATCGTCCTGAGACTCCTCGCCCCTCCCTCTTCTAGGTATATGCGGAATTGATAGGTAGAACGGATGATGAACCGGCGGCACAAACTTCAGAATTTTTTTTATATCTTGCATTTTTTTGTATGATATGGGCTTTGGTGTCCTGGCCTGTGCAGGTACGTAATTTCTGAGGTTGCACAGAAATACCTCTAAATCCGTTGCATTAGGTTTTAGGTCAACTTTTTCGTAATTTTCAGTATAGTCATCATTGAAGTGCATGATGCTTGAACCATTGCAGAATTTAATTTTTCGCATTTGTGATATCTTCGCACCTTCTCCAAAAACAGTATGGTAGTCTTTATATTGAGTTGTTAGGGTTTCAAAGTCGAGAAACTTGTCAGCCATGTCTCGAACTATGAACGGCTTATGCTTTCGACAGCAACGCACGAGATCCATCCATGCCTGAGGCGTGAAAATGTCTGTCCTCTTCTTTTGCTCTCGACTAATGAAGGAAAAATCGGTATCGTTGGGTAAGTATGTGTGGCCGCTGACCAGGTAATGCATCACAATATTTTCGAGATGAGTCGATTTGTTGACTAGAAACATTAAGAAATGTAAAATGTTCCAATTTCTATTCTGTTCGGAGCAGCAGTCGCTAAACAAACACAGAGTTTTGATGTTATCCGGCACAGAGTCTTCTATGAAGTGATAGAGCGAGGACATCACTTCCTGAGAACCTCTTGCCCCACAGTGCTCAGGCCACATGTTCATTATTATTTTTTCTTCGTCTTTTAGATAGGAATGTATTCCGAAATTTAGTATCTGAAGTTGCCTTAGATAAAAGACCTCACCCGTATTTAGATATGGGAGGGGGAGTGTGCGCTCCAAGTCAAAAGTTGTTGCTATTAAGGAATCATCATCTTTAACCTTGGAATCATTCAAAATATTTCGCACTGTATTTGCCAATTTTAAATGATCGTCTTTCTGGGTTCTTAAAACTAAGCACTTTTCAAGGTCTTCTTCTGCTTTTATTGCTACTTCTAATGTATCGCACGTTTTGCATGTGTCTGTTTTTGGGACATAAAAGTGCAAATTAAATTCTGTTGTGAATACTTTTTTGTAGATGTGCTTTTTAAGAATAGGCTTTCCCTCAGATTCGCATTTTACTTTGAATAATTCGTACATTTTATTCATAGATAGCTCCGGAGACAAGTATTGGCGTGAAGAACTCCTTTCTCCATAGTGACTTTTATATTTTGGAAAGCTATTAATATGGTCCCTGATCCATGTCAATTTCTCCTCTGAGATCTTATTTGGTGGAGATTTTCGTCCCCGTTTGTCATTTTCTGGTATTCCTGAGACAGCATTTTTATTTCTTAGTGCATAATCAATTCTATTATTGCTTATTTGGATCACTTTTAAAAAGAATTTTTTACATACACTTTTGTTACATAATATGAACTGTCTGGTCGCATTTTTATGACTAGGTGCCTGCAAAGGAAGCCTTTTCTTACGTCGTTTGGGTGCTACAATTTTCACAGCATTACACAGCCAAGTCGTTTGTGCATTCCATGAAGACAACTTCCAATAAACGTCATGTATCATTTCTTGATTCTCTGCAGGAACATGCTCACCACATTTATAGCGGCAATTACATAGAACAGGCATAAATACTTTTGCTGGCACAGTATTACCTTTTACGTTGATGTATTCTTGACCTTCATTTCTCTTGCGCTTTCTTATATTTTTCTTCCATTCGTCTACATTTCTGTGCCGTTTTCTTCCTCTAACACTTTCATTAGCCTCTGTATTGTCCACTTCTCCTAAATTACCTAACACGCCAGCGGAAGACTGAACAGCTTCTTGTAGAATTTCTGTAAGAAATAAAAAGCTATGTTATTCACTTTATGTAAAAGCCAAATCCAAGATCTCTACGCAGGAAACTAACGAACGCACAGCCCACTACGTAGTCAAAACTTAAACTGTAATAGACATTTACTTACGAGTACCTTCATCATTTCCTATATCGCTGAGAGATTCATTCAGCTGGTCTGGTGGGTGGTAGGACGAATGATCGCTGGAAAAATCCTCATCGCTTTCTGAATCACCCAATGCACTACTTTGCAACGCCAACGCAACTATATTTTCTGCTCTAGAGCGTCTGTTTCTCCCTTCCATTTCACTGAAACACTTTATTGAACCCGCGAATAGAAATACTTTTAAAATTTAACAACCACAACAAGTAAGAATCGTCGTAAATAGTAAAACCGTTTATTCACATTCCCGCGCAAAAAAAACGGATTTGACAGGTAACTTTGACAGTAACAACGCTTGTTTTGTTGCCAGTTGAATAAACATTTTGTACTTGGATCACTTTAGCTTACTCAGTAAATTTGGGCCATACTGATCCAAGTACGGATTGCACTTAGATTAGTATGGCATGATATAATTTTGAAAGTAAGACTAATGCTAAAGTGGGAAATAAAGGCTCCCTAACAGAAGATGACGTTTTCTGCACTTGGATCAGTGTGACATGAAAAAAAATAAAAAAACCGTGCCTTTACTGCAAAAATCTGCATTATTGAAAAAAAAACACTTGATCAGTATGGTTCTACCCTCGCCATTTCTTTTCTGAACTCTAGAATAGGAAATTTATTTTTGTTTACACTCTGATAAAGAACTAGGGAATTTACCATAGCTGTATTCAGAAGTAAATAAAATGCAACCTTTTATACTACTTGATGGTCGCCCGCAACAGCCCTGTTATCCCTTCCTTGAGGAAGCGCGTACTCGGCCGCATTGTCCATACCATGACGTTGACTGCGGCAGCGTCATCGTACGGTCAAAGGTCTCCCTAAAAACAAATACGAAATTTTAACAGGTTAGCTGTCCGATGAGGCACATGTGCCTCATGGGTGATTGCACTGGTACGTCCATGAGGCATATGTGCCTCATGGCCAATGATGTAGATAATGCAATTGATCTATCGATAATTTTTTTTAATAATTATATTATTTGTAGCATTAGTAAATTATACTACAACCAAATTCTACCAACCAATTTATTATTGAACTTAAACAAAAAATAAATTTCACTTAAAAATTAACATTAACCTTAGGCCGCGTTTCCATCTGCAAGCAAACTCGCGAAAGTCTTGCAGAAGTTTCTTGATATACCGTTTACATTTTCCTGCAATTTATTTCTGCAATCATTGTCGTGCGAGAAGCTCGCGGTTCATACTGTCGCAACTTATCGTACAGGTATTTACACACGAAAGCTCACGTGTCGCTATCAGAACTATCGCAATTTATTCTATTCTGTACTCTGAGGCATGACGTCAAGACGCGTACGTGTAGCAGCTGCGTTAACTATTTTGTTGTTGAAAAAGAAAAAAAGATCAATTTGGGTTCGAGAATGGATTTCTAGGAGACGAGAAGCTGGTGTTTACCATAATTTACTACGCGAAATACAACTGGAAGATGGACAGCAGTATTTTAATTTTATTCGTATGACCGCAGTCGATTTAGAAGCGTTATTAGTTAAAGTTGGTCACGCTATAAAAAAACAAGACACACGTTTCAGAGATTCGATATCACCGAAGGAAAGACTCGTCTTAACGCTGCGATTTTTAGCATCTGGTAAATATAAATAATTTAATAATATTACATGCGATTTATAATATTACTAGTTACAAACAAACAAACAAATCTTTCTTCTTTATAATATTAGTGTGATGTAGTAGGTGGACTTTTTAATGAACATTTCTGTTTCTTTTTCAGGAGACTCATACCATTCATTGATGTATTTATTTAGGATTCCTGTATGTACTATATCAAAAATTGTTCCGGAAGTTTGCAAGGCGTTATACGATACTCTACATGAGGAATATTTAAAAGTAAGTACATTAAATATTACTGAAAACTAATTTATTATTAATAATAAATAAAATTAAAAATTGCTGCTTAAATTAAAAGGTTGGACTTCGACAGCATAAGTTTGTTCAGCGGTGTTTTCTTGATTGGCACTGATGACTACGTCATTTTCAGAAAGTGTAGACACCGGAGAATAAATTGGAAGGGTTAAATAAGTCGACTGATTTGAACTTTCACGTGAGGATATACCGTCCTCCTCATCTTGAATATCAACAATAGCTCTTTGTATGATTCGGCGAAGTTTTTTATTGCCTGCACTACTGAAGCTCCTAAGCACTGAGCTAACATATTCGCCGAATATCTGGTCATCGTCATTTGGTTCTGATAAAATTTTGTTGCATTTACGCAAAATATCCTCGTCCTTTCTTTTCTTTGCCGCTCGATTTGGCCTTGGAAATTCAATATTTTCCTTGTCATTATCTTGTGCTACACTTGGTTGTTGTGATCCTGTTGTATCACTGCTACAGCTAGCCGCAGAATTATCCTGTAATAAGATAAATTTGTTTCAGGTCCCATCAACTGAATCGGAATGGTCGCACATAGCTGAGATTTACAATAAAAGATGGAATTTTCCGCATTGCATTGGATCGTTGGATGGCAAACATGTGGTTTTTAAGGCACCAGACAACAGTGGAAGTTTCTATTTTAACTATAAAGGTTCACATAGTATTGTACTGATGATAGTGGCAGACCCATGTTATAAAATTATTTATATGAACGTGGGATGCAATGGAAGAGTTTCTGATGGAGGAGTTTTTTTTCAATCATCATTATTTTCAGCACTGGAAAATAATTCGATGAACATTCCAAGACCATGTCCATTGCCGGGAAGTTCAGTACCGATTCCATTTGTTATTGTAGCTGATGATGCATTTGCACTAAAGCCATACTTAATGAAACCATTCCCATTTAGAAACCAACCCGCACCTAATAGAGTTTACAACTATCGGCTGTCAAGGGCAAGGAGAATGGTAGAAAGCGTCTTTGGTATTATTGCTAGTAAATTCCGTATATTTCGAAGGGCAATTGAACTCAACCCCGAAAAAACAAAGTATGTGACTATGGCTGCCTGTGCATTACATAATTTTATAATATCTCGAAGTGAGTCGACACGTCAGCGATACATTGAAAATACAAATGACAGCGAAAGTTTACCTGAACATAATTTGATAAACTTGGAAAGAGGCCCTAATAATAACTCAGGAAATGTAGCCCAGCAAATTCGTGAAGCATTCAAGGATTATTTTGTTTCTCCGGAAGGTGAAGTACCATGGCAATATCAGCATATTTAATTATTATTATGTAAAACTTAAATTATTAATTAAAAGTAAATATACGAATCAGTGTATATAGTATTGTTTCATTTAGAATATTAAATAAATACCCATATCTATAGGTAGGTACTTACCAAGGCATCAGTACTGGGTGCGCTGCCCACATCCAAAAACTTAAGGGCCTCGAAATAACCCCAATTAGATTTATAAAGATCATCTTGGCCACTTCCACTTTTCTTGATCTTTAATTTCTTTAATTCATTCTGCCACTGACTTCTTAAATTATGCAGTTTTCGGGATATTTCATTCTCAGTTGTAGAGAATTCTTGTGCGATGGAATTGAGTACAGAGCTTTTTTTTATTCGGTTTTTATAATCCGCATGCCGATTGTCCCACAAACAAGGATTACATTCATAAAATCCTATTAACTGTATAGTTTCTTCACGCGACCATTCACGACTTTGTCTTTGACTCATTCTTCTCAATTTCACAGATAACGCCCCTAAAATGCCAATTTTCATGCAACTGTATTAAAAAATTATTTGCCGTGCGTGCGATACTTGCTGCGAGATATACGAAACTAGACCGATAAGCAGCGAGATCTGTCGCGAGTCGACGCGTACATGTTTAGACTTGCTTTCGCAAGTACTCGCAGGAAGCGCTTGACAAACTGTCGCGACAGCACTTGCTACAGGGTATACACTTGCAAGCTGCTGTCAGACAGACTGTCGGACATTTCTCGCGGAAGTTATCTTGCAGATGGAAACGCGGCCTTATTCAAACACAAAATTATTCTTTCACCGATGTTACTATTATTGTGAGACCCTTTGAACTAGGGTTGCCAACAAAAATTAGGAAACTAGCCTATTATCATCAAAACCGAAATGGCGATTGTAGACCTGCGATTATATTCCCTCATGTATGTTTTTCTTTAAAACATAGTATACAATATGAAATGTTACATATTGTACACTCAGTTGATACCATTTTAGCCTTTTTTCCTGCATCTTTGGATGATAAATTTTCATTGCGTTTCTTTGCGTAACATCCACTGCAACGTTTTCTTTTTATTTTATTATTACGCTGTCGTGGCATAGTAGTCAAAAAATGACTTGTGGACGGATTTGCTGTTTTCATTAGTGATGACGATGACGTAGATATTTGCAATAATTCTTTGACAATTTGTTCTTGACCAGAAAGAATTGATAGTTTGTTACTGTCCTCACGAAACTCATTGTAAATCAGCACGGAATTTATAATCGAAATACAGAGAAGATCAGCCCTTCTTTCCCGTGGTTCACCTATTTTGTCCACCTGGTGGACCACGGGTAAACATATTCTTCCGTGGTCCACCTGATAATCGCGTAAATTATTTTTATTGAAATATATTGCCTATTGTCCACCTCTTTTCATTGGCTAGATTAAATCTATGCAACATTGATCCCGACAAATTAAAAAGTACACCGAATGGCATTTTTTTTAAATTCATTTATTGAAATAATTTACTTCAATTAAAATGATGATTACTTAAAACTAAAATTGCTCTATCAACGTAGTTTCTCCAATGCGAAATTGATTGGAATTTCACCATTTAGTAACTGTAATTGTATCCCCATAATATCATCGTCGTTATCTATATATATTTTTCTTCTCTTCGATGTTGTCTTGAAACTTGATGTTTCTAGTTTTGTTAAACCTTTTAATAGATTTATTACCGTTGCATTTCTTTTATTTACTTCTTTATTCAATTTCGAATGATAAGACTCTGCAGTGTTATTGGTGCGGTGTCTTTCACCAAATACGCACAAAATTTCACTGAATTTATCAGACAGCCAAAAACTTTCAACGTACTTTAAGAAGAGTAACATTTTTTTGCTATCACTGCTTTCAGATTTAACATACTCCAATCCTTCTTTAATGCTTTCATGGGGTATCAAAGGTAGAGCAGCAATTAATGCAGCGATCCGCTTTTCTCCTTTCGATTTTAAGCCTAACTTTTTGGCCTTCTTCCAAATCGCCCTCTTCCAATGATAAAAACAACCGCGCAATGTTACATGTCGAAAAGCGCATAAAATAGCATTTATTGCGGCTTTCTCGAAATCAAGATGCATTGTTTTAGGATTGAAATTTGGTAACTGTGATTTAATTAAATCGAACACAATCGAATATGATTCCTGTTTTTTGTTCGGCATCAATACGTATATCAGCGGTACAACTTTTGTAGTCGTTATAGTACTCCCGATATCTCCATGTAATATGTACAATTGTTGGAATGGTTTCGGACAACAAGAAAAAGTGGCATCACCGAAATATTCAGTAACATCAGCAATGATCTCTCTAGCTCTTTTTGAACAAAAGACAATGATTCGCGATCCTTCATAAAAATAGTTTGCCAAAACCAATTGTGCAAATTTGATGGGAACTTCCACTTCTTCAAAATCGCTATAAATAGTTTTTTTAACTCCTAAAGATTTATTTCTTATTGTATATAAGTTGTGTTGTATGCTCGAAAACGACGGTATTTGCGTAACCATGTTCAATCCTTTACTTTCTAAAATATCAACACTATCCTTATAAAGTTGTGTTAAAGGCAAATCAGTGTTTTTGACTTTGTTTTTCAAAGATTCAATTTCATTTGCAACCACAATTTTGGAAAAATCAGATGCACATGAATGATTTTTTTACTTGTCACCTTTCCATCCTGAAAGATTTTAAAAATGTTAATTTGTATTTGAAAAGTTCTAGGAGCGTGGAGGTTTACGAAACAGGACTTCCGTGAATGTTGACTTACCTTGACGATAATATTTCCGGTACATTTCTTTTTTTTGTACTCCGCACATCTCCATAAAACCGCTGAGGTTTTTTTAAAGGTTTTGACTCTGTAGAAAAAATATACATCATGCACCAATACAGTGCCCCCCTTTCTGGTAATATAGTGCAAATCGCTTTCTTCGTCTTGCGTATCTCCCATTTTAATAAGATTTAATTTTACTCACAAGCGATCAGGGACGGAGCACTATTTCATTAAACAGAACACATCTAATTCTGTTAGATGGTCAGGAAATACTCAAAGATTAATTGTCAAGAAATACTCAAAGATTAATTGTCAAACGATAAAGAAACAATACGTTGTAAGTTCTTGAAAAAGAGGTGCACTTGAAAAGATTCAATTACAGTGAAGCACGTCAACGAAAGACCAAAAAGATTGTGTGCTCAAAGGTGGACCACGGTTAAATAATAATTTCCTATGGTTCACCTTAGTTCACCTGGTGGACCACGGAAGAATATGTTTACCCGTGGTCCACCAGGTGGACAAAATAGGTGAACCACGGTATTGTGGACAAGATCAGCTGCTATTTTTTTATACCAGATGATTGTTTTTCTTATGGGCGTATAATAGCTTGCCAGCTGATCAGATAAATCGATTCCCTTATTGCCCTTATTATAGTCCAGTATCATGAGTGGTTTTGGTTTTGAATTTCGACCAGGCGTTATTGCCACATCGTGATTATGGCAGGTAGACAACATATGCACGTTTCGTCTGTCTTTCCATTTTAAAACTGTAATATTTCCTTTTTGTTGTGCAGCAATTTCACCTTGTTTGAGTTCTGCAGCCATTACGTCTTTAGGTAGACCTTTTCTATTTGTCCTTATTGTTCCACACAAATCTGTGCCTCGGCTCTTCATGTACATCG
The DNA here is from genome assembly GCA_951804965.1 of Horisme vitalbata. Taxonomy (NCBI): domain Eukaryota; kingdom Metazoa; phylum Arthropoda; class Insecta; order Lepidoptera; family Geometridae; genus Horisme; species Horisme vitalbata. The sequence goes on along the minus strand of OX638105.1, from coordinate 15,405,255 downwards.
CCAAGGGAATACTAGTGTAAAAATTATCAGTTATTATAAGACGACCTTCATCCAGGAGATCATCGCTTAATTTTACTACAATGCTCCCTGAAACATCAAGATTGAAAAGTTTTTCACTTTCGCCGGAATAAATCAAATAACTCCATGTATACCCTTCGGATGTATAAAGTTTGTAAATTTTTAACCCATATTTATGAGCCTTCGTTGGTATATATTGTCGAAAAAACAACCTTCCTTGAAAAGGCACGATTGACTCGTCAACCACAACAACAGCATCTGGTGTGTAAATTTTCCGAAAGTTTGCTATAATGAGATCAACAAGAGGTTGAATTTTGTAGAGTCTATTATTTGGATCTCTGACCGCAAGATTATCACAAAAGTGCCAACATCTCAAGATATTTGTAAACCTGTTGTACGACATGTCAATATTGTGAAAAAGATGATGATAATACAGGGAGTCCTTTTTCCAATACGATTCTAATGACGGCATTACTATGATACCTGTTAATAAATAAATGCCAATGAATTTCAAAATTACGGTTTCATCAACATCAGTCCATCTATGTATGCGACTATGGGTGTTATGAGATCGATCTTCCTTTAAGTGTCTGGCATAATTATTTGTCTGTGTTATCATTAGCTGAATAACATCGTCATTTATAATATTTCGAAAAATAGTAAATATCGAAGTACTATGATTAAACAATTCTTGTTGTTTACGTTGTGGTGATACTTTAAACACTTCTCGTGTTATATCTTTTATTTGAGTAGACCATTGATCCTCATTTTCATTCACTCGCGGCCCACTTGAAGTTGCATTTGTTGATGACAATGCTATATATTCTGAAATATTTTGGATTGTCTCAACTTCACTATCATAACAATCATCTTGCTCTACGCGTAAAGTATAATTACGCTCTTCTATAAAGTCAAAATTTTCCTCTGTATCGGATTCTTCTAGAATTCTACGAAGAACTTCGTTATCCATATTCTCCTCCATTTTCAAATGAATGACAACAAACAATGACAGGAGCGGCTCGATGCATACTAATAACAAGTTTTACTAGTAAGGAGTATTTATTTTAAAGAAAGAGGACTTTTTCAAGTACGTACGTACTTAGAACGATTCATTTCCTATTTTACGAATATGTTGAGTGGTTTTACGATTGTCGCCACTCAACGATATCACTAGGTAGGTGGTAACAAAAATGGTTCACACATTCTTGGCACCTTTTTGCAGGAATCATTCCTTCATCCCTGAGCGAAATCGCTTCATCAGGGATTGTTCTAAAAAATAATTCTGTAAATATGGTTCTTGGTAAATTCAACCGGTATAAAAGTAATTTAATATTATCAGCCTGAAAACAAACACAAGTGTCAAGTAGTAGCGTAGACAGTAGGTACTATTTTAGGTATTAGAATTTTACTAGCCGACATTGACATGTTCCGTTTAAAAAATGTAATATTCAAGACTGCGTTTCGTATTCGTACAAATAGCATCCTCGTTGAGGATTTTTTCTAATAAATTAGTGTAGAACCGAACAAAGTTACCTAAACCAAATACATACATTTTCCAGATCTGACTTTGAATAATCCTCCAAACAATTGCCCACGCTGAATTTTATGAGATCCATGATATTCGACAGGCAAATTTCGTAAAGTGTTTTTGGTTTTTTTGAAAAGATCGATTTTAGTATTATTGAAAGGTTATTCATTATTTTTATGAGCTGATAATAATTCAAAAGAAACAAATGGTACTGATGACACCACGGACTATTGAATAAATTCAATTAAGTGTCACTTTTAAAAAAAGATTTGATAACCTTTTCCAAGAAGATCGGTAATTTTTCCATCAATACAAGCCGTCCAGACAATAACGAAGCCAGCAAAGGAAATTAGCCTAATCGTAGGACCTTTCTCAAGTGAGGAACCGTCATAGATTTGAATTCTTTAAATTTTTTTCTTGTTTGGAAACTGGTGGCCGAAAGGGTACCTAATTGAATGGTGCAATTCAATAACAGAAGATTGTTTTCAAAAAGATATTTTTCAGATGTCTAAAGTGTTACGAACATAAACGTACATTTTATCATTAAACGTAAATAATTAATTTCTTATCATACTCATCTAACATTAGCAATTATCGATATAATTAATTTCAATCACTAGGACACATAAAGTATCATAAAATACTTGAAGAGAATGACGTAACTTAATACGAAACTTCATGAGCGTTAGCTGTCATTATTTACTACGAGGACGTGTACAAAGAAGATCGAAACTTGCTTCGGGACAGCTAACCTGTTAACCTTTAGCTGGTGACGTGGTATTTGAGTAACGTAACGTAACGTGGTGACGTTAGGCCTGACAGGCCTCCGTTGAATATAAGTATAATACGCAATGTATTTATATTAATGACTGTAGCTTACTAATTTGTGTTAATATGGATATTGAAGTATTAAATAAAATGATTTTGTGTATTCTAATTTTAACTATTATTTAATAACAGACATATCAAAATTAGCTCTCGTATTATTAGAAAAAAACGACATGAGATGAAGATTTGGTTATAATAAATCAAAATCAACACTTTTATTGATAAAAACAATTTTAAATCTGATAATATAACATTAATTTAAATATGACTTGAATAATCTTATAATGTAACATAAATCTCTTATTAAATTTGTAATTACAAAACTGACAATGGGTAAACTTCGCTATTTTTTATTGACACTCAGGACACAACGGTTTCGCACACTGCAGGCATACATAATTTTTGCACCAAACACATTGGTCAAAAGACTTCCTGACGAAACTAGACCTAAGCGAGACTGTTTGGTGGACAGGTGGCATATTTTCGCCTCTTTTGCGTGATTTGCGAGTTTTGCTGCTCAGGTGGCAAATCTTAGCCCAAAATTCGTCTGATGTCTGCCAACATTTCAAGTGGCATTCGTGAGTTATAAACTCTGCACTGCATTTGCTGTAAAACCATGCTTTTGGCCAAAGTTTTGATGGAAACCCGTATGTCAATGGTTTTACCTCCGTTAGCTTGATACGGAACACGTACGGAGCACGTTCACCATACTATGCACAGTATGCGATCAAAGATCACCAAGGGCCTTCTTCGTGTACGGGGCCTGCAGGTGTAGACTGAACATTTTTAGCATTTTTATCAAATTGAAGGGCCCAGTTCCAGAAGTCCCTTATTCCAAAAACAACGTTTTGAGATATTTGACCAGGTTGCTCAAAAAACGTTCTGAAAGTATTTGTATTAGGAACCTAGCAATAATTTAAAGTAAGTAAATCATTATCATTTCTTAACCATTAAAATATTAATTATTTGGACTTTTAACAGTTGACTAAAATGTATGGCGTACTAATTAACAACTCAGACTTTTTAAAATATATCTTAAACTACCCTCAATTTATTTATCTTCCTCGTCATTATCAGTTTCGCCTACATCAGGCAGTGTATTAACACCAGCAATTATGTCTTCATAATAATATTTTTAACTTTCAGGGAGAAATGAAAGAAGATGTTTCACATCCTTGATTTTTCCTGGCTTTAGTGGTAATGAAGCTTCATAAGCATCTTCTGGTTCTCTTCGTATACTTCTCCCGACGCCGACACAATAAAAAGCAAAAGACTTGAATGGTCCTGTCATAGTATGTCTCAGAGATGGGCGACCTATCTTGCTGAACTTTACCTCGCGAGCTTGGGAAATGCTAGTCGAAAGGTTGTTTTATTCTACTGATTTTTATTAAATCAACATAATACTCAGGAGAATAAATTGTTTGCTTTCTGAGCCGTTTCCTCTCAATTTGTGCAAAGTCTCTGTCGATAGGCATCATTGAATGTCCTGGTATTGGGTAATTTACAGTCACTGTTTCAAACGTACCTCCAGCACAAAGCGATTTAGGCGCGGAGTGCCGACTTTCGCACTTTGCCGACTTTTGCAATATTCAATACAGGTTACAGCGGACTGCCGAATTTTGGAAAGTCCTATGCAACTAATCGCTTATCGACGACTTTCGCGGAGTGCCGATTTTTGTTATGTTTATGCAATTAGTAGCGTTTTGTAGACTATTCAATTATGTCGTGTATATTTTCGCAGTCTGTCAAATTTATGTACAGTCAAGAACATTTCACGTAAAAATTAAGGCAATCAAAATATTATATTGTAATAATAAAGTTGGTTATAATGCAGTTAAATTTTATTTTAGAAATCTTACTTTGCTGAGTCTCATTAAACAAGTCTTTACATCGATCCTATTTGTTAAATAATCTTCAGTGATCTTCTTTATACGTTCATCTCTTAATTTAAACTTGTTTAATTGTTTTTTGGAAATTGGTAAGTGCATGTTATTCATTCTAACGTTGTAATCGCAATGAACACTTTCGTCTTTTAGAACTTTTATGATAGGGAAAAGATGTGGTTTCTTAAATCCGACGATCTTATTTAATCTGGAGTGCCATCCTTCTACGATGTTTGTGGTTCGATGAGGTCTTCCGTAACAGCTCATGATTGCCACTGTATCATATCTCATCCACTGTTTAACGTAGTAGCCAACGAAATCATTCCAAGCAGAGGTGTTGTCAGAAGAAATTTCAAAATTAATCGAAAGGAAGCCCTCGGGAATGTGTGCCGGTGGCAGATGTGCTAAAGCTGTATATAACGCTATTGTTTCCTTCTGTTCTTTGGTATTATATAAATTTGCTTTCTTTGCGTTTTTACGTAAAGCCTGAGCGTAATGGAAAAAACATCCGTGTACTGTTACACAAGGAAATACTTTCTGAAAGGCATTCATTGCTGCCATTTCAAAATCACTGTGGAAATGTAATGGGTTCATTTGTAGCAAGTGCTGACGAAGTAACGTAAATAATCTCTCATATGTTGTTTCTTGTTTGTTGGGTAACAGAGCGAATACCAAGGGAACGATAATCGGATTACCTCCGACTTCCCCATGAAGTGAGTAGATTTGCATGAACGGTTTTGGAGCCACTTTGAATGTCCCGTCAGCATAGTAATCAGACACTCTGTTTATAGTATCTTTGGCTTCAGTGCTACAGAAAACAAAAATTTTGTCAGTAGAACCGTCTTCTGTTAATAAAAAGTTCTCTGTTAATCTTCGTGGCAACACAACTGTCTCTAAAGTCTTGAAAACTGTAGCGTGTACTTCTAAATGCTTTTTTCTTGCTCTATACAAAGTATCTTTGACTGAATCAAAAGTTGGAATTATTCCGTCATACTCTGTATTTTTACGGAATTCCATAACATACTTTTCGAAAATTTGTTGAATCGGACCGTAGTCATCACATACAGCCTTTTTTAATTCTTCCATGATTTTCGCCACTTTCAAAGCATCAACATCGGGCATACAGCTGTGATCAGAATCTCTGGCAACAGTTCCATCTTCTTCCACCCACGTCACAGAGCCAGGACATTTTCTATTAGAACATCGCCAAAGCGACGAGTATTTGTTCTTTTTCTCAAATGTGTGACTGTAGCCCATACGCCAAAGCGTCCGTCCACCCTAAGAACATTAACCGTTAATTAATATCATATATACCAGATATACCTACACCTTCACGCTTACGGGTTCCTTTTAGCTTAGTCAATTAGTTTTGTATATAAGTTAATAGGTATGTCGGGTGGTTACATTAATACCTTAAAAATAAGAAATATTTTACATATTTACCAATCTATTCCTGAGAAAACACACATCTTGACTCATTTTCAAGATCACGTCCGTAAATTCAATTCAATTCTTAATAATAACATACAATACCAATAAGTATACAATAAACAAGAGAGCAATAATATGAATTGACGTAAGTCAATTCTTTATCTTTGACATTGCATCAAATAACAAAAAGGTTATAGTCTGATCTATGAAATAAATATAATCTCAATGCATTCTAAATAGAAACAACACAAGCGTGCCCATGGAAGTATAAAACTGAAGTAACGGGTGTGCGCTACTTGAACCCCCCAACATTTTTTAACTTAATTGTACCACAGTCGGTATCGTGCTTTCAGAAGTAACGAAGTTTATAATAGTAGGCAAAGTACTCATAAAATACGTAAATTTATAATAAGTCGACAATCAGCGAACAAATACATAGGATTTTTTTAAAGTCGGCACTCCGCTAATACTTACATTGAATATTGCAAAAGTTGGCAAAGTGAGAAAGTCGGCACTCGGCGCCGAAATCCACAAAGCTGATCTAAATAAGCAAATAGATATTTATTTTTGTTCTGACTGAAACAATTATCACAAAACAGGACCAGTTTTTTGTATTTATTGACATTTATTTGTTGCAAATAATCATCTAAACAACTTATGACTTCGTTTGGCCCTTTATGTGCTTAATTTTCTGTGAAGAGGTACATAGAAGCAGTACCATTATTAATATTGTGTATGCCAAAGTTATGTAGCCATAGCTGCCTTCTGTAGTATTCATCTTGAATATTTGTAACAGGAAGAGGCAAGTTTTTTAAAAAGTCAAAACATAAAATCTTTGTCATTTTCTACATTCTTCAGTTTTTCCAAAAAAGACCAGCTTTTCTTTGGTGTAGTTCTTTTACTGTACTCAACTCTAACTCTGATATGATCATTATTAATTTTAGAAGATTCAATATCAACTTTAAACTTTTCACAGACATTGCAAATATGACATTGCAAATATCTTTGCGAGGATTGAAAAAGCTAAGATTGAAGTCACAGTTGAAAGTTTCCCTCATTTTTTCATAAGAAATTACGTTCTTAAAATCCGGATTTGATTCAATAAACCTTCTGTGAAGTTCATCAATAGAAAGATCAGCGTCTAAGTATTAACGATGCTTATTGTCTGTTCTTGAATAGTGGAAAACTACTGTAGGAAGCCCGGAAATAAAACTGTGAAGTCTTTTTATTGCTTCCTCAGGTGTCTTACGTGGATGATTATCATGTTTCCCTCTACCATCTGCAATAATCTTTATCTTTTTGTAAAACTTTTTTCTTCAGCCTGTCTCTCTTTATACCAAAAATTGCATAGAATGCTGTAGCACAAACTACTACATTTCTTCCAGTTACGTCAACAACATATTTGAATACCCTACGGGCTCCACCTTGGGCTTTTCTAGGGCGGAAACGATCGGGCAATTCCTATTTGATACATCCTTGGAGATAAATATTCTGTTCAGTGTGAGTCTATATGATATCTGTGCTGATTTTCACCAATTCTGCTTTGGATTACTCCTGCAGTACTTTACGGGATAGATGTCGGATTTCATCACCCACTTGCCAGACACTCCCGGCGACTTCAAGGTAATGCGATCGTCGGCATCCCGAACACAGACATTATGTGAGATTTTGCAAATACGTCGAGTGCGCTAGAATGAATAGAACAATGTCGTCTAGCAAGGAGTGAAGTCCTGAGTGTGTTCCATATCCTCCGGTTCGTTCTGCGATTGATCCTCTTGGAATCGTACTTTTTTCGGGTTGGTCTCCTCGTCGCTCATTAATGACTCCTCCTCGAATTCTGATGCTTGCATTTGTAAGAGTTGTTCTTGTTAAATGACTCGTTGAGTCTGGACACCACTGTTTGCTTGAATTCTTTCAGATACTCGATACTCTATAAGCTGTACAGACGGCCATTTTCTTACCGTTAACTTTCAACGTGATCCACATTTGTTCCACGCTGTTATGTGCTGGGTCATTCAGATGAACAATGGCAATTAAGACCACTACAACGCCGATAGTTATAATTAACCATGTGTCTAGTGTCTTCTTGGCCTCGGCTCCCTTCGTCTTGGTCAGGTGGTCAAACCTGAGGAAGTTGTGGCTTCAACGACTTCGACAGTTTTTACCGAGGCCGCCTCAGTTTCCGGTTCATTCCAAACTGTAGTACTAATAGTATATATTAAATATAATGTCAAGTAGTAGTTTATCGGACTACTTTAATAATTTCTCTAAACTACCTTTTGCGCAGGGGGAAAATTGCCCACGCTTAAATGGGGTCAGACTAGTTAAGGTGGAACTTGTTGCAGGCCCTAACTCTCAAGCAAGTAGAACTAGACTGTCGTTATCCTCGTACCGAAGCGGTTTGGTGGCAGGGGGTCCGGCGTCACCGTCATCGTCTCTATTGGAGGGACCGGCTTCACCATCGCAAACAGAGTGTCTTTGAGTTCTTTCAGATACTCGATACTCTATAAGATACTCAATAAGCTGTACCGACGGAGTTTCTTACCATTCAACTTTCAACGTAATCCACATTTGTTCCACGCTGTTATGTATTGGGTCATTCAGATGAACAATGGCAATACGCTGATAGTTATAATTAACCATGTGTCTAGTGTGTTCTTGGCCTCGGCTCCCTTTGTCTTGGACCCCTCGATCGAGACCTTGGAAGTCACAGCTTCTATGGTTAAACCTGTAGACGTTGTGGTTTCCGTGGTCATATCTTTGGAAGTTCTTGCTTCTGTGGTCAAACCTTTGGAAATTGTGGCTTCCGAGGTCAAACCTTTGGAAGTTGCGGCTTCTGTGGTCAAACCTGAGGAAGTTATGGCTTCAACGACTTCGACAGTTTTGACCGAGGCCTCCACAGTTTCTGGTTCATCCCAAACTGTACTACTAATAGTATATCATATCATATAATGTCATGTAGTAGTTTATCGGACTACTTGAACAATTTTTACTATAGACTGCGTAGTCGGACAAAATGCCAACGCTTAAATGGGTCAGATTAGTTAAGGTGGAACTAGTTGGTGCACAACCGCGACCAAATCTTTTAATTTTCATATTTTGGCAAATACAGGGTGTCTCAAAAGAAAGTTCACATTTAAAAAATCGATAAAAAAAAAAGTAAGATGTTTATTGAAAAAATGTTTATTACATATTAAAATACACTGTTTGGGAATTTATTTTTTAAAAATGACATCGTCCAAATGTAAACCGTTGCGTTCACGGCATTCGTTTATTCGAGCACTAAAATTTGCTATGACGGCTCTGCAGGTATTCTCCGAGATGGCTGCGATTTCGTGACGGATATTTTCTTTTAATTGTGCCAGGGAAGTCGGTTTGTTGGCGTAAACTTTGGATTTGAGATAACCCCACAGGAAAAAGTCCATAGGTGTCAAATCGGGACTGCGTGGAGGCCAACTTATGTCACCTCTCCTGGAGATCAATTTGCCAGGAAAAATTTCACGAACTCTTGGCAGAGACCTGTTGGACGTGTGTGAAGTGGCTCCGTCCTGCTGGAACCATGTTCTTTGGTTATAACAAGGAAAGTGCTGCAGCTCAGGCACGAAGAAAACGTCTAACATCTCCACATAACGCTCTGAATTCACTGTAACTGTGCGTCCCCCATCTTCAAAAAAGTAAGGGCCGATAATTCCTCGCGCCGACATTGCGGCCCATACGGTGACTTTAGGCGAATGTAGGGGTGTCTGATGTTTTTGTTTTGGATTGGTTGCACTCCAGTAGCGGCAATTTTGCTTGTTAACATATCCAGTAAGATGAAAAAGGGCTTCATCCGAAAAGAAGATGTTGGTAAACATTGGAAAGCGCTCAATCATCTGGTTTACGTAGTCAAGCCTCTGACCAGCATCCTGAGGCTTTAATTCTTGCACCAACTGAATTTTGTACGGGTGCAGTTTTAAATCTTTATGCAAAATGCGGCATAATGACGATCTGTGCACGTTTAAGGCCACAGCACGCTTCCGAATTGAAAGGTTCGGATCGTCCCGAATAGACTGGGCGACACTGTCTACGTTTTCGACCGTTCTCGAAGATCTTGGACGCCCGGATTTTGGTTTTTCCAGTGTTGAACCGGTCTCTTCAAACTTCTCGACCCATTTTGCAATGAGTCGAGTGGTTGGCGCATCATTCAAGTGACGAATATGTCGAATGCTGCAGAATTTTCTACGCGCTACAGTCGCCGAATTACCGTTTTTATAAAACTCGCGTACGCACAACGCACGGTCCGCTCCCGAGAAACGCTCCATAGCGACTAAATTCCCAAGAGCCAGGCTACCGACTGACACTCCCCCCGCGCCCCTCAGAATAGTTGCGTTCACGCAATAACCAAAACAAATGTGAACTTTCTTTTGAGACACCCAGTATAACCCTAAAGTACTTTTGGTATATGATACTAGAACTGCCTTTGTAGACCCAATAGTTTCCGAGATGAAGCCTTTCAAATTTTATCATTTATTTCGAATTTCGGAATTTGGAATTTATGTAATTCTGTCGTTCTGAATGAATTTTGACCTTGATTGATTATGCTATCGAAGCCTTGTACTTTTATGATGGGATGTTAAAAAGAAAAAGAGAAGTGTGAAGGATGATGTTTAAGCTAAGCTACGAATAATGAAGTAAAAAAGATAAGTACAATTACAATAGTTAATAATTTCAATTCAATAGAGAAATCACTTAAAATAATCACTTCTACAATACACCTACCTATCCTATCCTACACCTTTACGTGGTACTGATAGAAGGAATTTCTTTTTTCTCAACCTAATGTTGCATTTAGAGCAACACACACTTGTGTAGCCTTTTGTGCAATTTTTGCACCTTCCTTGATATTTAAAAACGGGTAAGTGACCCACATTGTCATATCTGACAGAATCAGGTGGCCGTGGAGCGACAGGAGCTTTAATTTTCATTGCCCATTGGATATTGTTTGTGGGGTTCTATTCTTTTGTAAAAGCTATGTTACCACTCCAATTCTAAATACCGTAAAACGTGCCTACTTTGCACCTTAATGGGTAAAAATACTCCAATTTTTAAAAAACAATATTTCGTTCAAAACTCAAAAATAACAATATAATTGAAAAATGTTTGAACGCATCCGATTAGTCTTTGATCTTGTTGGCAGCACTGAATATCCACTTCCGGTGTCCACCATTTTTTTCTCTCTACGGCAGTCATTCTTACGGAGTATAGCAAAAAGAAAAAAAAATACTGTCCGTAAAAGCCACTTCCATCGAGAAAACCGAATAAATGTTTGAGGTAAGGGAGGTTTTATGTCATTGTGTATATAATTAGCTAGCGATAAACGTTAGTATTTCTCTATCAAGCTTGTTTTTGTTGAATTCTAACCTCTTTTAAAATCACGTTCCTAGTATGCGCCATGTTTTGAGGAAACTTTGCTCCAGGAGCAAAGTCACCCTATGGGGTGGCTGATAATGTTACGGACAGCAACATTTAAAAAAAATAATTGTTACGGAATCTGTTTTTTTTGACGACCTCTGTGGCGCAGTCGGTGAAAGTTCGCCTGAGACGCAGAAGGTTGCGGGTTCGATTCCAGTCACAGAATAAATGTTTGTACGTTCTGAAAATATTTGTTTCGAGTCTATGTCTGGGGCTGGTCTGGGTTTCTATGTATAATTTGTATGTATTTGGAAAAAAATGTATCTGTGTAGTATATTAGTCATGAGGTTTCCATAATACAAACTCTGCTTTGTTTAGGGCTGCATGATGTGTGTATTTAATTTTTTTTAGAAAACATGCCGCGCGTTTACAAAAAAAAAGTAGGTTCAAGAAACTATAAGAATTATTCGGAGGATACTTTAAGAAAATGTCTGGAGTCAATAGAAAACAGAGATTTGACTCAAAGAAAAGCGAGTGAAACATTTGGAATTCCAAGAAGAACCATTATTAACCGATTGAAACTTCTACGACGCAACACTCCATCAAGGCCACCTGGAGCTCCTACCACCTTTACAGCCGCAGAAGAAGAACTATTCGTAGATTGCATTGTCAAATTAAGTGATCATGGCTTTCCTCTAACAATGTTCGATCTCCGCATTGTGATAAAATCATATCTTGACAAAATTGGGAGGAAGGTTATCAAATTTAAAGAAAACACTCCAGGAAAAGAATGGGTGCATAGTTTTTTGAAAAGAAATCCAGCCTTGACACAAAGATTTGCTGCTAATATAAAGCGCAGTAGAGCTGCTATTGATAAGGACACCCTCAAAGAATACATACAAAACTTAGAAGAGGCTGTCAAAGATGTTCCGCCAGAAAATATCTGGAACTATGATGAGACGAATTTAGCCGATGATCCTGGTGTAAAGAAGATTCTGACAAAGCGAGGCACCAAATATCCCGAAGTGATAAGAGACACGTCCAAGAGTTCCACGTCACTCATGTTTGCTGGAAATGCGGTAGGAGAACTACTACCCCCATACGTCGTTTATAAATCAAAACAGCTGTGGAACACTTGGACAGAGAATGGACCAAAGAATGCTCGGTATAATTGTAGCCCTTCGGGTTGGTTCGACATGAACTTATTCAACGACTGGTTCTTCCAACTTTTCCTGCCGAGACTCAAAAAACAGGAAGGCCTTAAGGTCATCATAGGTGACAATCTATCGTCACATATTTCGGTGGATGTTCTGAAGGCTTGCAGAGAAAATAACATAAAGTTTGTGTGCCTTCCTCCAAATAGCACACACTTGACCCAGCCGCTTGATGTTGCCTTTTTCCATCCAATGAAAGTGGCATGGAGGAAAACTCTCAATGAATGGAAAACCAGTGAACTTGGCAGCCGAGAAAAAACTGTACAAAAAAGCAGTTTCCCAATTTTGCTCAAAAGGCTTATTGAATTAGTGGAAGAAAATTGCATAGAAAACTTGAAATCAGGTTTTAGGAAATGTGGCATTTGTCCGATCGATCTAGATGTCCTGTTGGAAAGATTGCCTAAGCCTGCTGATCAGAATACAGTACTAGATTCCTTTTTGGAATCACTAGAAGCGAAAAGAGTGGCGTGGACAAAAGGAGTAAACCCGAGAAAAAGGCGTACAAAACTCAACATAGTCCCAGGAAGAAGTGTCACTGAAGAGTTACACACTCTTACACAGGAGGCCATAGAAAACGAAGGTGACGCTCAGGCTTCCACTTCACACGATCAGGCGTCCACTTCATTATACACTCTTACACAAGATGACAAAGAAAATGAAGATGAAGCATATCAGGCTTCTACTTCAAAACGTCGTGATCATCGGATCAACACAGATAGCACTTACGCCGAAAGTGACATCATGTCTCTTCACGATTCCTCAAATGAAGGTTCATTGAGAGACTTCCTTGAAATAGAACCAGAGATGATTTTGGAAAAACAGTCTGGTAATTTCGTCAAAAGTCATGAAACAAAAAACTTCAAGCCACTCATAAAAACAGAAGGTCAATATGTAGCATTTATATATGAAGGCGAAGTCTTCCCAGGAGTCATAACAAAAATTGATGACAAAGGACCTTATATATCCTCGATGAAAAGGTCACTTAAATATTGGAAATGGCCAAAACCAAAGGATGAGATCCAATATAATTGGAAGGAAGTTCTTGGGTGTATTTCCGCACCAAAAAAAATTGGACGTCGTGATTTCTTTTCAATTCCCGAACTCGGTCAAATTTGGGGAATTTAATAACCAACTCAACAATAAGTGACCTGGCAATAAATGTTTCATTTTTTATGTAGTTATAGGTAGATAATATGTCTTCTAAGTAAAACTCTTGTTAACCGTTTTGTTTCTTTTAGGTTAATATGTTGATTTATCTTTTTGTTACGAATGTTTACATAACAAAAAACTAATTATGTTGTTTTTAGAAAAGTTTGTAATTTTGTCTATTGTTGCTTTGAAAGTTTATTATGGTATTCCTTGTATTTTCGCACCAAAGAATTAAAAAAATTACTCGTTGTGATTTCTTTTTAGTTCCTGAACTCGATTAGATATACAGAATTTAAGATCTCAATATTATGTGATGTGTAATGTGCGATTTTTTTAAGTAGACAGGTATGTTAAATAAGTATACCTAACTATCATTATTTTAAGTTATAAAGTTTAAGTTAGCTTTATACGTTGATTACTTATTTTGTTGCTTAATACGTTGATTGTACTTATTTGAATTTCTAACGAATGTTTAATTAACAATAATTTATAGTTGTTGTTTTAGATAAGTTTTTTTGTATTAGTTTTGTCTATTGTCACTTTGAAACGTTAAGTAGTTGTAATTGAAGATTATTCAGACTGAAAAATGACTGATTTGTAATAATATCTGACTTTAAGCTTATATAAAAAGTTAATAGTTTTTCATTTTTGTTTTTTTTTTGTTTTGACCCTAAAAACTAGCTGGAAACACTTGAATCTACTTCTTTAGGGTTTTCTTCAGGAGCTTATTAATACTCTTCGCTGCTAACTATTCACCAACACTCATTTTTATACTTTTTTTTTCCAGAGATAGTGAAAGAGCATTGTTCCCCAAAGGGATGGGTAAAATTGCTCCTAATTTGGCGTTTTATATATACCCCAGAACCAATAAAAAGCTACTTTTATTTGTGGAAATCTATAGCCTTTAAGGTCTTTTTTCAATATACATTCAAAAACAAGCTCTAATGTAGAAGGTTTTTAAGTAATCACTCTTTCTCTAAATTTGGAGCCAATTTTGGAGCAAAGTAAGCACGTTTTACGGTACTTTGAGGGTCACCTGGGATTTCTTATCTGGACGATCCTGTCTATGCAGCAGCCAGGCGTTATTGACACAGATGTCAAGAAAAAATACACAGATGTAAATAGAGCCATATACCACCTTTTTGTTTTGAAACCGGAGCGATACAGTGAGATCAATATATCGGCCTAATCGACCCCACCCATATGAGCGTTGTATTGCTTTACGATTTGTGGACAATCAAACAACCTTGTTGTCCAACCATTTTACCACAACAAGTTTATTTTGGTTGCAGACAAGCTGTTGGCTAGCACCCCTGCCTTTTTTTGCAACAGCCTTGTCAAAGAGAGTTAACAAGGTTTGACAGTCTCTCAATCGGTTACTTTTCACAGTCCCTAGCTGAAAAGGCCGTATTCATCTCGCAGATGGTGTATCAACTCCAAGGAGGTGAAAAAAATGTCAATAAAGACAGTTGCGGGCTTTTCATGTATGGTCTTACAAAGTGCTATGACAACTTAGCTCAGCTCCGAGGCCCAGACTATTTTCATAGGCCGTAAAAGAGCGGTTTCTGAACGTATCTTACCAGCGTAAGGCATAAAATCATAGACCAATCCAGATACCCCTGTATGTACAAAAATTTTTCATTAATTGTAATTACTTGCGTTTTTTTTTGCTAGGACGTGGATATAAAATTTAATGAAATTAAATATAAACAATTGATCAGGGTTTTTTGTTTTTTATGTCGGTCAGATTTATCACTGCGAATTAAAGGGTAAAAGTGTTACCCATTAGCATCGTTCACTTCATTAATATCGTAACTTCATACTTCATCTAACATTTATACCTAATATCATTGTTGCACTTTCTTTTAGCGTTCCTTAATAACTTTCCCGCAACACAGGTTCTCCTAAGGTGGGAGCTAGCAAACTTTAAATGTTGTGTTTTTGTAATTTCTGGTTTACAATAGTTTTTTTTTATTAAGAACATACATTTTTCAATGTCAAATTGAAACCTCAAAGGTTGTTAAAAAAATTTAGCGAGTGTCAATGTTGTAGATGTACGACGAGACTTTGTTCCAAGGTGCTACATACTTTAAATGAATCATTCCAATGTTTAGAAACAATTGTTTGTATGTATACTCGCACAGACGTTGATTAATACTGTGTTAACATTTTTGAAGAAAGCTTCTGAACGGTTTTGGTATTTAAAGGGACCATTTACCTAGTGTCCTGTGAACACAAATTTATGAGTTGGAGTAATTACTATTTAATAAATAGTAATTACTATTATTACTATTTATTAAATAGTAATTACTATTTATTATTTAATAAATAGTAATTACGAGATTTTCGTTCGGTCTCTACGTTTCTGCATTGAGCCATTTGCTTGATGACTTCCTTCTTCATTTTTGTCATTGGCATCCCCACAGGCGAGTCCTCGCTAAGATCACCATGGTGGACCGTATCGCCGCTGATTTTCACCAATCCTGCCTTGGATTTCTCGCACGGTACTTGTAGGGATAGATGTCGAATTTCCTCACCCACTTGCCAGACACTCCCGGCGACTTCAAGGTAATGCAATCGTCTGCATCCTGAACACAAATATTTTGTGAGATTTTGCAAATACGTCGATGAGTGCGGCTAGCACAATGTCGTCTAGCAAGGAGCTTCTTCGATTGATTCTCTTGGAATCGTACTTGCTTCGGGTTGGTCTCCTCGTCGCTCAGTAATGACTCTTCCTCGAATTCTGATGCTTGCATTTGTTACGAGTTGTTCTTGTTCAATGACTCGTTCTGAGTCTGGACACCACTCTGTTTGTTTGAATTCTTTCCGATACTCGATACTCTTTAAGATACTCTATAATGCTGCTCTACAATTACTTGACATACAATATGATAATTATAAAATTGATGAAGTTGATAATACAAAATTTCTAGGACTAATTATTGACAAAAAACTTAACAGGAAATCTCATTTAGAAAAATTATGTAAAAAACTTAATAGCTCTTGTTTATTTATTATATAAAATCTCCCCGATCGTTAATATAGAGACCCTTCTTACGATGGCTTGATTGCATCTTCTCTTAGATATGGTATACTTTTTTGGGGTAACTCATCCGACATTATCAAAGTTTCCAAATATCAAAAGCGGTGTTTAAGGGCTATGTTCAATCTTAAAATAACAGACTCGTGTAAGCCTTTTTTCTGCAAACACAACATCATGACAATTTTTGGACTTTATATATTTGAAACGGTTATGTATGTGCGAAAGAATCCAGACATATTTGCTCAACTTTCTGATACTGTGGTTCGCAATCGACGAGACAAACATAAAATAGTGACTCAGAGCTGTAGAATTAGATTGATGCGTAAAAGTATATTCTGTACTGCACCTTACATCTATAATAAACTACCACAGTCACTGAGACAATTACCTTGTTCGCTGTTCCAGAAAAAACTGAAAGCATTATTGACAAGTAAATGCTACTACACACTGGACGAATTTTTAAATGACAAGCAAATAATTTGAGGTTCTTTTTCATTGACTTTATTTTGTTTCAATATTTTTTATTTATTTATCATATATATATTTTTAAATTGATTTGTAAGAGTATCGAAGACATTTAAGATTCTGACATACATTTACGAATATCAATCCCTCAATTTATTTGATTGCATGCAATTTTTTTTTTTTTAATTATTATAGTATTTTAATATTTGTATAAATGAAATTGCACGCCTGAGTTGGGTAGTTATACAGTGAAACCTAAAAAATGATGTAACACCTTGTTAAAACCTGTATTTCATGCAATAAATGATACTTTTACTTTTACTTTTTACTTTTGCTGTACAGACGGCGAGTTTCTTACCGTTAACTTTCAACGTGATCCACATTTGTTCCACGCTGTTATGTGCTGGGTCATTCAGATGAACAATGGCAATTAAGACCACTACAACGCCGATAGTTATAATTAACCATGTGTCTAGTGTCTTCTCGGCCTCGGCTCCCTTCGTCTTAGATCCCTTGGTCGAGACCTTGGAAATCACGCAATTTCAGGGGTTAAGACCTACCTATTGGCAATAGATAGGGTTGCCACAACACGTCGCTTTCACAAATGCTTTTTCGTACTATGATTATTATAATGGCAATGAAGACCACCACAACGCCGAGTGTTATAATTAACCAGACGTCTTGTGTGTTCTTGGCCTCGACTCCCTTTGTCTTTTCTTGGCCTCGACTCCCTTTGTCTTGGATCCCTCGGTCGTAACCTTGGAAGTCACGTCTTCCGTTGTTAAACCTGTGGACGTTGTGATTTCCGAGGTGACACCTTTTGAAGTTGTAGCTTCCGTGGTCAAACCTGAGGAAGTTGTGGCTTCAACGACTTCGACAGTTTTGACCGAGGCCGCCTCAGTTTCCGGTTCATTCCAAACTGTAGTACTAATAGTATATCTTAAATATAATGTCAAGTAGTAGTTTATCGGACTACTTTAACAATTTCTCTAAACTACCTTTTGCGTAGGCGGAAAAATTGCCCACGCTTAAATGGGGTCAGACTAGTTAAGTAACCTTGGAAGGCACGTCTTCCGTGGTTAAACCTGTGGACGTTGTGACTTCCGAGGTGACACCTTTGGAAGTTGTAGCTTCCGTGGTCAAACCTGAGGAAGTTGTGGCTTCAACGACTTCGACAGTTTTGACCGAGGCCGCCTCAGTTTCCGGTTCATTCCAAACTGTAGTACTAATAGTATATCTTAAATATAATGTCAAGTAGTAGTTTATCGGACTACTTTAACAATTTCTCTAAACTACCTTTTGCGTAGGCGGAAAAATTGCCCACGCTTAAATGGGGTCAGACTAGTTAAATAACCTTGGAAGGCACGTCTTCCGTGGTTAAACCTGTAGACGTTGTGACTTCCGAGGTGACACCTTTTGAAGTTGTAGCTTCCGTGGTCAAACCTGAGGAAGTTGTGGCTTCAACGACTTCGACAGTTTTGACCGAGGCCGCCTCAGTTTCCGGTTCATTCCAAACTGTAGTACTATTAGTATATCTTAAATATAATGTCAAGTAGTAGTTTATCGGACTACTTTAACAATTTCTCTAAACAACCTTTTGCGTAGGCGGAAAAATTGCCCACGCTTAAATGGGGTCAGACTAGTTAAGTAACCTTGGAAGGCACGTCTTCCGTGGTTAAACCTGTGGACGTTGTGACTTCCGAGGTGACACCTTTTGAAGTTGTAGCTTCCGTGGTCAAACCTGAGGAAGTTGTGGCTTCAAGGACTTCGACAGTTTTGACCGAGGCCGCCTCAGTTTCCGGTTCATTCCAAACTGTAGTACTAATAGTATATCTTAACACGTTCCCTGTGTATGACCCATCGGTGGTGCATATTGAAGTTCTGATCGTACGTGCATGACACACATATGGGGCAAGAGCCCTTGCAAGTTTAAAGGCTCGTAAAAATGTACACGTATGAGTTTATCCACTTTTATCCGCATACACGTGTAGCCAATAAACTAAAATTTAAATTGACAAGAAAACCGGTGGACTTTTCATTTAGGGTTGCCAGTATCCTACCATCAAAAGTGAAAGTATTATGGGTAAATATAAAATAAAAATGCATTATATATTATTTATTTATTCTTAGTATTATTTAATGAACAAGGTTATAACAATTGAGGCAAAAAGCTTTTCGGCACTTCAAGCACTCCATGTCCGTTTTTTTAGTCGGGCTGCTTCAACTGGTATTTGGCCTCCTTCTACCAAGATTTTGTAGCAGCCAGTGCAACGTTTTCTCTGTATTTTTTTTGGGTCGTGCCTCGGGATTTTTGTGAGGGAGTGGCTGAGCCTAGAAGGCGGCTCGTTTAGGCTGGATCTTGAACGTGGTGTATGCGGACTGCTTACAGAGCCAGAAGGAACAGGGACTTGAAATTTCAGGAGAAGTTTAATTATTATTTCGTGACCTCGTAGCACAGTCAATTTATTCCGAGGGTGCAGGTCGTTGTTTATCAATATTGCGTTTATCACACAAATCGACATCAGATCACCAGCTATTTTTTTTATACCAAAAACAAGTTTTGCGCACAGTTGAATTGTAACTCGCGAGCTGATCAGCTATGTCAATTCCCTTTTTGCCACGATTGTACTCCAACACTATATTCGGTTTCAATATTGGTCTGAATCCAGTAGACATTTGCATCCCATGATCATGACATGTTGACATAACCAGAACATCTCGTTGGTCCTTCCATTTCAACACAGTGAGGAAAGAGTTTTGCTTTGCAGCAATTTCACCTTTTTTTAGAACTGCATTGCCGTGTTCTTTCAGATATCTGGCCAAATGGACGCTGGTGTAATAGTTGTCAGTTACCAATAATCTGCCCTCATTCAAAACCTCTCGGGCCAATGTAACAACCACTGAGCCTGGTTTATCAAGACCTTCGATTGCTCTATCTTCCCCTGAATAAACCTTGTAGCTCCATGTGTAGCCCGTATCTGTGCATAATTTATAAATTTTTATGCCATATTTACTGCTCTGTTGGGGATTGTATGTACGGATATTCAACTTTCCTCGAAACCCGACCATCGATTCATCAACAGCAACAGTATTTCCTGGAGTAAAAACTTTTCTAGAGTTTTCTATGACTTTATCTATGAGGGGTTGAATTTTGTAGAGTCATCCATTCCGGTCAGCAGTGTTGTCTGCAAAATGCCAACACCTTAGGATGAGACAAAATCTATCGTAGGACATCGAAATCTCGTGCAGAAGTGGATGAAAGTACAATTCGTCTTTCTTCCAATAACATTCGGTTGTGGGGTAATCAACAAGTCCCGTAAACAAGTAAACACCGATAAACTTCAGCAATTCTTCTGCAGTAACATCTTTCCATCGTTTTATGCGAGAATTCGGTTTTAGTACAGGAAGTGCTTGCAACTGTGCGGCGTAAATGTTTGTTTGAGTAACCATCAATAGAATCATGTCTATATCTAAAATGGATCTAAATATGCTCCATAGGTCTGTATCGTCAGTAAAAATCATATTTTGCAGCTTTCCTTGGTCATAGCCTGTAAAAATCTCCCGTTCCAAAGGCCTTATTTGAGAACTCCATGCAGAATTATTGGTTAGTAGGGGTGTTCGCAAATTATT